>JAJPUD010001655.1:204784-274220 GCA_023553655.1 Myrmecobius fasciatus | reverse complement strand
AAAAAAAAAGACAGATGAAGGTGGCCTTGCTGTACCAGATCTAAAACTATATTATAAAGCAGCGGTCATCAAAACTATTTGGTACTGGCTGAGAAATAGAGCAGTTGATCAGTGGCATAGAATAGGATATCAAGACAAGCTAGGTAATAACGTTAGCAATTTAGTGTCTGATAAACCCAAAGACCCCAGCTTTTGGGATAAGTACTCACTATTCGGCAAAAACTGCTGGGATAATTGGAAACTAGTGTGGAAGAAATTAAGGATGGACCCACATCTAACACCGCACACCAAGATAAGATCTAAATGGGTTCATGATCTAGATATAAAGAGTGATGTTATAACCAAATTAGAGGAACATGGGATAGTTTAACTATCAGACCTGAGTTGATGGAATAAATTTATGTCCAGGGAAGATCTGGAACTCTTAATTGAACACCAGATAGATAATTTTGATTATATTAAGTTAAAAAGTTTCTGTACTAACAAAACTAATGCAGACAAGATTAGGAGGGAAGCATCAAATTGGGAAATCATCTTTACATTTAAGGGTTCTGATAAAGGTCTCATCTCTAAGATATATAGAGAATTATCTCACATTTATAAAAATTCAAGCCATTCTCCAATTGATAAATGGTCAAAGGATATGAACAGACAATTTTCAGATGATGAAATTAAAACTATTTATAATCATATGAAAAGGCGCTCCAAATCACTATTGATCAGAGAAATGCAAATTAAGACAACTCTGAGGTACCATTATACACCTGTCAGATTGGCTAAAATGACAGGAAAAGATAATGATGAATGTTGGAGGGGATGTGGGAAGACTGGGACACTGATGCATTGTTGGTGGAGCTGTGAACGGATCCAACCATTCTGGAGAGAAATTTGGTGCTATGCTCAAAAAGTTATCAAACTGTGCATACCCTTTGTCCCAGCAGTGTTTCTCCTGGGCCTATATCCCAAAGAAATCATAAAAGAAGGAAAGGGCCCCACATGTGCAAGAATGTTTGTGGCAGCTCTTTTTGTAATGGCTAGAAACTGGAAACTGAGTAGATGCCCATCAATTGGAGAGTGGCTGAATAAATTATGGTGTATGAATGTTATGGAATATTATTGCTCTGTAAGAAATGACCAACAAGACGATTTCCAAGAGGCCTGGAGAGACTTGCATGAACTGATGCTGAGTGAGATGAGCAGAACCAGGAGATCGTTGTACACGGCAACAACAGTACTATATGAGGATCAGTTCTAAGGGACATGACTCTCTTCAACAATGAAATGCTTCAAACCAATTCCAATTGTTCAGTGAAGAAGGCCATATACACCCAGAGAGAGGGATGTGAAATGTGGACCACAACATAACATCTTCATGTTCTCTATTGATGTTTGCTCACATTGAATTTCCTTTATCGGATTATTCTCTCTTATAGATATGATTTCTCCTGAACAAAAAAATGATGTGTGGCATTAACTATACATATATTTGATTTAAGTATTCTAACATAATTATCATGTAGTGGATATCTTGCTATCTAGGGGAGGGGTGGGGAGTAGGGGGGAAAAATTTGTAACAGAAAGCTTTGTAAGGGTTAATGTTTAGGAATTACCCATACATATGTTTTGCAAATAAAAAGTATTAATAAAAAACAAAACAAAACAAAACAAAACAAAATAAAAAAAAGACTAATAACCCTATTGTGATTCTGAAAATTCAATGATTCATTCACTGAATGAATTGGTCTTTTGAGGGAGAAGAAATATGAATGCAATATTAAGCATAGGATCCTAGACATAGAGATAGAAGAGATTCAAAGACCATTTAATCCAAAAACAGAAATCTAAGGAGTTGTGAAACTGATTTGCCCACATTCACATATGTAACAAGCATAACAGAGATGGTTTTAGTCTAGCCCTTCTGACCTCAAGAACAGAACTCTCTGTGTCAATTCTCAATCTTCATAACATATTTCAAGGCAGAAAAATGAATAAGGTAAGCTCTTAGACTCTGATTCCATGGAAATATCAGCTAGGTGGCATAGTGGATAGAGTGCCAGGATTAGAGTCAGAAAGATCTTTGAATCTGGCCTAAGGCACTTATTAGCTCTGTGGCCCAAAGTCATTTAACCTTGTTTGCTTTAGTTTCCTCATCTGTAAATTGAGCTGGAAGAGGAAATGGTAAACCACTCCAGTGTTTTTGCCAAGAAAAATAGGAATGAAGTTGCAAAGAGTCAGACAAGACTGAAAAATTATTGAAGAGCAACAACATATCTATTAGGTACCAGAGAAGATACTGGTGAGTCAGGAGGACCTCAGTTCAAATCAGGGCTCAAACATTTACAACTCTGGGCAAGTCATATAATTCTATTTGCCTCAGTTTGCTCATCTATAAAATGAGCTTAAGAAGGACATGGCAAACCACTGCAGTATCTTTGCCAAGAAAACTCCAAATGAAGTCACAAGAGTTGGACATAACCGAAACAACTCAACAACAATAACAAAAAATATATTAAATATTTTATTTTTTGATCATTTTCACTTCTGAATGTACCTCTTTGGCCAGCTCACCCTGTGAGCCATCACCTATAACTGATAGAAAAAAAAGAAAGAAAAAAAAAGAAAAAGAAAAAGAAGGAAAGGAAAGAAGGAAGGAAGGAAGGAAAAAGGGAAGAAAGAAAGAAGGGGAGAAAGGAAAGAAAAAAGAGAAGGGCCAAAGGAAAAAAAAACAATTCAATAAAACCAACCAATATTTCAACAGAGTATATGCAATGTTTCATACCCAAAGTCATTCACCTGGGGACTCTGTGAAAAATTCTAAAGTACTTTTTTCCCCCTCTCAAGCTAAATCTATGCAGTGACAGAATATATTGGAGAATTAAGATAACTATCCAGAGAATTTTATTCACAAATAATTTCATCTATTAAGATAGCTTTATCTGAAGATCATAGTATTACAGTTCTCAAGCTAAAAGGAACCCAAAAGATAATTCCATCCAAAAGATGCGTTTTCTTAAATCATATAGTTAACTGTTTTATGTTTTAACTTTATGTTACATGTTAAGATTTAGCATTAGGTTAATGTTATCTAATAATCAAAAGCAAGATTTCTTAAGTCACCAAAGAGAAAAAAAGAAACATTAATCTTGGGAATACTTAAATTAGTGTTAGTTTTTCAGCTCTTAATTTAGATACTGCAAGTGTGACTTTACAATAGTTTTTAAATATTCAATTTAATAATTCTTAGCTGGTTGGCCAATGTTCCTAAATTTCATAGAAGTCAGGCACTTCTCCAAAGAATCAATGGACCTGATGTTATCTTGGCTGCTAGAATTCTAAAATAAATCTGAAACTTAGAAATCAAGAAATTATTACAAAAAAAAATCAAAATCAACAACACCATTAGCCCAAATTTTCCTTATTGGTCTTATAAAATTCAAGGTTTTCTTTTGAGTTTCAGAGTTCCAATCCCCCCACCTCATATAAACAACATGGAACTTCTTATATATTTCTCCATACATAGTAGATACTTAATATTTTTCAGCAAATAAATGAATACCAGAAATTGAACTGCTAGTTGGAAAATTGGGCTAAATACTGACTGGGCTTAAAGTCATGTTTACTTACTATCAAATCCAGTATCAGGCACTTATTAGCTGCATGATCTTAGTTAAGTCGTTTCCTGAGTTCACTGACTCTTGTACAAAATAAGAGTGCTGGATCTGATGACTGGAGATAAAGGAAGTCTCCAAAACACTCCTACCAAAATGGAAATTATAGGATGTGACTAACTTTGCCACACTAAACTTGTTCAATGAAACAAAAACGTAAATTTTTGTTGCTACAAAAATAAGAACAAAAAAGGGTTACTTAAAATACAAAAGAAAACATAAGCCATGCCTAGAAGGGAAGAATAAAAATTGTCTTGAAATAAAGGTGATTCAAAACATAAATTAGACTTAAATCAATTTCATATACCAACCCACTTAAAGACACCACTCTCCTTTATAGTGTTTACACATAATGAATAAAGATGATTAAAAGATAAGAGGGAATAATTCACTAGCATAATTTCAAATCATCTAATTAAAATATCTGAAAAGATACAAGAAATTATTTTTGTTCCCTTATTAATAAAACATATTACTAGGAGTTTGTTTTTCCTCAGATAATTCCAGTTTGCTCACACTGAAGTTTGTCCACTTGTGATATGATGAAATGATTTAGGCTAGTCTTTAGCATTGCAAGATAGATAAAATAATCTTGCATATGAGCCCTCCATATTCCTGCCCTCCAGAATTTTTATGCAACCTTTCCCATTGTTGGGAAATATTTTTTCTTTAAGTCATTTGAGATTCAAGTTGCACTATAGGAGGATATTGAATCACTATAGAAATCAATATCATACTAATGTCTTAAACTTGTATTCATGAGAGCATGAAAATAGAAGTTTATAGAAGGAACTTTTAAAAACTGACTCACATTTTATATCCGTGCCAGTTAGGACTAAGCTACATCCCTTTAGGGAAGTTAATAAATCAAATTTTGCTCCTGGCCTGTCAGTGAAAATCCTTCCATACTAGCACATTGAGGCAATACATTTTCTTTGCCATATTCCACCATGTATGAACAAGTGGTGCATATGTGATTGGATCTAGTCATGCTACAATACTTGGGAATTTGGCTGCCATCAGTGGCAAGGGAGAAGCCAATAGGTCAATTCTGCAATGCATTTTGCTGAAAATGAACCCCTCTGCTCTCCATAATTGGAGAACAATTGAGTGCCTAAAGAACAAAATAGGCTACAATTCTTCATTTGCCTCTACTTATACATTCTATTAGACCCATAGTCCCAGGGGCTAACCAAATTGGTATCAGAATTAATCCAGATGCTTACTGGAATTAGCCCTATTATTGTTCAGAGCTCTGCAGCTCAAAAAAAAAATCCAACTTTAGCTTCTCCATTTAAAAGGTGTCCATTATCATGCCCAAGTAGGAAACCCATTTATATATATTAAATATATGATAAAAATCTCACTACTTTATGTTGCCTTTTGTTCCACTAGAATGGGAAATGGTTTTTAGTCAAAACAAAAAAAATAAATTAAGGGAATTCAATGTGACCATCAGTAGAGCTATAGATTTTTTTCTGTGTTTATAGACATCTTTTCCCTGTGTGTATGCTCTAAATAACTCAAAGTATATGGTATGGTAAATTCCTAAAATGAGAAAAGTTTAACCCTATAAAATGACTTCCATACTATCTGATGCAATATCAGGATGGAATAATTCAACCTAAAGTTATGTTAATATAATTTTTATAGTTTTAACAATTCTCTATCATTGAATGTTGCTGATAAAACAGGCACATTTTAATGATGAGTGTTGACCTTGACCCAAATTTACAAATCAAATATTTATGAAGAAAATACAATTAGATCTAAATCCTTCCCATCTTCTTGTACCTAAAGATGCTGCTGCTTACTGTGTATCAAAAAGGAATGTGGCATGAATACAATTCATTTTTTAAAAAGTAAATATATATAGGGCAGCTAGGTGGCACAGTGGATAGAACACCAGCCCTGAAGTCAGGAGGACCTGAGTTCAAATCTGACCTCAGACACTTAACACTTCCTAGCTGTGTGACCTAGGCAAGTCACTTAACCCCAATTGCCTCAGAAAAAAAAATGTATGCTACTGTCTCCCTTAATGATAAGTCATGAATTTTGAGTTAATGCTTCAGGAGTGCAAATGAACTCAGTCAAATTTACCCATTATTTATGGCCAACAAACCAACACAAACATGTCTAGAAAACACAGTTAATAGAGGAAAGTTCAGAGGAGAGCCATAAAGATATAAAAGTTGTAGAAGAGGATCAAGGATTATTCTACAGGAAAAGATGACTACTGCAGTTGATTTCTAACTCCTTTAAGCAGAAGAAAATACCTTCATTTTCCTGTATCTGTGTCTTTGCACACACTACTTACAATACCTTTAATACCTAGAAGGCAATCTATTCTTCTCTCTTCTTTATATAATCCTGAACTTTTTTATAGGCTCAACTTATAGTATTTCTTATATGCCACCTATTCTGAACCTTTCCACTCAGCATCCAGAATATTTGGATTTACTTTGCATATATGCTGTATATGAAAAACAACATGGTACTATGGAGTGAGAATACTGTTCAAATTAGGAAAAGATGGGTTCAAATCCAACCTCTGACAAATATTGGTTTTGTTACTGATTTTAGGATGGTCATTTAACCACTTAGTAGTTCTTGGATTAGGCTACCTCCTAAGACTATGTTATCTGGAGGAGCCTCATAATATTAGTAGACAACATTTTTTCACATGGTATGCTATACCAGTTAAATCATAGGTCTGATTTCTATATCTCTATTTTATATTTGCTCATCTAATTTGTTATTTTTGTTTTCCCTTACTTCTAATAGAAGGTAGATTCCTCTCCTTTGGACAGGGGATATTTTGACTTTATTTTACTCTCCTGGATTCCCCACACAGCACTTTTATGCTGAAAAAAATATTTAATAAATGCATATCAAGGGGCAGCTAGGTGGTGCAGTGGATAGAACACCAGCCCTGAAGTCAGCAAGACCTGAGTTCAAATCTGGTCTCAGACACTTAACATTCCCTAGCTGTGTGACCCTGGGCAAGTCACTTAACCCCAATTGGCTCAGTAAATAAATAAATGCCTATCAAATGAATGAATAAAAATGTACTTGAGATGAAATGTGAAAAATTTAGGCTAGATTTCACTTTTTCTAAATTTTAAGTTTATAAATCACTAAGAGAAGATGCAAGATATCATTCATTTAGATAACTAATACCACCAAAAATTACATAGAGGGAACAAATTAGATTTAGATTTAGAAGATCTGGATTTAAATGTAGAAATGAGGAAAAAATAGTTTCTACACATGGGACAGTCAATGAAAAGGCAAAGCGTTAGAAGATGGAGATAATGTTGTGTGATAGGAACAGCAAGGAGGCCAGTTCCAAAGGATCAAGGAGTACACAGAGGAGAGTGACATGTAAAAAGAGTAAAACGTTAAGATGGACCCTTATTGTGAAGGGCTTTAGAAACAAAGGGGATTATTTTATATTGAATAGTGGAGATAAAGGGGAGTGCTTTTTGAATTGTGGATGAATTTGGTCAAACCTGCACTTTAGAAAGTCTGCTTTGACAACTGACTGGAGTCTGGAGTGGGGAAAGACTTAATGCAAGGAAACAATCAAGAGTCCATTGCTAACTCTTTGGAGACACTCAGATTTAATGAGTGTGACATGCATGGATATTCAACAAAGGAAAATGAAAAAGGAGCACATAGGTAGGAAGAGAGCTAGGAGAAAACAGCATTACAAATGCTAGAAAAAGAAATTGTGTCAGGTGATCAAAATTTCCAAAACTGCAGAGAGATCAAATAGGAGGAGGAATGGGAAAAACTGTTTTTTTTTTTTGTTTTGCTTTTGAAAGTCATTTGGGGTTAAGTGACTTGCCCGGTGTCACACAGCTTGAAAGGGTTAACTGTTAAGTGTCTGAGGCCAAATTTGAACTCAGTCCTACTGCTCTATCCACTGCACCATCCAACTGCTCCAGACTTAACAATTAAGAGATCACTAGTCACTTTAGAGAAGACAATTTCAGTTGAATAATTAGGTTGAAAGCCAAATTATAGTGGCTAAAAAGAAAGTTAAATGAGATGAATGTGGGCATCTAGCATAGACAGATTTCTCAAGGAATTTAACCAAACACAAAAGGAAAAATACTGGATGATAACTAGGGAGGATAGTAGGATCAAGTGAGGTATTTTTTGTTATTGTTTCCTTTTGGAGTAGAGGAGGATAATATGTGCATTTATAAGCAATAGGGAAGGACTGGACTCAATGTCTTTTTGATATTTATATTACTAAATCTAAGTAATCACCTATAGCTCTATGTGATAAATAATCATCTAGCTTTTGTTTAATGGCTTCCTGTACCTTGGAATCTAGTATGAGGTAACCCATCCTACGTGACTTCATATTCTTTGTGTCTAAATTAATTTCTTTTCAATTTTTACTCATTATATATAATTATATCCTCTTGTGTCAAATAGAACATGTCTAATTGCTATAATAGGTGATAAA
This sequence comes from Myrmecobius fasciatus, assembly GCA_023553655.1. Lineage (NCBI taxonomy): Eukaryota > Metazoa > Chordata > Mammalia > Dasyuromorphia > Myrmecobiidae > Myrmecobius > Myrmecobius fasciatus. Next base: position 266,072 of record JAJPUD010001655.1, on the reverse strand, counting down.
TCTTAACATACTTGAAGATAGCTATCGTGACTTTCCCAATTCATCATCTAAGCGTTCTTTTCACCAAGCTAAACATTCTCAGTTTTAAAAAATGGACACCATATAATATACCATGTTTTCTTTTACTATATACAAAGTGCCTTGTACCTAGTAAATGCTAAATGAAAGCTTGATAAATGTAATTAAATGAATACTTTGTCCAGAATCCAAATCCACATTTTGCTGTCATAAATGAAAATAATATAAAGGATCAAATGTTTCTTTTTAGGCCTTAAATTAGGCATTGGGAATCAAAACACTTAGGTCTTAGCCTCAGCTCAGTCTATCACTAGTCATGTAATTTTAGATTATAACATTTAAACTATTCAGGATGTTACCTTCACAACATATGAAATGACGAGTCAATTTGAGGAGAAAGCAACTGTGGTCACAGAGATTCCCTTGCCCCAATACACACAAAAAGATATTTGAAGAAGAAAATAGGACTGTAGCTTCTCTTCTCTACTATCTATCCTCCGTACAGCTGCCAAAATTTATTGTCCTAAAGGACATATCTAAGTCACTCCACTACTCAATAAACTCCATTGGCTTCCTTTTACTCTTGTTCTATACTCAAACATAAGCCTCTCAGCATTTAAAGTCCTTACACATTTGGATCCAGCCTGCCCTTTCAGCCTTATTATACACAGCTTCATGTATTCCATATTCTAGTCAAATTGACCTTCTTACTTTTCTGTACACACAGTCTTTTCCTCCATTTCCACCCTTTTGCAGGGGGTTTCTCCTATATTACTCCCTCTACTCTGTAGAATTCTTAACTAGCCCCAATTGTCAACTCAAAGTAATACCTTCATACATTCATGATTCCCCCAGCTTCTAGTTCCTTGCCACCTCCCACAGAAATTATCTTCCAATTATGTATTCTTTTTCTGTACTTGCAAAAGTATATGTTGTGTCCCATGATAGAGGCAAAGAATGGATAGAGTGCTGTATAGGGTCTTAGTTCACATCCAGCCTTAGATATGTCTCAGTTATTGGCACTTAATAGGTACCTAATAAATGCTTATTGAAATAATGAATGAATGTCATAACCTTTCTGTGAAGCAATAACAATATTTTCCACATTTTACAGGTGAACTATCGGGCTCAGAGAGATGTAGTTACTAGCCAAATGCACATGGCTAGTAAGTAGTGGACCTGAGATTAAATCCAGGTCATCCAACACCACATCAGGTTTCTTTTCCCTGGCAAAGTTCCATGCAATCTAGACTAGTTACCTTACTCAGGATCATTACTTTTCTTGTCAAAATGACAGGATAGATTGCAATTCAATGGCAGGTGAGTTCACACTGATTTTCAGCATCCTTCCAATTAAATCATATATTGCTGATGGTGACCAAAAAAAAATATAGATGTTAGAAAACAAACTTTGTTCACCTTCTTTCTCATGATTAGAGGGTTATAGGGCATAGAAACTGCTCACTGTCTTCATTCACAGCTATGTGTCTTTTTGCTTATTACATCTCAGACCAATGCACCAAAGGGAACTCACAAAGATATGGTGACCTTTTGCACTAGCTGATTCTTCATTTGAAGATGAAAATGAAATTTCCTTTTTGCAGAAGTTGAGAATCCTACGTGCCCTCACTTGTCTTACTGCTCAAGTGTGTGAAGTGACTCTGGAGGCTGGGGATCAGAAAACAGCAGCTTTTAGGGAAAGAGAAAGATCCAGAAGCATCAAGAGTTTATCAGCTTCAAAATGTTCTCCAATGGCGTATAACAAAATTAAAGTTTCCCTGACATTTATCTAGCAAGGACATCATGTTTAATGCTAAAAATAATGTGGTCATTTCTCTAACACATGACATAGAGAATGAGATCATACAAATCAATAGAGTATAAAGTTTTGATCACTGACTCTAACTATATATCACCTTCCTAGGCATCATGGAAAGGTATGGTTTAGAATCAAAGGTAAACACTGTCTCTGTAGGGATAAAGATCTTTTCTACACAGGCAGATTCAGATATGTGGGGAAACATTCAATATTATCTCCCATGGGAAGCACCATAGTGTCATTCTACCATTAGATATGTAGTTCTTTAGATTAACAAAGTCATCTTTTTATGTAAAAATACCGCCTGGAAGATCAATACCTGGATAAGGGACATCCATACCTTAGAATTACTTAAGATAAGCAGTTGTCTTTCTCTTAATAGCTAGTGAGATCAGAATACTGTGGAAGTTTTTATTTGGAAGGTTGAGGAGGAATAACTCTGGTACATGGAATATTTCCTTGTGAGGATCTTTGTCTATAAATCTGTGGGCTATTTGAAATCAGAAGATATTTAAAGGAAAGAGATACAAAGAATAAGGAAATGGTTGGAAAGAAAGCTATAAAGAAAATTTTTCCTTTATCTTTTCCCTGCTATAGAGGCCAAACCTATTATATTCAAATGAGACATAAACTCAAGAAAGTCTGGGAGAAAGAAGGGGAGGGCCTTTATCATTTCTGAAAAAAAAAAGGAGAAAATAATATGAGGGTTAAACATAAAATTGTATAAAGAATATATAATCAGAAATATGGATTATGTAAAATCTTTTATATTATCTCATATTTATTTAAAGATGTTAGCTCAGATGAAACTTGAAAGAAATAAATCCAAAACTTTAGATAGCTTTCGATTTTATGGATGTAAAACCAATCACTGATTACTGAATACAATCAGGTAAAAATTGAGATGTAAAATTCTGAGTAATACTTGATAGAGTAGGAGACTAATCTGACAGAAGCAGTTGAAAGCAGCCTCCTGCTTATAAAAAGTGTCTAAACTGTCATCTTCAAAAATGTTTACCAGCCCATGAAAATCCTGCTTTGTACTTTCTTTGCACAGAAAATAGTAAAGGAAGATATTTTAAAGCACTGTATACTATATCAAAAATAGTACAAGTAGCATTTTCTGATAAGAATAGTAACAGAAAACAAACTATGTATCCATTGACCAAGGTATGACTAAAGAAACTAGATTATATAAATGAAAAGAACCAGAAGAAAAAAATAAATGTGAGGGATTCAGAAAAAAAAAAACATGAGAATACTAATATGAACTGACACAAAACTGAAGAAAATATCAACCAAAAAAAAAAAAAACCACCCAGGTTTTTATTTATAAATAATCAAATTTATATATTTGTATTTATACATTTATATATTTATATAAATTTATAATTTAAAAAGACCATTAAAATTAAATTAAATCTGGATTTAGTATTATGCTTAAGCTTGATCTCAAAATAGAAATAAAGAATTATTTCACTCCTTTCAATAGAAATATTGGACATTCTAGTTATTAAGTACTGCATATTCTCCCTGATTAAATCACTTTGTTGATAGTTTTGTGCAACTTCCCCTCCTCCATTATTAGGAGGAAATACTCATCATCGGTGGGGGGTGGGAGGGAGATGGATTTGGTAGATCCAGAAAAGAACATAATATCCCCCAAATCACTAAACTTCTGAAAATATTAATAAAAAGTAATTAAAATAATTAATAAAATACATATGCAATGGTTTTAATCAACAAATTATGAAAAAGCACCTCTGCTAAGCTGTGGCAGCATAGAACAGCTTGGCTTAGCATAAACAAGGATAAAAGTCTTTTGGCCCACCCTCACCTAAGGTTGAGTTCATATTGGAGCTTAAGAATGCACTTTGCATTGAGAAAACAGTCTCCAATTTAGCAGTCAGGTGAGTTCTTAAGTCATATTTACAAAAAAAAAAAATACTTTCTAATGGGCAAACATTTTTTCTTGTCATTTTTGAAACGAAGACAACTGTAAAGGTGAAAGAAGCAGAAAAAGCCTTAAACAATGATTATCTCCGCAGTAGGAAAAGTACTCTCTGTTGTGCATTATGAGACAACTTTAGAGGGTACTGGGTCAATGCAAACAAGCCCTAAAAAAGATGTATGAACTTTATTTAAATATTTTAAAGAGCATGTTATTGCTGGGAGGAGGTAGCAGGGTGGGGGAAGAATATATATATATATATATATATATATATATTTAAAATTCTTACTGTAAACTTTATGTAGGAAAAACAACTCTAGATAACCTAGATTTGGGAGCACTTCTGATGAAATAATGTAGATTTCCTTAAAGTAATATATGGTGACTTTTTATCATTTTGAAGACAATTTTAAATTTAAAAAAGTCATGAATGTGCTAAATATTTTCCTATTGCAAGCACTAACCAGAATTCATTTTTTCAACGGCATTATGTGAAATGAAATCATAAAGACTGATTTCCATAAGATATATAAGAAAATCAATCTCATTATTGCAGTCACATTTTATATCTTACATTGTTAATATATGGAATGCCAATTAGAGCCAATTAAAACTAATTGAAATGTCAACATTTTGAAAGAAGGTTATTGAATCAAATAGAGTTAAAACTTCATTTGATTTAAAAAAAAATTAATGCAGACCAAAAATAATTGAAACCTTTATAAAAGTTTCCCAACCACCAATTTCTAACTTAATACCAGTTTTCATGGTAGATTTTTACCATTCACAAATTTTAATTTATATGTTGGCATTACCTTTAAAAAGCTATGCTTTAAAAGCTTAATTAAGTACATCTCTATTACTTTTTTTTTTCTTTGCCTGCATGCCTCTCTACCCAACAACCCTGCAAGTTCTTCCTACTCATTGACTTTCACTCCTCTTTTTATCAGCTGCCATGTTAAAGTAGTACTGCCTGGAAGTGTCAATGGTAGATATTTTAGATAACATGAAAAATCCAAACTAGTATTAATGTTTTGAAACATTTTTCTGAAAATGCTTTTGAGAAATTCAGATGTTGAGATTAGGAATTTGAAGACTTTAAATCTCCCAAATAAGGCAAGAAGGTTATTCCATGCTCAGGTAGGAAATTAATATCTTTAGCACAAGCAAAAGCTAACAAAACAATTTTTTTCCCTTTGTGCTAAAAAAGCTACTTGAATTTATCCAGAGATCAACTAGACATTTTCATATTGTCACATTAATAAAACATAAATGCTTACCAACATCATTTCAAAGATGTCTCTATTGGTATATTATGAAAAATCATTATGATTCTATCTACTAATATATGGATATAATATGATATATAAATACTATATGCTTATTATTATTTTAAGGTATCCCAAGTTCTTGTCAGAATAAACACTGTGCTGCAACGTAATAAAAATTTTAATGTAAAAGATTAAGTATTCTTGAACAGGTTAATACTATTCATGACATTATCTTCTTCAGGGAAGAGATCTTGTCTCTATGTATTAAGCTTTTAAATTCACCACAAAATTCATGGGATGGAGTCACACACATATATCAGAAATTCAGACTAGGATGTCTCAGAAAGTTCTAATCATAACAGAGTACTTGTACTGTAAAAATCACATTCAATCAATGGGGGGGCACTTAGTCTAGACACAAAATGCAAGACATCTTGGGGAGGTAAAATACCAGAATCACACAATGCCTCACTATGCCAAATTCAAAAGATCAACATATCAGGAGAGAAACATAGAGATTTATACTTGTCAAAACTCCTGGGGACTCCAAATGATGTAACTAGATTAGATGGCAATCTAATAAAAATTAGGATTTAATTTTGAATTTGAATTTGAACAGATTTTGAACAACAATCTTTTTTAAGATTCTGAATAATAACTCATATTGAATAAACTCAGTTCTTTACCTTAGCAGGAGCTCAAAAATTATGTTTATCATAAGTTTTTATTGTCTGTCTTTAAGACAGTATATTACTAGAGTACTGAAACCTGTCATAGTTAGTAAAGTTGAAAGTAGCCAATAGAGGCATATGAAGCAGAGCATTTCTTATGGTTTTTATTGGCCACAAGGACTCCTCATTGTTTATATATTGATGCTGTACTTTTGTGGGAGGGCTGAAGCTATTACAAGATTTCATTTTTTTACAGCTTTCATAATTATCAATATACTTCCCATTTCCAATTCTTAAAAATCTTTTCACTCCTTGAATAAGTCATTGTAACATTACTTTTTAATTTATTTTGTGATAGCAATTTGAAAAACCTTTAATGGATCAGTTTTTTCACAACTAAATCTTCTTACCAAGTCAATGTTGAGACATTTTAAGATTTACTTCCGAATATTAGGATAGAAAATATGCACAAATTGAAAGCACAGAAGCATCACCTCCATCTATATGAGTTTCAATGATATGGCAACTAGATGGTACAGTAGACAGAGCATTAAGACACTTATTAGATGTGTGAACCTGGGCAAGTTACTCTGCCTGCCTCTGTTTCTTTATTTGTAAAATGAGGATAAAATCCCTTTAGGGTTATTGTGAAAATTAAAAGAGATTAGATTTGCAAAGTCTTTTGAAAACTTTTAAACACTGCTATAAATGTTAATTAAATCATCATCACATTAGCATCAAGATCCTCAAACAACCACAACATGAAGAATTTATTCTATTGTAATCAGGATAAATAAAAATCATTTATGAATAATTTTGGGAATCAATAAATTAATGACTTCTGAAATGGTTTTTAATATTTCACAAACTTTAGTATCTTTCCTTAGAAAACATACTAACATGCTTATAAAATCCCTCATCTGGTTAAAATTTCAATCTAGTTCATTTATTAATAAACTTAAATTTAGACTCTTCACAACACTAATGAAAATCCCTATTTGAATTATAATTAATTGGCAAGTTCTTGAAACATACAATTTTGCCTAATCAAAAGTGAAAGTTCTCATCTTTCCTCAATAAAGATAGAACTTCAACATAATTGCTTTGAATGTAGAGCACTCTACATTTAAATCTAATAACATCATCTTATAATTTTAGTTGACATTTTTGTTGGACTGAAGTGTAAATTCTGATGAGACCTACCTGGGTACTATAATGAATGATTTATGTTGATATACAGAAATAGTAAATCATAATGAATATTTATATTTCTGCAAAATTATTCAAATCAGAGCCATGATTTTTAAATGATGGTGCAACACATACATTGCAAACTCTCTTATTAGTTGCAAGGGGACAGTCTATTCTAATTCTGTTCTGAAAGAAAAACTGCATTTGAAAATGTGCTTTAAATGACTCATACTTGATAATGAATAAAATTATGACATCATATGCATGTCATTTAACTCTCTGATTCTTTTTCTTTGTGTGGTAAGAGATTGTCATATTATCTTACCACACAAAGAATGTTTGGGCCAAATGGCCAGAATGTTGGGCCAAATCTAAGAAGATGAAATGGAATGGGTATAAATAGATAATTTTGTAATTCACTTCAAAAACTCAACTTCACCAGTAGATGATCAAAAATTGGAGAATGTATAGAATCTATAGAAATATAGTTAAATAATAGTATATATACATACATACATATATGCATATATTTTTATTTATTGTTCTTTATACTAGAGTCATTTTCTAGTATGCACTCTCCAGTCTGATTTTTAGCATGCATATGCTCTCTCTCTCTCACATATACATATACAAATTAAGCAAAATCAACAACCTAGCAACATTCTCTACCTACAACCCATTGCCTCTCCACAGATATGAAGTATATGCTATAAGGCTTTGTTATTTTAAAAATATTTTGGAGATGATTTGGAAGAAGTTAATACATACAATAACACATTATTTTATCAATAGAACAATATTACCTTTCAAAGGTGTTTTTCTATCCTGTATGGGAGTATGTAAGGGAAATCATAATAAGAGATGATCAGGAGTTATGAATTTCTTGAGAGGAGGAAGACAAAATACCTTAAGACATGATGGGAGACACTGGAAGAAAAAGAGGCCCAGATTTTGAAAATTAAAGCTGAGGAAAAAGAAGAGACCAAAATGGATGATCAAAAGATAAAGGTTATAGACACATTATACTGATAGAGAGACATGAACAGGACCTAAAAAAGAAGGGAATATGTTTATGTTTTCCCCCTGACCCTGGAAACATGATTGATCATATAATGACTATGCTGAGCAAAGAAGGCAGCCTTATAGTAATGTTCACTATAAATAAGCCCAGACTATTGTCTCCATAGTACAGAGCTCCCTTGCGTTTTCTTTTCTTCCAGAACCTGTGTACAGTGCAATTCATAAAACTGTCTTTCTCCTTCATATTTGATGCTCCATTCTCTGTCATCCTATTGTTCATATTTCTATGACTCTCACAGAATCATGGGCCAAAGAGCAAGCCCTTGACTGATTCGTCTTGTCTATGTTCCTAAGAGATCCCTGTTTTCTTACAGATCTCACAAATACTTGCTAATATCTTTAGAATGTCAAAGTAGACAGAGCAGTTAGTATATTAAGTTCAATAAGGCCAACTAAAACTTGTGGATCAAAGATAACATTTCTACTCTATGTAACTTCTATAATCCAGAAAATTATCATGATTGTATTTTATTCACGTGAGTTGGGGAAATTGAGAAAAGCTAATAAATATTACTATATCTAATGTCTTATTTTAGAGAGGAAAAAAAGACATCTTCTATAAGTGCATTTCACAGATGCATAAAGCTTATATAGACATAAAACAAGAAACAATCTTCCTCTTCTAGAGGCCAAACAGGGCATTAAGCATAATTGTGTTATTTGTTAATAGAGAATAGAGTAGTCGAGCTATTCAGAATGACTACAACATGCAAAGTGAGAATATTGTGGAATGATCCCAAAACAACATGTAACAAAATGAGCATAATGCCTGAGAGAGCTGTTAATACTTGAAACTTTGTGTTATGATATCACCTGTGATAGTAGTTCTATGATCCAGAGCTTTAATCCCCATTCAATCTAATGGAGAAAAAATGAAGTGTGCTTCCTAAATCCCCCTGTTATAAATAATTTATATCCTAAAATAATTCATAATGCTGGTAAATGTAATTATCCACCTAAACTCTGTGTGTGGAGAGGGAAGTTGAAATGGATGAAGTAGGAAATAAGAGTGAGAGTAAGAGTTTTCTTCTAAAATTGTGGCTGCAATCTGATGTCAAGAAATGGAGAGATTACAGAGGAAATTATGATAGTGGGATAGAAAAAGAAAACAGGTAAAGAGAAAAGCCTAAAAGAACTGAAAAGAGAAAGCTAAAAAGCTAATTGGTAAAAACAAACACACCAAAACAAGACAAGACAAAAACAAAAACAAAACAAAATCAAAACGCAACAATAAAAACAAAAAACATTCCTTTATTAGGAAATGAATTATATAAATAGCAAAAAACACTTATTTTATAATTCTTTTTGGTGAAGGGTGGATAAAATAGAATAAGTTTAAGCTCCAAAAAGAATATATAGAATTCAGAAAAAGGTAGCATATCATTGAAAATCTTAGCAAAGGAGATGGATGATTTTCCTTTTCTAAACATTTTGAAGGGCAGTTTAAATGTAGTAGTAGATAGATGTAGAAGTGATGCAAGGAATGAGAAGGGGAAAAAAGAAAATGAGGCAAGATATTACTTTATCATCAGAAAACTAAAGTCATCTTTCTGTTTTTAAGGAGGCTTATTTAAAAGAATTTTGCTTATAAAGAAATCATCCTAACTCCTTTGCTTCTCCAACTAGAATGATACTTTAATGATCTAAATTATTTTCCCAGTTCATGGGTTTAAAAATGAATCAGTCATTGAACTTTTTTTTTAATTTTTTGATCACTTCCACATACAATAATAATTGTTTATTTAATTTCCTAATAGTTCCCACTTTCTTTCTAATAAAAATCTATATTTGGGTGTGACTAAAATGGATTTGGGCCTTTGAAATAAGACCTCTCTGAGATATATGGAAAAACCAAGTTTAGGATTCACCATGGTGAAGTGAATAGGATAGGGATAGAGACTAGACCTGTGATTTCATTATTATTGTGAACTGCCACAAGTAGGCTCCTTTGCCAATGAACTTGGGCACCTTCTCTACAATTGTTACAGTTGCCTAAAAGATCAGGATGTTAAATATTATCTCCAGGGTCACAAAGTCCGTTTGTTTCATAGTTGAAAATCTGAACCCAAATGAGTGCTTTACTTCTCTATCATTTTGAATATTCTCTTAATAATACTGCAACTTTTAAAATCAAAATATCATTCTATAGACAAAAACATATTATTTTCCACTCTCTATATGCTTTTTTTGTAATTTTAGTTATCTTGATATTAAGGAGTAACTAATTTATATTTCCAATCCTGCTTTCTTATATAAACTTCAAATCTCTAAGTTCCTACAGACAATTTTTGCTTGAATGTAGCACCACTAGTTTAGAGCTACAAACTCATTATCCTATTGTAAAATTTTTCAGTCTCCCTAACCTATTTTTATTCCTTTCACACAGCAAAATTTGTGTCAATGATATCACCATTCACTCAGAGGTGTGAAACTTTGAAATAATCTTGTAACCATGCCTCTTCTTCATTATTTACAACCAACTAATCATTAAGTCCCAATGTTTTTATGTCTTCTCCAGTGATACACTTTCTATCCAGTCTTGCGAATTTCACTTCAGCTGGTGTATGAACACATTCTAAATGTTTCTACAGTCTGAGAGTTTCAGACATAGACTATACATAAATGATATAAAAGCAATATTTCATTCACTTACTCATGTTTCACAATACACTTAGCATGGTGTCATATGCATGATAGCTGTTTTCAAAATGTCTTTTAATGAATGAATAAGTAATCTAAGTCCTTTATAAATATACTCTAAGGTATTAGTATCATTAGTTCTAATCATATCAGTTCTATAATAAAAAATGATATCCTAACTTGCAACACTTTGTCCAATTCAAAAAATTCTATTGATCACAATTTATGAATAGCACAAAGTATTCATAAAAGATTTTTGTGAATTGAATACTAATAAAAATCGGAAAACATTAATGTACTTTCAGTAAAAGAGTGAAAGATTCTTGAGAAGAGGAATTATTTAGCTTTTGTGTTTTTAATTTAATTTAATAAATGATTGCCATTCATTTGTTTGGCAACCACATGATGGAAGTAATACAAAATATTATTATCCCAAATTTATAAATGAGCAAAATTAAATTTCCAATAGCAGGGACAATGATACATTATATTATTTGCAAAAATTATGAAGCTGTCTAAATCTAAACTTATATAAAATTTGTCAAATTGTTGATTGGCCCAATTAACTCTAGGATTATCAGAGATGGCTACAAGGAAAGTGCAAATCCCCCCAAGTTCTTAATTTCCCCATAGTGTTCTTCTTTTCAGTCCTCATACCCAGGTCTTGTTTTGGGTTCACCTAAGGTTTTGTTTTAAATTGCCTTTTGTTTTGGTTTTACCCAAATTTTATTTTATATTTACATTTATTCATATGCATCTCAATCAACCTTGATTTCAAGGCCCTCTTAGGAAAATTGCTTAATTATGTATGTGTAATATATGTAAGGGCATACTTATTTAAATCCTATAAAATGTAAAACTTTCAGAGCCTGAATGGGAAGACATTTACTACTCTGTTAGCAAATGACCTAATAAATGTCTTTTTTAAAAACTAACTCTAAATCTGACATTTTATTTCACAAATGTAATACAGTTATTAAATAACTTGAACATCTATGATGAGAGTATCTAACCCACAACTTCTGGATCCAAATGTAGTATACTTTCCACCCTTTCAGTGAATTATGCAATCAATTCAGCAATGTTGCACATTGAAAGTGTGGGAGAAGAGAGGTATTAGACTGATTACCAAACTGAAGGTCTACTGAGCCATTGTGCTGATCTCATTGTTGTATACCTTGAAACCTGGACAGTAAACTAGCACCATGCCAAGAAACTGAATCACTTCCATTTGAATTGTCTTAGGAAGGTTTTGAAGATTACCTGTCAGAATAAGGTACTAGACATTGAAGTCCTTTCTTGAACTAAACTTCCAAGCATTCAAACTATTACAGAGAGCACAATTCTGTTGGGCTGGCCACATTGTTTGAATGCCAAATGTATGCTTGCAAAAAGACTATTTTATGGAGAACTTGTATAGGGCAAGTCTCAAAAGGTGGTCAGAAAAAGCAATATGGGGACACTTTCAAGGTCTCTCTTAATAACTATAAAATAATTGTATGAAATGGGAGACACTAGCACAGGACCACCCAGCATGGCATGCCCCCCTCAGAGAAGGTGCTATGTTCTATGAGCAGAGCAAAGCAAAATTAGCTCAGAAGAAATGCAAGATTGTATAATGTTAGATAATCTGCTACAAATGTTTAGAGGCACTGATGAGGTTGTGGGTATTGTTGACAGAGAAAGAATGCAATATTGATAGAATTGTTTCCTATACCAACCACATCAAGAACTATTTGTGAACAACCTTTGGTAGAGCATTCTGAGTTCATATTGGTCTGATCAGCCACAGTCAAGCACACTGAATTGATTTTAACATACGATGTTATTTTTGTCTTCTTTGAGAATGAAGGACAGCAATCACCATCATCATAAATAGGCTTAATCACCAAATGCTCATTGCCTCAGACAAACTGAGGCTGGAAAAGACCTTGGGTCAAATTTCTTTCACTGCAACTGGGATTATCTCAAGTCGTCCTGATCTATATCATGTCACTGGACCCCGATAGTTCTGGAGGAGAGAATGAGTCTAGTAACTTTGCACTATATTGTCTCATTTAAATCCAATTTCCTTACAAGTCATGACACCACCTTCCTGATGTCCTTAGTTTTTTTCAAGAATGAAGGATATCTTAACATTTATTAGCTGTGTGATCCTGGGCAAGTCATTTAAATCCAATTGCCTCTCAAAAAAAAAAAAAAAGAATGAAAGACAAACAATAGATGTTTATTAAGTGTCTTATGTGCTGTGCACAGTGTTAAGCTCTGTCACAATAGCTTATAGATATAACAAGACAGTACCAAATACTAGAAGAGACCTTAAAATGTTTGAGACTGGTCTCCTCAGACAATAAGTAGCAAAATATTCAAGGACTTCTGGTCTTCTGTCTTCAATCCATTCATTCATTCAATAAACATTTATTAAGTATTTACTATGTGCCAGGTTCAGTACTCAGCATGGAATAGAAAAAAGAGGTGCAGCTACTTATAGCCCAATCTCAATAAGGGACAGGTTTTAGTGTTTCTTACACTAATGAGAATCTCTCACTCTGGTTCTTTTGTTAAATCACCATTATGCTTTTCCAATGTAACTAGATATTTAATCCAGTGAGTTGGCCTTGGTCTAACCAAATAAATAAATTATCAGCATGTCTCTTTTAATGTTACTTCCAGATTTGTGATTCCTCAACTATATTCTGAGCAAGTGGGAATTTAAATTCACTTGGACAATATGGGTACTGAATATAAAGATACATTGCTTATTTTCCAATAAAATGCCATCCAATGATTATAATTTCTTTTATCATAATTCTAGAACCTCAAATAGTATTGTAGAGAGGTTGTAAGTAGCTCAACAGAATAAATTAAATGCTGTATTTAGCATTGGAATGTAAATTAGTTGTAATTCCCCTCCCAATATAATATATACATACATATATATTATACATAATATGTATATATATATAAAACTATTCATATGTGTATATAATATTCACACACACATATTTCACAATTTGATACCTGTCTATTTCTATCTGTCTATGCTTTATCTACTGTAGTGGCAATAATTTTAGTAAGTTGTTAAAATTGCTCTTCTGTTCTTTACTCTAACAGTTCAGTGGATTCAACTAATGAGTCACCATCAGGACATCTATTAAACATTCATCACAGAAGTAAGAGAATTCTCTTTAGTTCATCATGAAGTAAAGAAGAATAGAACAATTTCAATTTCATTTGCCTGCTGCTAATCACATAGTGACAACGTGAACTCAGCTGGCTTTCCTCACAAGAGAAAGTTAGTCAATTTTCAGAATCAAGGATATTAAGTACCATAAATGAATTTTCTCACTGCCCTGTTTTGCTCTTTTAAATATCAACTTTCAACATGTGTGATAGTGTCTTCTATATTATCTGCTGGAGGATAGAAAGGATGTAGAGATATTTTACTTTAATGCATCTATTCTCTTTTTTTTGATAGTGAAAAACAACACAATAATGGGAAATGCCTAATTCAAACCTCATAAATAAAATGAGGATTTTTAAGCTTAAAATTTATTTGTAATTAAGCAATAATCCAGGAAATATATTTTTACTTGTTCTGGATAATATAAAATTCTATTGAAAGACAATAAAAAGGAACACACATTAAACTGAAAACATAAGTATTTTAGTTTCATTTTTAAAGTTACCTTTGTTTAATTACTGTTTTGTTCCTGCCTTATCCTATTGAGTACTAGGCACAGTGATTTGCACAAAGTAGGGGCACAATAAATATCTGTTTAAATTGGCTTTAGAGCTATGCAAAATAAATATTCGGCTTGACTGATTTTATATTATCAATTCCCAGTTACACCATTCAGTTGAGTAATGTTATTAGATTGTCATTTGGTTTCCTTGTCACATGTACATGACCTTGTCTTGTAACATAGTCTTTAAAGACAAGCCCATATTTCAAGTTATGTTTTATGCCTACTTCATAGTATTTGTCTTCTTAGATATTACATAAGTTATTATGTACCTTAATGGAAGAAACAGATTTTTTGACAATTTCTCACTGAAATCTAGCAGTTATTGTGAATAAATTACTTTGCTCAATAATAATTTAACTTAATTGTCTCTAATGACAATTTGCTTTACCTTCTACAACATTTAAGATGGTTGCTCTAGTAATAGCCAAGCAGTAATAGAAAACTTTTTCAAGTATAGGAACCATTTATTGTGTCAAAAACACCCTTAGAAGCTTACATGATTTAGAAAGAGCATATAGGATACATAATTGGGTGTGGAATTAAGAATACCTGGATTCAAGCTTCATATGACAAATTTGTAAACCATAGGGACTATTAACAAATTAATCTCTCTGAGCCTCAGTTTTCTTGCCTACAAAATGGGATCAATAACAGAATTTAGACTTTAAAAATGTTGAGTATCAAAGGAGATAATATATACAAAATGTTTTGCAAATTTTAAAATGATATATAAAGATTAACTATTATTGAGTGATTCAGTCAACAAGCATTTATTAATCACTTGCAATATGTCAGGCATCATGACAAATCTTGGAATGTAAAAAAAGTTTATCTAAGATAATCTGAGAAAAGGCCCTAAAATGAAAGGTTAGGAGAGGGGCTTTGGATAAAGTAAACAAGCAGCAGTAATAGCAGTCCACATCACAATGGGCCTTCATTGAGGCTTAAAGGCCCAAAGCAATCTATGAGCTTGGAGGTAAACCAATGGGTCCCAGACTAGCAACAGATCTAAGCTCCATCCCAAGTGCAGTCCACCAACATGACCCTACACCACTGATACCCAATAGTGAGGTCCTGACCCCAGAGCCAGGAAGCAAAGAGAACCTGTTCCCAGGGCTGTTCAGCTATGATTCCCACTTTATTGAAAGCCAGTGGGAAGAACTGCCCCTAGGGGAAATTGGCTACAAGATCCCCACCCCCAGTACAATTCAGTAGGAAACATCACTCCTGTGCAAGTTTGCAACTAAGCCCTGAGCTTTATCACAAGAAATTTGTGACAATGCAAGACAGAACTCAACTTTTACAAAAAACAGAGAAATGAACAAAACTAACAAAAATAGATAAATAACCTGACTAAAGAAAGTTATGATAGTGACAGGATCAAGGCACAAGCTTAGAAGAGGGCAACAATGTCAAAATGGCTTCATACAAAGCCTCAAATAAAAATGTAAAGATATTAGACCCAAAAATATCTAATAGAAGAGCTTAAAATGGGGGATCATTTTAAAAAGAATAATAAGAAATAAGAAAATAAGAATAAGAAAAGCAGTACATAAACCAAGGAAAGAAATTAGATAATCATGAAAGAAGAGTCAATAGCTTGGCAAAAGAAAGACAACAAAAAGGGGGGAGATAGAAAAAAAATCACCCAGAAAAATAACTCCTTAAAAATAGAAATAGCCAGGGTAGAGCCAAGATGGCGAACTGCAGACATCATTCTCTGTGAGCTCCTCTGATCTTCCCTCAGACCCAGAACAAATTAAGCTTCTGAACTAGTTCTGGAGTGAGGGCTCCATCAAACACTTGGAGTACAACATACTTCTATCAAAAATTTACCTTGGAAGAACTTTGGAGCAGGTCTGTTTCAGATGGGCAGGGGATTGACTGTTTGCCGCACTCAGGCAACAGCATGCAACGGGGGCGGAGCAGGGCTGGGACAGAGGTTGGCAGATTCTAGGCACCCAGGAAGTCCCTGGGAGACACTTGGGCCACTTTGCTCTGCTTGCAGGCAGGTGCTTTGGCAGATCTGCCTTTGGTAATGGGTGGATTGAGAGCAGCTGAGAGCATGGACCTAGTGTGAAACTAGCCCAACCAGCCCCCCACCGAAAGTCAACTACGCGAATTGCCCCAGGGCAAATTGAAATGGCTGCAGGTCCCCTGCTTGAATCAGACATCAATCTCTAAAACATGAGTAAGAAGCGGAAGAGAGCTCTCACCATACACAGCTTTTATGGAGAGAAAAAAGGGCACACCCCAGATTCTGAGGTTCCTAAAGGGAAAGCAACACCAGAGGAAGCCACAAAGGTGGACATGAGCTGGTCCCCATTTCACAAGGCTTTCCTGGAAGATTGCATAAAGAACCTCAAAAAAGAGTTTGAAGAAAAATGGGAAATGAATTGAGATCAGTGCAAGAAGGGTATAAAGCCCTGCAAAAGAGATAAGAAAAACTGAAAAACAAAATTAGTGATATGGAAAAAGTCACCAACTCACTAGAAAACAAAATTGGTGAAATGGAAAAAATCACCAATTCACTGGAAAATAAAAATGGTGAATTGGAAAAAGATAACAATTCACTGAAAAACAAAATTGTTGAATTGGAAAAAGACAACTCACTGAAAAATAAAATTGACAAAATGGAAAAAGAATACAATGAACCAAAAAATTCAATTGGCCAGTTAAAAAAGGAGCTAAGAAAAGGTAACTGAAGAAAACAACACTTTAAAAATATGAATTGAACAAATGCAAGTGAATGACTCAATAACACTTCAAGAATCAGTCAAACAAAACCAAAAAAAAAGAAAAAATAGAAGAAAATATGAAATATCTCTTAGGAAAAAGAACTGACCTGGAAAACAAATCTAGGAGAGACAGTCTTAGGATTATTGGACTCCCTGAAAGCCACAATGAAAAAAAGAACCTAGATGCTATCTTCCAGAAAATCATGAAAGAAAATTGCCCTGATGTTTTAGAATCAGAAAGCAAAATCACCATTGAAAGAATTCACCAATCACCTCCTCAAAGAGACCCCAAAATTAAAACCCCAAGGAATATCACGGCCAAATTTTAGGACTATTGCACCAAGGAAAAGATATTGCAAGCAGCTAGAAAGAAACAATTCAAATACTGAGAAACTTTAATTAGAGTCACACTAGATCTGTCAGTTTCCACATTAAAGGATTGAAGGACGTGGAATCAGATATTCTGAAAGGCAAAAAAAAAAACTTGGATTACAGCCAAGAAGAAGTTATCCAGCTAGAATGAGCATCATCTTCCAGGGAAGAAGATGGTCATTCAATGATACAGGAGAATTTCACCTATTTCTAATGAAAAGACCAGATCTGAACAAAAAATTTGACCTCCAAAAACAGAACTCAAGAGAAGGATAAAAAGATAAAAAGGAAAGAACTCTTGAGAACTATATTTCTACTGTGGGTATCTTTAAAGAATGGAGGTAGAATTTGATTTTACTTTTATAATAATGCATAAGAAATTAGAGGTGGAAGGGCTATCATACTGGAAAAAAAGGGGAAAGGAGGTAAAATAAAGTGAAAAAGGAGGTAAAATTAGGTAAAATCTCATGAAGAGACATAGAATATCTAATATAATTGAGGGTAAGAAGGGAGGGCGATGAGCATTGTGTTTAAATCTTACTCTCATTAGATTGGGCTCTAAAAGAGTACATCAGACACATTTGGCTTCAAAGAAAAACTTGGCCCTCCTTATAAGAAAGTAGGAGTGAAAGGACGAAAAGAAAGGGATAGACTAATAGAAGAATTAGGGGGAAAGTATAAAAAAGAGGGAAGGGTTCTAAAGAAGGAAGGACTGTTAGAGGGAGGTGGTCATAAAAAACAAAATACTGTGGAGGAGGGAAGGAAAAAAGGGGAAAGGGAAGAGAAAAACATAACTTTGGGTAAATAAGATGGCAGCAAATACAGATATAGTTATTTTAACTGTGAATGTGAATGGGATGAACTCTCCCATAAAACGGAAGAGGATAGCAGACTGGATTAAAAGCCAGAATCCTACAATATGTTGTTTACAAGAAACACATCTAAAACATAGAGATACATACATAGTGAAGGTAAAGGGCTGGAGCAGAATCTTTTATGCTTCAGGTAAACAAAAAAAAGCAGGGGGTAGCAATCCTTATTTCAGATCAAGTAAAAGCAAAAATAGATCTAATTAAAAGAGATAAGAAAGGAAACTATATTTAACTAAAGGGTACCATAGACAATGAAGTGGTATCAATACTAAACATATATGCAACAAGTGGTATAGCATCCAAATTCCTAGAGGAGAAACTAACAGAGATGCAAGGAGAAATACACAGCCAAACTATACTAGTAGGGGATCTCAACCTTGCTCTCTCAGAATTAGATAAATGAAACAAAAAATAAATAAGAAAGAAGTTAGGGAGTTCAACAAAATGTTAGAAAACTTAGGTATGATAGATCTCTGGAGGAAATTGAAGGGAGACAGAAGGGAGTTTGCTTTTTTGTCTGCGGTTCATGGAATTTATACAAAAACTGACCATGTGTTAGGCCATTAAAAACCCCCTTCAAAATCAAATGCAGAAAAGCAGAAATAGTAAATGCATCCTTTTCAGGATGCAATAAAACTCATATGTAATATAAGGCCAGAAGAAAAGAGAACAAAAATTAATTGGAAATTAAATAATCCAAGTTTAAAGAATGAATAGATGAAAGAGCAAATTATAGACACAATCAATAATTTCATCCAGGAGAATGACAATAATGAGACAATATACCAAAATTTGTGAGATATGGCCAAAGTGGTTATAAGGGGTAATTTTGTATTTCTAAATGCTTACTTGCATAAAATAGAGAAAAAGAAGATCAATGAATTGGGCTTACAATTAAAAAAGCTAGAAAAAGAGCAAATTTAAAAACCCTCAATCAAATACCAAATTGGAAATTCTGAAAATAAAAGGGGAGATTAATAAAATTGAAAATAAGAAAACTATTGAATTAATAAATAAAACTAAGAGTTGATTTTATGGAAAAAACAGCAAAATAGATAAGCCTTTAGTTAATTTGATTAGAAAAAGAAAGAGGAAAATCAAATTGTTAGTCTCAAAAATGATAAGGGAGAACTTTCCTCCAATGAAGAGGAAATTAGAGCAATAATTAGGAGTTATTTTGTCCAACTTTATGTCAATAAGTTTGATAATCTAAATGAAATAGAGGAATATCTACAAAAATGTAGATTGCCCAGGTTAACAGAAGAGAAAATAAATTATTTAAATAGCCCCATTTTAGAAAAAGAAATGGAACAAGCTATCAATCAACTCCCTAAGAAAAAATCTCCAGGGCCAGATGGATTTACATATGAATTCTACCAAACATTCAAAAAACAACCAATTCCAATACTATGTAAACTATTTTAAAAAATAGGGAAAGAAGTTATACTACCAAATTCCTTCTGTGATACAGATATGGTGCTGATAGCTAAGCCAGGTAGGGAGAAAACAGAGAAAGAAAACTATAGACCAATTTGCCTAATGAATATTGATGCAAAAATCTTAAATAAGATATTAGCAATCAGATTACAGAAAGTCATCCCCAGGATAATACACTATGACCAAGTAGGATTTAGACCAGGAATGCAGGGCTGGTTCAAGATTAGGAAAACTATCAGTGTAATCAATTATATTAATAACCAAATAAACAAAAACCATATGATTATTCCAATAGATGCAGAAAAAGCTTTTGGTAAAATCCAACACCCTTTCCTATTAAAAACACTGGAGAGTATAGGAATAAATGGGCTTTTCCTTAAAATGATTAGTAGCATCTACTTAAAACCATCAGCAAGCATCATATGTAATGGGGTTGAACTAGAATCATTTCCAATAAGATCAGGAGTGAAACAAGGCTGCCCACTGTCACCATTATAATTTAATATTGTGTTAGAAATGTTAGCTTTGGCAGTAAGAGAAGAAAAGGAGATAAAAGGAATTTGAGTAGGTAATGAGGAAACCAAATTATCACTCTTTGCAGATGACATGATGGTATACTTACAGAACCCTAGAAACTCAACTAAAAAACTGCTAGAAACATTTCACAACTTAGCAAAGTTGCAGGATACAAAATAAGTCCACATAAATCATCAGCATTTTTATATATTACCAACAAAGTTCAGCAGCAAGAGATACAAAAAGAAATTCCTTTCAAAATAACTATTGATAGTATAAAATATTTGGGAATCTACCTGCCAAGGAAAAGTCAGGAACTATACGAACTAAACTACAAAACACTTTCCACACAAATAAAATCAGACCTAGTCAATTGGAAAAACATTAAGTGCTCATGGGTAAGCCGACTGAATATAATAAAAATGACAATACTACCCAAACTAATTTACTTACTTAGTGCCATACCAATCAAACTCCCAAGAAATTATTTTACAGATCTAGAAAAAATAGTAGCAAAATTCATTTGGAAGAACAAAAAGTCAAGAGTTCCAAGGGAATTAATGTAAAAGAAAAGGCTGATGAAGGTGCCCTTGTTGTAGCAGATCTAAAACTATATTATAAAGCAGCAGTCATCAAAACCATTTGGTACTGGCTAAGAAATAGAGTAGTCGTGCAGTGGCATAGGATAGAATTACAGGACAAACTAGGTAATAACTATAGCTATTTAGTGTTTGATAACCCCAAAGACCCCAGCTTCTTAGATAAGTCCTCACTATTTGACAAAACTGCTTGGAAAATTGGAAACTAGTGTGGACGAAATTAGGGCTTGACCCACACCAAACAACACATACAAAGATAAGATCCAATGGGTTCTTGATCTGGATATAAAGAGTGATATTACAAGTAAACTAGAGGAACGTAATATAGTTTATCTCTCAGACCTGTGGAGATGGAATAAATTTATGTCCAAAGAAGAACTGGAACTCTTAATTGAACACCAGATAGATAATTTTGACTATAATAAGTTAAAAAGTTTTTCTACAAACAAAACCAATGCGGTCAAGATTAGAAGGGAAGCAATAAACTGGGAAATCATCTTTACATTTAAGGGTTCTGATAGAGGCTTCATTTCTAAAATATACAGAATATTGTCTCATATTTATAACAATTCAAGCCATTCTCCAACTGATAAATGGTCAAAGGATATAAACAATTTTCAGATGATGAAATTAAAACTATTGCTAGTTATATGAAAAGGTGCTCCAAATCACTATTGATCAGAGAAATGCAAATTAAGACAACTCTGAGGTATCACTACATACCTGTCAGATTGTCTAAATGACAGGAAAAGATAATGGGAAATGTTGGAGGGGATATGGGAAAACTGGGACACTGATAAATTGTTGGTGGAACTGTGAACGGATCCAGCCATTCTGGAGAGCAATTTGGAACTATGTTCAAAAAGTTATCAAACTGTGCATACCCTTTGACCCAGCAGTGTTTCTATTGGGCTTATATCCCAAAGAGATCTTAAAGGAAGGAAAGGGCCCCACATGTGCAAGAATGTTTGTGGCAGCCCTTTTTGTAGTGGCTAGAAACTGGAAACTAAATGGATGCCCATCAGTTGGAGAATGCCTGAACAAATTATGGTATATGAATGTTATGGAATATTATTGTTCTGTGAGAAACAACCATCAGGATGATTTCTGAGAGGCCTGGAGAGATTTGCATGGACTGATGCTGAGTGAAATGAGCAGAACCAGGAGATCATTATACATAGCAACAACAATACTATATAATGATCAATTCTGATGGACATGGCTCTCTTCAACAATGAAATGTTTCAAACCACTTCCAATTTTTCAGTGAAGAATCCCATATACACCCAGAGAGAGTGATGTGAAATGCGGACCACAACATATCATTTTCATGCTCTCTATTGATGTTTGCTTGCATTATGTTTCCTTTCTCTGATTTTTCTTTCTTGTAGATACAATTTTTCTTGCACAAAAATGATGTATGGAAATATGTATACATATATTCGATTTGTCAAGGAATTTAACATAATTAACATGTAGTGGACTTCCTGCCATCTAGGGGAGGAGTGGGGAGTAGGGGGGAAAATTTGTAACAGAAAGCTTTGTAAGGGTTAATGTTGAAGAACTACTCATACATATGTTTTGCAAATAAAAAGTTTTAATAATAAAAAAAAGCAGAAATAGCCAAATGGAAAAGGAGGTGCAGAAACTAATTTAAGAAAATAATTCCTTAAAAATTAGAATTGGGGAAATGAAAGCTAATGATTTTATATCAAGAAAATATTAAAACAAAAAAAAGTAAAAAAGTAAAATTTCTCACCAAAAATACAATTGAGCTAAAAATAGATCTAGGAGAGATAATTTAAGAATTGTTGAACCATCCAAATGTCATGATAAAAAAAGGCCTAGACATCATAATTCAAGAATCTATCAAGAAAAATTCCCGTGATATTCTAGAACCAGAGAGAAATAGAGATTGAAAGAGTCCACTCTTCACCACCTGAAAAATATCCCAAAATGAAACCTCCTGGGAATATCATAACCAAATTCCAGAGTTCCCTGGTCAAGGAGAAAATGCTGCAAGCAACAAGAAAAAAAAGTCAATTAAATCCAATTACAAAACGTTTTTTCACACAATAAAGTCATATTGAAATAACTGGAAAAATATTGATTGTTCATGGTTAAACCAAGCCAATATAACAAAATGACAAATCCATCTAAATCAATCTACTTATTTAGTGCCATACCAATGAAACTATGGAGAAAAAAGTATTTTATAAAGCTAAAAACATTAAGAAAATTCATATAAAAACAAAAGGTGGAGAATATCAAAGGAATCAACCAAAAATGTGAAGAAAAACTTTAAAAACTGTTAAAATAACTTTTAAGAGTAATTTGACAAAAATAAAATTTTATTTCAAAAATTACTAAAATAATGTTGTGTTGTATTTTTATTTTTATTATATGATTTAATTAATTTATTTAAAATATAATTGCAAAATAAGAAAAAAATAAAATAGAAAAAAATAGGAAAGATGCAAAAAAGTGCCATGTGCCCAGCAGAACATCAGGGAGAATTCAAAATATGAAAAAAAAATTGATTTCTTTAACAGAAGACATTGTTTTCATTGTTGGTCATCTTTGCTTTCTTGTGTGTTTCCTTTAGTTCTTTGCTGTGTATATATATGTGTGCATACACCCACCCACCATATATACATACACATGTGTATACATATATAGTGCATATATGTATGTATACATATATGGACATATACATATGCATATACACATACAAATATACACACATATGTAAAACTATAATATTGCTGACATAAAATATAAATTTCTTTCTTGTTTGAATCTTTTTTTCATCTGACTTTATTTGAGATCATGATTACTATCTCTTTTCCCTAATAACTTCTATTCCTGCTCATTTTTATTATGTTTGTGTATATTTCTCTTTTCCTATACCTGCTAACTCTTGTATTTTATTTCTTTCTGTTAACTGGCTTTTCTATTACTTAATCTTCAGACTGGATCCTTTCTTTATCCTTCCCCCCCACTCTTTCCCTCCCTTTTTATCCCTTTCCTAGTAATCTACACACCTTAATCTACTCACATTGATTATACAACCTTCAATATCCTATCTTATCCTTGTCCTTTCCCCCCTTACTACTTCATAGATTTTGCAGGATTCTATATCTGTATATATTTTGATAAATGTTGTAGGGGATGTGGAAAAACTGGGACACTAGTGCATTGTTGGTGGAATTCACCGATCACCTCCTGAAAGACACCCCAAAATTAAATCCCCAAGGAATATCGTGGCTAAATTTCAGGACTATTGCACCAAGCAAAAGATATTGCTAGCAGCTAGAAAGAAAGAATTCAAATACCAAGGAACTGTAATTAGAATCACACAAGATCTGTCAGCCTCCACACTGAAGGATCGAAGGGCCTGGAACCAGATATTCTAAAAGGCAAAGGAACTTGGATTACAGCCAAGAATAAACTCTCCAGCTAGAATGAGCATTATCTTCCAGGGAAGAAGATGGATATTTAATGATATAAGTGAATTTCACCTATTTCTAATGAAAAGACCAGAGTAAACAACAAATTTGACCTCCAAACAGAGAAATCAAGAGAAGCATAAAAAGGTAAAAAGGAAAGAACTCTTGGGAACTATATTTCTACTATGGGTATACTTAAAGAACTAGGGTACAATTTGATTTTACTTTGATAATATGAAAAGGAAACTAGAGTTGGAAGGGCTATCATACTAGGAAAAAGAGGGAAAAGGAGGTAAAATAAGGTTTAAAAAAAGGAGGTGAAAATAAGGTGAAATCTCATGAAGAGGCAAAGAAAACCTAATATAATTAAGGGATAGAAGAGAGAGGTATGAGCATTGTGTGAATCTTACTCTCATCAGATTGGGCTCTAAAAGGATATATCAGACACATTTGGTTTCATAGACAAATTTGTCCCTACTTATAGGGAAATGAGGAAAAGAAAGGGATTGATTAATAGAAGGGAAAATAGAAGAATTAGGGGAAAGGTGTAAAAAAAGGGCTAGAGGTTATAAAGGTGGGGAGGAGAGTTTGAGGGAGATGGTCATCAAAAGCAAAATATTCAGGAGGAGGAAAGGGAGAAAGGAGAAAGGAAAGAGGAAAACACAACTTTGGGTAAATAAGATGGCAGGAAATACAGATTTATTTGAACTGTGAATGTGAATGGGATGAACAATCCCATAAAGCGGAAGTGGATAGCAGACTGGATTAAAAGCCACAATCCAACAATATGTTGTTTACAAGAAACACATCTAAAACATAGAAATATATACAGAGTGAAGGTAAAGGGCTGCAGCAGAACCTATTATGCTTAAGGTGAACAAAAAAAAAACAAAAACAAAAAAAAAAAAAAAGCAGGGATTGCAATCCTGATCTCAGATCATATAAAAGCAAAGATAGATATAATTAAAAGAGATAAGGAAGGAAACTATATTTTACTAAAGGGTACCATAGATAATGAAGCAATTTCAATACTAAATATATATGCACCAAGTGGTATAGTATCCAAATTCCTAGAGGAGAAGTAAAGAGAGATGCAAGAAGAATCTCAGCATTCTTGCTCTCTCAGAATTAGACAAATCAAACCACAAAATAAATAAGTCAGGGAGGTAAACAAAATGTTAGAAAAGTTAAGTATGATAGATCTTTGGAGAAAATTGAATGGAGACAGAAGGTAGTTTACTCTTTTCTCTGTGGTTCATGGAACTTATACAAAAATTGACTATGTGTTAGGGCATAAAAACCCCCTCAACATCAAATGCAGAAAGGCAGAAATAGTAAATGCATCTTTTTTCAGATCATGATGCAATAAAAATCACATGCAATATAAGGCCAGGTGAAAATAAACCAAAAGTTAATTGGAAATTAAATAATCTAATTCTAAATAATGAATGGGTGAAAGAGCAAATCATAGACACAATCAATAATTTCATCCAGAAGAATGACAATAATGAGACAACATACCAAAATTTGTGGGATTCGGCCAAAGCAGTTATAAGGGGTAATTTCATATATCTAGATGCTTACTTGCATAAAATAGAGAAAGAGAAGATTAATGAATTGGGCTTACTATTAAAAAAACTAGAAAAAGAACATATTAAAAACCTTCAATTAAATACCAAATTGGAAATTCTGAAAATAAAAGAGGAAATTAATAAAATTGAAAATAAGAAAACTATTGAATTAATAAATTAAAATTAAGAGTTGGTTTTATGAAAAAATAGATAAGCTTTTAGTTAATTTGATTAGAAAAAGGAAAGAGGAAAATCAAATTGTTAGTCTGAAAAATGATAAAGGAGAATTTTCCACCAATGAAGAGGAAATTAGAGCAATAATTAGGAGTTACTTTGCCCAACTTCATGCCAACAAATTTGATAATCTAAATCAAATGGATGAATATCTACAAAAATATAGACTGCCTACATTAACAGAAGAGGAAATAAATTATTTAAATAGCCCTATTTTAGAAAAAGAAATAGAACAAGCTATCAATCAACTCCCTAAGAAAAAATCTCCAGGGCCAGATGGATTTACATATGAATTCTACCAAACATTCAAAGAACAACTAATTCCAATACTATGTAAACTATTTTAAAAAATAGGGAAAGTGTACTACTAAATTCCTTTTATGACACAGATATGGTGCTGATAGCAAAACCAGGTAGGGTGAAAACAGAGAAAGAAAATTATAGACCAATTTCTCTAATGAATATTGATGCAAAAATCTTAAATAAGATATTAGCAATAAGATTACAGAAAGTCATCCCTAGAATAATACACTATGACCAAGTAGGATTTATACTAGGAATGCAGGGCTGGTTCAGTATTAGGAAAACTATCAGCATAATTAAATATATTAATAACCAAACTGACAAAAACCACATGATTATCTCAATAGATGCAGAAAAATCATTTGATAAAATCCAACACCCATTGCTATTAAAAAACACTAGAGACTATAGGAATAAGTGGGCTTTTCCTTAAAATGATCAGGAGCATTTATTTAAAACCATCAGCAAGCATCATATGTAATGGGGACAAACTAGACCCATTCCCAATAAAATCAGGAGTGAAACAAGGCTGCCCACTGTCACCATTACAATTTAATATTGTATTAGAAATGTTAGCTTTGGCAGTAAGAGAAGAAAAAGAGATTAAAGGAATTAGAATAGGTAATGAAGAAACCAAATTATCACTCTTTGCAGATGACATAATGACATACTTAGAGAACCCTAGAGACTCAACTAAAAAACTGCTAGAAACAATTCACAACTTAGCAAAGTTGCAGGATACAAAATAAATCCACATAAATCATCAGCATTTTTATATATTACCAACAAAGTTCAGCTGCAAGAGATACAAAAGAAATTTCATTCAAAATAACTGTCGATCATATAAAATATTTGGGCATCTATCTGCCAAGGAACAGTCAGAAATTATATGAACTAAACTACAAAACACTGTCCACACAAATAAATTCAGATTTAATCAGTTGGAAAAACATCAAGCGCTCATGGGTAGGCCAAGCGAATACAATAAAAATGGCAGTACTACCCAAACTAATTTACTTATTTAGTGCCATACCAATCAAACTCCCAAGAAATTATTTTACAAATCTAGTAAAAATAGTAGCAAAGTTCATTTGGAAGAACAGAAGGTCAAGAATCCCAAGGGAATTAATAATAAAAAAAAAAAAAGACTGATGAGAATGGCCTTGCTGTGCCAGATCTAAAATTATATTATAAAGCAGCAGTCAGCAAAAACATTTGGTACTGGCTAAGAAATAGAGCAGCCGATCAGTGGAATAGGATTGGGTCACAGAACAAACTAGGCAATAACTATAGCAGTTTAGTGTTTGATAAACCCCAAGACCCCAGCTTTTGAGATAAGTGCTCACTATTTGACAAAAACTGCTGGGAAATTTGGAAAGTAGTATGGAAGAAAGTAGGGCTTGAACCACACAACACCACATACTAAGATAAGACCTAAATGGGTTCATGATTTATATATAAAGAGTGATATTATAAGCAAATTAGAGGAACATAGGATAGTTTACCTATCAGACCTGTAGAGAAGGAAGGAATTTGTGTCCAAAGAAGAATTGGAACTCTTAATTGAACACCAGATAGATAATTTTGATTATATTTAGTTTAAAAGTTTTTGTACAAACATAACTAATGCAGACAAGATTAAGAGGGAAACAATAAATTGGGAAATCATCTTTACAAGTAAGGGTTCTGATAAGGGCCTCATTTCTAAAATATATAGAGAATTGTCTCATATTTATAAGAATTCAAGCCACTCTCCAATTGATAAATGGTCAAAGGATATGAACAGACAATTTTCAGATAAAACTATTTCTAGTCATATGAAAAGGTGTTCCAAATCACTATTCATCAGAGAAATGCAAATTAAGACAACTCTGAGGTACCACTACAGACCTGTCAGATTGTCTAAGATGACAGGAAAACATAATGACAAATTTTGGAGGGGATGTGGGAAAACTGGGATACTGATACATTGTTGGTGGAACTGTGAACACATCCAACCATTTTTGGAGAGCAATCTGGAACTATGCTCAAAAAGTTATCAAACTGTGCATACCTTTTGACCCAGCAGTGTTTCTATTGGGCCTATATCCCAAAGAGATCTTAAAGGCAGGAAAGGGACCCACATGTGCAAAAATTTTTGTAGCATCCCTTTTTGTAGTGGCTAGAAACTGGAGAATGAATGGATGCCCATCAATTGGAGAATGGCTGAATAAATTATGGTATATGAATGTCATGGAATATTATTGTTCTGTAAGAAATGACTAGCAGGGTTATTTCAGAGCGGCCTGGAGAGACTTGCATGAACTGATGCTGAGTGAAATCAGCAGAACCAGGAGATTATTGTATACGGCAACAAATAAGACTATATGATGATCAATTCCGATAGACATGGTTCTCTTCAATAATGAGATGTTTCAAACCAGTTTCAGTTGTTCAGTGATGAGAAGAGCTATGTACACCCAGGGAGAGGCCTGTGGTATCTGAGTCTATTTGACTCACTCTATATATGACCACAATATAGCATTTTTACAGTCTCTATCGATGTTTGCTTACATTATGTTTTCCTTCTCAGTTTTTTTTATTTTTATTTTTTTCTCTTCCCTGTACAGAAAGATAACTGTATATGTATATATATATATATATATATATACATATATATATATACATGTATATATATATATACGTATATACATACACACACACACACACACACACACACACATATATATATATATATACATTTGATCTGACAAATATTTTAACATAATCAACATGCATTAGACTTCCTGCCATCTAGGGGAGGGGGGGTAGGAGAGAAAAATTTGTAATAGAAAGCTTTGCAAGGGTCAATGTTGAAAAAATTACTTATGCATATTATTTGCAAATAAAAACCTTTAATAAAAAAAAATAAAATTTGAATGATCTTAATTTTCTTGATGACTAATGAAGATTAGTCTGATTCCAAGCTCAGTGCTCCATCCACTGCCTTATTGCCCATTGTCTTTCTATAATGAAGATTCAATTGAGATTGTGCAACAAATTTCTAATGGAATCAGTTGGGAGTGATTCAGACTTGGGTTTTGGCAAGGCATGATCAGTAACAGAACATAGGACATAGAAGATAAAGGAAAAATGAGCTGATTTATGAAGGACTGAATAGGGAAGTGAGGAAGGCATAGCCAAAGCAAGGATGACTACATGGGGAAATGATGTGCGGCACAGGGTTTAGGCCTATTAGTTCTAAGAAACAAGCATCTTATCAAGAACTTTACACACTGGCTGATGATACCTAGACAGGATTTTTATTAATGATCTTGCAAGACTGGGTTTCTGGAAGGAAGCACATCATAAAATCACCAGAAAATGCCTTTTCATACCCTGTCCCTGAAACATAAGGCCCTCCCCTAAATCCCAACTGATCGGGTACTAAAAAGGTTAGAATCTATATGGAATGCCTAATATTTGAGTACCCAACCCTGATTACACTTATTGTCATGTTTCTTATTTTAATTCATGACTTCCATCTATAAATTTTGTTTCCTTCATTCCATGTCAGCTTAAACTTTAGGTTTTATTTCTCTGCATTTCTCTAATTTAAGTTTTGTAACTGTGTGGAAACTAAATCCTCATCTATTTATTACAATAGTGAAGAAAAAGAATAGGGTCATAGGTTTTAAGATACAGGAAAAGATGAAATGATAAAAGATTTGGCATAGTTAAATGAATTCCAGAATTCATAATCTTGGACTTGAAATATTTGTGTGTGATTGAAAGGGAAAAAAGATAAGACTCTCTATGTTTAAAGGAGATTATATGGAGGGATAGATCCTGAGAAAAAAAGACTATCTGATGGGGTGTAAATATGAATAGTTGAAAGAAATACTATGAGCAAGGCACTGAATTCATTGAGAGAAAATATTAGAAGTCAGTATTTGGTAGTTACCAAATCTCAATTAGTTGATAAATTTGGATTGAATTATCCTTAAAAGAGGAGAAGTTACTGAAGGAAGGTAGTGAGTGGAAATGAAAATGGGAAGCAAGAAATAAAGTTAAGGTACTATAACCAAAGAGATAAAATAATTTTAATGCAAATCAGGATATGAAAAATGAAATGCAAATGTTGTAAAAACTGAGTAAATGGCTCATGCACTTTCTCTAGGCCCCACTATTTACTCAGAGCCCAGAGAAGTAGAACTCTCCAGAAAATGTTTTCACTTTCAAAAATTCTTTGTACAAAAATATGCATTGCCCTGAAAAGTTGTTACCTTAGTCACGGTGAATAAGGACAGAAATGGATGAAAAAAGATATATATATATATATACGTATGTAAATATATATATGTGTGTATGTGTGTGTGTGTGTGTGTGTGTGTGTAAACTAGAAGACCTAGTGTTACTAAATGCCATGTGCAAAATAGTATGAAATGGTTAAATGAATAGATTTTATGGAATCCCTATCTTTTAAGAACTGGTAATCTATGAAAGAAACAGGATAACTACATGCACAAGATCATAAGGCCACTATCAAGGAAACATATCATTAAGTACAAATTAATGTATGGCAAGTACTTGACACTAAATGCTTTTTGACTTATTGACCTATATTTATAATTCCTCAGGCTCTTCTTCAGAACATTCTTCTATGTTAGTTTTCCAAAGCTACAGCTACCACTAGGATTTCTATTTCATAAATCTGAGCTTAGATTTCATTTGAATAGAGATAATATGCAGATCTACTTATTGCCACCATCTGGTATTGTTACTCACATTACCAAATGCTGCTATAAAGTTAAGTAGTGTATTGGAGGCCCAGCCTAGATTGAAAATTTCTAAAGCCAATCCAAAGAACACATTAGATTTGATTTATAACCTTAGGTCTTTTCAGTCCTTTTCAATATTTGTGCTGTTTAAGTACACACCTAAGTCAGCACACAGGTTCATCTAGCTATAAATTGAATTTAACAAATATTCCTTAAGCAGTAATTAAACCAAGGAACTCTGCTGGTAACTGAGGATACCAAAGCAAAAATGAAAAATAAATAGTAGATGCTAGTGAATATAAATCAATTGTAAAAAAAAAAAAAAAAAAAAAAAGGAGTGCTAATAATAGAGAGGGGAATCCAAGGCCTCAGAGAGGAAATGAAAACTGGGATGTTCTTTGAAAGAAGTTCCTTATTTTTTAAAGTG
This sequence comes from Myrmecobius fasciatus, assembly GCA_023553655.1. Classification (NCBI taxonomy): domain Eukaryota; kingdom Metazoa; phylum Chordata; class Mammalia; order Dasyuromorphia; family Myrmecobiidae; genus Myrmecobius; species Myrmecobius fasciatus. The sequence continues at coordinate 234,404 of JAJPUD010001655.1, read as the reverse complement.
GGGAAATACATTCCTGACATGTAATAAAAGGCAAAAAATGTTATATCTAACAGTTAGAGGACCAGTGTGGAAGCATATTAAAAACCTTCTGAGTTACATGAGAAATATTAAGAAATAAATTTCTCTATTAAATATTTTGAGATTTCCTTAGGCAAGTCAGGTTAGTTCAAGAAAAAAAAAATCTTTTCTTATGGAAATGATTGCATAGAAACAAAGTTCTGAATAAAGAATTGCTCTTATCTTGCAAAGATTGTCTTCTTCATCCTTAGAAAAGGATGAAGCCTCTTCTTTTTTCCATTCTTTGAAGCAATAGATCTGGTACCTTTCTCCTTTGGAAAGGATAATATGATATTAATTACAGAGAGAAGACCCTTTTCAATCCTTGTTGTGCTTCATCATGGAAGGATTCAAATAGTGACTGTTGTTAGGCAATTATTCTAAAAATGTTAACCCATCATTGTATTTTAACATAGCATAATTTTCCTTTTTCAAGATTCCTGCTCTCCCAAATCTTTCCTAGGGAAAGAGGGATATGTGTGTTCAAGGACATGCTGAGACTATGCCAATTTGCTCATTGCTATGTTAAAGCAGAAATATCTTGTGTGTTATTTTGATATTCATAAGATATATATCTAGCAAGGCACATAAATAATAAATGCATAATATAGTATTGTTATTTTCTTTTGTTTTGACTTCAGTTTGATTGCAATAGAGGATATTCAAAAGGAAGTAATATGAAATGATATTGAAAAGGTAGTTGCAGTCACATTATACAAGACTTCAACACAGGACTTCCTGACTCCAGACCTATCTCCCTCACTGTGCCACCTAACTGACCCATGATAGAAACACCGTTTTGGCAGATATGAGAAGAATTGAAAGGAGAAGGAAGACTATAAGAAGGGAGACCAAGTAGGAGGCTATTGCAATAGCTCAAGTTCCAAATGTGATTGGCAATTGAACTAATGAAAGACTAAGTGAATACAGAGAAGGCTGGGATAGTAAACATGTGGAGAAAGAGTCATAAAGACTTACTGTTTGAATAGCAGCAGGAGTAAAAGGGAAGAAATAAGAATGACTGTCAACTAGTCAATACAAATTTATTAAGTGATTATTATGTGCCAGACATGTTCCTAAGTACTGAGGATACAAAATACAGGAGTGATATCATCTCTGCCCTCAAAGAGTTCACATTCTAATTGGAGATGGGGAAACAAAATATAGAAAAGAAACTGAGAAGGCCAGAGATGGTATCTAATGAGGGGCATAATAGAACCATAGAGTGAAGAAGTGAATCTGGGTAGCAAATGATGAGATATATAATCAAACTTAGGTGATTATTAAGGTGATAGTATTGTCAACAGAAATACCAAAGTTTGTGGGAAGGATAAATTTGGGGGTAGGAGGATAATAAATGTTGCTTTGAATATAATAACAAAAACTACTACCAAAATAATATTATCTAGTATGTGACAGGCATTGTGCTAAGCACCTTAAAAATCTTATGTCATTTTATCTTCACAATAAACCAGAGAGGTAGATGCTATTTTTTAAAAGTTGAGTAAACTAAGACAGAGATTAAGTAATTTGCTGAAGGTCACCAATCTAGTTAATATCCTACAACTTGATTCCATCTAAAGAAAACACTGGCACTGAAACTATTTTGATGCATTTTTAAAATACATTATTTTTATGTCAGTTATTTTGAAGATACCAGTTCCAATAAATCAAAAAAAAAATTTATTAAGTGCTTAATATATATACCAGGTACTATGCCATATTGGGACTACTTGTTAAAAAAAAAGTCTCTAACCTCAAGTAGTTTTCAATGTAATGGGGGAGACATCGGAAAAGATACGCACCAGTAGGGTGGTTAGAGAAAGATCTCCATTAAGGATAAGAAAGGTTACTTTGGCAAAAGAGGAAACATCACCTTTACAGTAATTAGGATGAAAGAAACACTAGACCAGATGTCAAGAATCTAATATAAGTCCTTCCTGACCATGAAATGACAGTTTGATAGCACAGTAGAAAGAACACCTGGCCTAGAATCCGGAAAACCAGAGTTCAAATGTGGCTTCAGATACTCACTAGATGTGTGATCCATTTAATTCTGTTTGCCTTCTGCTAGTAAAATGAGCTAAAAAAGGAAATGGCAATTTCCTTTAGTATTTTTGCCAAGAAAAGTCCTTATGGGGTCGCAAAGATTCAGACATGACTGAACAACAACAACAACTGATAAAAAAATGTCATGTTTAAGATGTTTTTGTGGTCCCCCACTCCCTATGGGATCATCTTACTTCTTGGCATTCAAAACCTTCTATAATTTTGTCCCAACATGTTTCCTAAATTTTCACACTTTTACCCTACAAAAATCCTTTGCTGAAGTCAGGCTGGTATCCTTAGTTTGTGAATAGTAATATAGTTTAGTAAAAGGAACATAGTATATTCAGAAGGCCTGGAATAAGTAACAATTCAATTCAAATCTAATGGTGTTAAATTGTTTCATGTCTAGGTTTTATATGTAAAATGATGTTGATGAACTAGATGACTTCTGAAGGAAGAAGCATACTAGAGTAGAGAGAATTCTAGTATTATAGTCACTAGCAAGTACTTTTTGTTTGTCCTTGAATAAGGCAAAATGCTCAAAAGGCCTGAAATTCCTCCTCTATAAAATGAAGAATTTGGACTCAATGGTCTACAATGTTCCTTCCAGTTCAAAAAATCTAGAATCTTGTAGTCCCTTTAAGGCATACCTTAAGATCTTTTGATCTCTTGGGGTAAGGAAATTCCTACTATCATCAGGAACTAGACTTTTTCTTTTTTCTTACGCATCCCATTTGTCCACTTCATATAAAAGTTCCCAGAACTTGAACTTCCCAACCACTACAGATTCATGGCATTGAAGTGGCTATGTAGAAAGATCAAGAAATTTAGAGAGCCTTAAAGGACCTCAGAGATTATCTCATTCAAATTCATGTTGACAGATGAGGAAATAGGTTCAAAAAGGCTGTTTCTTGTCCAAAGTTACAGAAGGAATAAATAGAATAGCAGGGATTTGAACCAAGTCCTTTGACTCTAAGTGCAAAGCTTTTTCTACTATATCATTTTGAAGGCAGGATGATTCTAGAACTGTTTAATTTTATTTTTTAATTTCCATTTTTTTTGTCATTCTCTGTCCTATTACTGTTGAGTCATTTTTCAGTTGTGTCAAACTCTTCACCACCCCATTTGGAGTTTACTTGGCAAAAATACTAGTTTGATTTGTAATTTTCTTCTTCAGTTCATTTTGCAGATGAGGAAAGTGAGAACATGAGGGTTAAATGAATTGCCCAGAATCACACAGGTTAATAAGTTCTGAGGCCCAATGTAAATTCAAAAAGAAGAGTCTTCTTGATTCCAGGCCCAAAAATTTATCCACTGGACCACCAAGCTGTCCATTTTGAATATTATTAAGAGTTTTTGATAAATCATATCTCTTACTCACTTAAAATCCTTAATCACTTAAATCCAATTCACTTGCAAGTTAAGACATCACTCTCCTAATATCATTGGTCCTCTTTGAGAATGAAGGATGAACAATAAAAGGCACTAAATATACATTTTCATTTTCTTATTAAAGAAACATATTACCTTTGGATCCTTTAACTTGAATCTTCTAAAGTGAATATTCTATGAACATTGTAGGCAGTAAATATTTATTGAATAAAATAATTATGGAAAATAAATTACATTTTGCAAATTATATCAAGACCCATCAGGCCAAGACATGTTTTATATTTTTCTCTTTTTTCCTGAGATGGAGATAATAGCTGGCAGGTAAGTCCCTGGCCCCTATGTGGCACAGGCCACATATTGAAAATTGAGAAGTGCCAGGTTAGTTTGATCCTGTTCCAAAGGCTGTTTGATCTCAGGACTGAGAACATCAAACTCTGCAATTAGAAGCAATCCGGGGACTGTTTGAAGTTCTTGAGGGGCAGCTCTGGAATCTGCCTAATTGGTTCCTTATGCTAAACAGAAGGTAGAATAAGAAGGAAAGGGAAATCTAAAACAGACATTCACATTTGGTTTTTTGTTCACTTATAATTGACATTATGTCCACAATAGATAAAAATCAATATAATATTATGGGAAGAATATCAGACTGGGTGTCACTGAATATCCCAGCTCTATTATCCACATATTGCCACATGATATCATATCTAAAAGCTTTACCTTTCTCTAGTAAAGGAAAGGTATGTAGAGAGGATGAATTAAATGAGTTTAAGAGGGACAGCTAGGTGACGTAGTAGATAGAGCACCAGTCCAGAAGTCAGGAGGACTTGAGTTCGAATATGGTCTCAGACCCTTAACACTTAGCTTTGTGACCCTGGGCAAACTTCTTCCTTCTCCCCCTCTCAATAAACTCCAATTGTTACTTTGTATCTCCACGATAAAATATAGAATACCATTTGACTTTTAATCCCTGTACAACCTGATTTCTTTTCACTTGCTAGCTTTATTACACTTTGATTTTTGTAAATTTTGTAATCCACGGATACTAACCTGCTTGCTGCTCCTTACATACTATATACTCACTCATTCCATCTCCTGACCGTTTCTTTTCATTAACTGTCCTTTTTCCTCATCTCAGCCTCCTCATTTCCCTGGACTTCTTGGTTCCACTCCCACCTTCTACTTCTAATACTTTGCTTCTGAGATTACATTCTATCATGCATGTATGTATATATACATATATATATGTATACATATATATATATATGTGCAGATATATTTAGTTTATTGCATATTGTCTCTCCCATTAGAATATGACCTGCTTGAGAGCAAAAACTTGGCTCAAATTCGAGGGAGTATGCTTTTGAATCCTTACTACTTTTACTAAGTAAATAACAAATGCTAATTGACTAAATGAGTTAACATCTCTAAACTTCCTTTTCTGTAAAATGAAAATGTTAGACTAGATCTAGAGTAGTTTCCAGCCTGAAGTCTTTAATCTTAATTAAAATTTCTAAGTCAAATCAAGCAGAGGGCATATAACACATTTATTAAATCTTACTAGAAATGCATAATACCTGGATTTGACAGATTGTATTACTATTCTATCTCCATCTATCACTTTGAAGCTATAACCATCTCTATATAAATAATATTTGTATAATCCTTTAAGGATGAAAAAGAATTTTCCTGTTATCCAATGACATTATCTTCTTGGCTGTTTCTCAAATAAGACATTCCATATCAAGCATTTTCACCTTTCTTCCTCCAAGCCTGAAAGGCACTCCCTTCTCTTCCTTGCCTTCTAACTTCCCTGGATTTCTTCAGATCCCAACAAAAAATCATGTCTTAGAAAGGATTTTCCCAGGATCTTTCACAATTTAGGGTCTGCCTTTGATTGGTTATCTCCAATTTATCCTCTGCGTAGTTTATTTTAATTTAGTAGTCTACATATTTTCACCTTCATTAAACTTTGAGCTTCTTGAGATCAGGAGCTGACTTTTACTTTACTTTTTGTTTATCCCTATCCCTTAGCACACTGACTGCTACTTCATAAGTAGTTATTATCTGACTGACTTTCTTCAAAAGAACCCTGTAAAGTAAGTTGTGCAAATAGCATCATCACTATTTTATGAATGAGGAAATCAAGATTTTTTAATAATACTGCTTATTTCATAGAATTATAAATAGAAAGCTAGAATAGATTTCAGAGGAAATTTAGTCCAAATTTAGTCCTATTTCATAAGTTAGGAAACAAAATCCTAGACATGGTGGTTTGCCCTAGATCACATAGTTATTAAGTATCAGAGGCAGGATATGAATTCAGGAGTTATTATTTTACAGAAAAGGCTCTTTCTACCATAGCAAGGTTCAACGACATCTCCAAGGTCACCAAGTTAGTAAATATCTTAAACAAAATTTACACCAAGTCTCTACACTTTAGTTCAGTGTTGTATCTACCATGCCATGTTATATTTAAATGAGCCATGAATGCTTCATCACTATCACTTAGAAAAACATCATGATGATGTATGACAATACATTATAAAACCTGAGCAACATAGCATAGGTGCATTTCATTAGCTCCACCTATTTTCAATTTCATGAAAATCATTGCCCTAATAAAAATGAAAACAAGAGAGAGAAGAGAACTATAATTTGGTCACAAATGTTGAAGGGGGACCTTAATTAGCATGTGCTTATAATTTTCTAGATTTAAAATGCACTAGAAAATCTTCATCATGAACTTATAGGCTTCTAATTCACCATTATTTTGCATGTGCAAAAGGTCCCTCTGCCACTCTTGTTCCACATGGCTGAATTCTTTCTGAATTAAGCCTTCTGTGCCTGACCCTTGAGGCAGCCTATTTAAATACATTGTTTACATTTTACTCTCACTAAACATACAAAGATTCCTCATTCCACAGGAAGGCCAAGGACATTAAGGGGACATAATCCCTTTGTATTTAGAAGGTTATTTAAAAGTTGACTGAATTTTTCCAGGGTAAATTTAATAGGCCCCTAAAGGTTCATCAGATAGCTTAGTTTCCCATCAAATACATAGTATGTACCTTCTGCCAAATGAGTTTAACCAGGAAGAGTTTTAGAGGGCTTTGTGTGTTTGTTTGCTCATAAGACAGAATAAAAGTATTGTTATCAATTCAAGCATGCATTGTGAGACTAGTGAAAGTGGATGAGAAGAAGGTAAAAAATCAGAAATAGGGAAGGATGGCGAATGGAAAAAACTGATTTTTTCCACTCCCCCAAATCAAGGCAAATATATATTACTGGCATTCAGAGTTCATAAAAATCTACATTTATTTAGGCACATATGAATAGCCCAAGGATTTGGCAAGCTTTCAGAGGTACTTGCTAAGTCTCCATCTAAATACGCTGTTACAAAAAGAAGTGAAAAACATCATTTTCCTTCAGTCCTGAATTTAGGATTGCCTGGTGACAGAAGCTACTCTACCCTCACCCCAATTTTCTACTCTAAGTAACTGCTTATTTACAATCAATTCTCAAATATGAAAAATGATATGACAGTAAATAACAACAGAAACCAAACAAACAAATAAAGAAGGAAAAACCTCAAAAACTTCATTAAAACTATTGGAAATATAGGGTTAGGTTTCCACAATCTTCTAAAACAGTAATCTATGTTAGAAACTAATGAAACTAACACTTTTCTGCCTGTATTTCTCTTATAAAATATTAATTTTAATAACATGCCTTTTCCTAATATAGTAACCATAAAATAATGCATAAAATGCAATAAGCAAAATAAAATAGGCAATATGCAAAAACAGTTTTTCTTGATAGTAATTCCCTAAAATTGTGGGAACTTTTATACTAACATCTTCATTAAAAACATTAATAATTGGATTCAAATAATATTCACTTTTCATAACATGAAATTTACAGAGTGATGATGTACAACAAATACAAATTTTAAAACTAAAACATTTTTAACCTGAATTTTACCTTCCAATGTGTTAAATGGCAGTTCAAGAAGACTGATGCTTTAAGAAAATTACTTTGGCAGTTAGATGAATGGATTGGAGTGGAAAGAGATAAAATTTTAGTTTCAAAAAATAATTGATTAAAATTTGGAAAGTGTAACGATCAGCATTACAATTAAGCTAAAGGGTAGGATAAACTTTACCTCTAATAGGTCCTCGGACGTCTCCGGCTCCCAGCCTCCACTGGGAGAAACTTCACAGTCACCACAGGACAAGGGGATATGCTTATCTCACTTTATTAAGTTCTGCCATATCATCTTGCCCTATCTTTAAGCTAATAGTAATCCCAGTCTCTATGGCGGCAGTCTCCTTTTATACCCTTCTCATCCTTCCCTGCCCATGCCACAGCGAACCAATCGTGTCCCACCCCGAAGGTCTCCAGTCTGAGCTGGCCTGCTCTGATAGGGCGCCGGCCCGCGAGCCGTGTGCAGGTGCCTGCAGATCACGTGCAATATGCAAAACGTCTACCACGTGACTTAGGCTCTATGATCCTCCATCCTGTGGTGTTTTGCTGCATCAGCACTGCCATATCAGCTGTGTAATGCCACACCTGTGTTCAGCCATTCGGCCCCCAGATGGTCACGTGCGTTTCCTGCTGGCTACAGGCTTCTGGGCCTTACAGGAAAGAACCTTAGATATCATTTAATCTAATTCTCTTATTTTACAGACGAGGAAACTAATATGCAAATAAGTTAAATAACTTGTCAAGGTCATAAGAAGATCTGGGATTTAAACTCTGGTCCTTTAAATCCAGTAATCTTGGTTGTCTTTATTATAATGCCTCCTTTAGCTTTTACCAAAAAATAAAAGAAAGTAAACAAAAACTTGTGGCATTTTAACTCAGAGAACACAGTGTAATATAGTGAAAAAGTGCTATAATGGGACATGGAAGAATGAGGTGCTAATACACTACCTATTATTACCCATACTAGCTACGTAATCGTAGACAAATAAAGTTCTCTTTTGAAAATTGGGAATGACGATATTATACCTTACCAAATTCAGGATTTTGATCAGTAAGAATTTGTGATATCCCTTCCAATTTTAGGAACATTTTTTGTCAATTCAGTTGTTGATGTTTTTTTTTTTTTTTGGCAGTAAGACCAACGACATGCTTGACTATGTTGATCACCCAGAAAAGGGAAAAATGCATGACTTAATAAGTACAAATCTAAATTCATTATGAGAAAATTCAAATTATACATGTACTTGACCACTTGCTTTATATTAACAAATTAGCAGAACACAAAATTTTGAAATAAATGATAATTCATATTCCCCATCTATGAATAACAACTCTATAACCTTTCAGACATATAGCATAATCAATTTAGAGTTAGAAAAAAAACTGAGAGCCAAATTTGCCAATTTATTTTGCCTAGATTAAAAGTGAGGACCAAAGAAGTCAATAATGTACCATAGATCACAGAGATAATAATAAGATGATTTGAACTGAAGTCATCTGACTGAACATACAACTCTCTGTCTACCACATCATTTTGTCTTCCATTATCTATCAACCAAAATTTCTCTCTAAAAACAGCCAAACAAGAATGATATTCTTCTATTCAATTTCCCCCTATTCTAAGCATGAATTCCATTTGAGATGTGATCTCCTGCTGTTTTTCCTCAGACCACAGCAGAAAGTTTTCATGTAGTATTCACATTACCCATACAGAAAGAGTAAGGTATAAACAATCTAATTCAGAGCATTTTGATTTTTATTCAAAGCCAAATTCAAAATTTGAAACTGTGTTCAATTATATCTACTTACCTATAATAGCAGTCACTGGAATCTGTGCATATTATGAGAATTTTGAAATGGAAAATAATCTAAACCCATTGCAAGTTCTTCTTTAAGTATGAAAGGCCATTTAAAATATACACAATTGGGATAAGGAATTTAAGGGAGAAGACCTTGAAGCCACCATCAAGAAATAAGGAAGCATCAATTCTTTTAAACTCTCTTTTTCCAAAAGACAAAGACAAGCAACATGCAATTCAATGTATGAATTAGCTGGTGTCATATTGATTTATGACATGGACTCTCAGCTAGACTTGCCTATATGAAACATATAGTGCACTAGATATTTGGTCAAATTCAAATTCTTTTTTCCCTATTATTACTCCTAAACTAATTTAACTTCAGTCTTAAAGTTAACATGATAACTCTAGATGAAAGAATGAAGGTAAGCTTTGTAAAGTTCCTTTTCTCATGGAAATATTGTTGCAGACTTAGGAATGATTTAAACAATTCTGTGCTTTTCTATGATACTGTTAATAAGCAGTAGTATCTCCTACTGTGTATTACTGGTTGAAATAAGATTTACTATCAGAAAAGAAACAAAGGACTCTCATGTCTTGACCATCCTATATTTAAATGAGGATTAACTTTTTCCATGTTGCGGAAAAGATATAATAAAGCATATTAAAACAACCAATTAATTTCATCATTGCCATAAAAAAACTGGAATTTTTAAAAGAGAAGATATCATGTAATTCAATACTATCATTTTACTGATAAGGAAATTGAAATTAAGACTTATGACTTGTTAATATTATGTGTCTAAAAATTTGGGGAACCTGATATTCAACTCAAGTCCAGTGCTCTTTTCACCATTATGGACTACAGAAAAACATAGGAAGTTTGGGGAAAAGGAGGAGTAAGGCAGATGAAAAATTAATGAATTTGAAACCCTTCATTCATAAGAATGAACTAATTCAAATGTTAATTATCATTTTTGGTAAATACAAAAAAATTATCTACTAAGTCAAAAATATATAATCCAGAGCATAAAGACTTTAAAATGTTCTGTAACAATATCTTGGAAATACTGGAATAAATTAAAAAGGTTTGACATACTGTTTCTTTCTTATGTGATTACCCCTACCCTTCACAGCTTAATGATTAAAAGGGCAAAAAACCTTTTTAAAAAAATTTGGGGGGGGCTGGAGCCAAGATGGCGAACTACAGACACCATTCTCTGTGAACTCCTGAGACCTTCACTCAGACTCAGACAAATTGAGCCTTCCAACTGGTTTTGGACTGAGAGCTCCGCCAAACATTTGGACTACAACGCACTTCTATCAAAAATCTACCTTGAAAGAACTCCAGAGAAGGTTAGCCTTAGGGGAAATAGGCCACTGGTCGCAATCAGACTCCAGCCGGGGCAGAAGTCAGGGCTGTGATAGAGGGGCGGATTTTAGGCACCCAGGAAGCCCCTGGGAGACGCCTGGGCCACTTTGCTCTGCTTGCAGGCAGGTGCTTTAGCAGATCTGCCTTTGGTAAAGGGTGGATCGAGAGCAGCTGAAAATGTGGCTCTAGTGCGAATCTAGCCCGACCAGCCTCAGACCGGAAGTCAACTAGGCAAACTGCCCCAGGGCAAATACAAATTGTTGCAGTATTCTCAGCTGGTGACCAATATCCCAACTTTAAATCATGCAAGATGCAGAAGAGAGCTCTCACCATAGACAGCTTTTAGGGAGAAAAAATAGAACAGTGCCCAGATCCTGACATTATGAAAACAATCCTAGATGAAGCCACAAAGGCAGACTTAAGTTGGTCTCCCTTTCAGAAGGCTTACCTGGAAGATTGCATTAAGAATCTCAAAAGAGAGCTAGAAGAAGAATGGGGAAATAAATTGAGATCAGTGCAACAGAAATATCAAAAACTGGAAAATAGGACTGGTGAATTGGAAAAAGAAAATTCACTGAAAAACAAAATTGGTGAATTGGAAAAAATCACCAATTCACTGGAAAATAAAAATGGTGAACTGGAAAAAGACAACAATTCACTGAAAAACAAAAATGGTGAATTGGAAAAAGACAACAATTCGCTGAAAAACAGAATTGGTGAATTGGAAAAAGACAACAATTCACTGAAAAATAAAACTGGCAAAATGGAAAAAGAATGCATTGAATCAAGAAATTCAATTGGCCAGCTACAAAAGGAGCTAAAAAAGTTAACTGAAGGAAATAATACTTTAAAAATTAAAGTTGAACAAATAGAAGTAAATGACTCAATAAGACTTCAAGAATCAGTCAAACAAAAATAAAAAAATGAAAAAATAAAAGAAAATATGAAATATCTCCTAGGAAAAACAACTGACTTGGAAAACAGATCCAGGAGAGACAATATAAGGATTATCGGACTCCCTGAAACCCACAATGAAAAAAAGAACCTGGATGCTATCTTCCAGGAAATCATGAAAGAGAATTGCCCTGATGTTTTAGAATCAGAAGGCAAAATTGGCATTGAAAGAATTCACCGATCACCTCCAGAAAGAGACCCCAAAATTAAAACCCCAAAGAATATCGTGGCCAAATGTCAGGACTATCGCACCAAGGAAAAGATATTGCAAGCAGCTAGAAAGAAACAGTTCAAATACCGAGGAACTGTCATTAGAATTACACAGGATCTGTCAGCTTCCACTTTAAAGGATCGAAGGGCCTGGAATCAGATATTCCAAAAGGCAAAAGAACTTGGATTACAGCCAAGAATAAGTTATCCAGCTAGAATGAGCATCATCTTCCAGGGAAGAAGATGGTCATTCAATGATACAGGAGAATTTCACCTATTTCTAATGAAAAGACCAGATCTGAACAAAAAATTTGACCTCCAAATAGAGAACTCAAGAGAAGTGTAAAAAGGAAAACTCTTGAGAACTATATTTCTACTATAGATATCCTTTAAAGAATGGCAGTATAATTTCATTTTTCTTTGATAATAATGGAAAAGAAATTAGAGGTGGAAGGGATACCATACTGAAAAAGAAAAAGGGGGGAGGGGAGAAAGGAGGCAAAATAAAGTAAAAATAAAGGAGGTAAAATAAGGCAAAATCTCATGAAGAGACATAGAAGATCTAATATAATTGAGGGAAAGAAGGGAGGGCAATGAGCATTGTGTAAACCTTACTCTCATTAGATTGGACTCTAAGAGAGTATATCAGACACATTTGGCTTCAAAGAAAGGCCTGACCCTCCTTGTGGAAAGGTAGGAGGAAGGGGAGAAAAGGAAAGGGATAAACTAATAGAAGGATTAGGGGAAAGGTATAAAGGGGAGGGAGGGACTCTAAAGGGAGGAGGATTAGTGGTGGGAGGTGGTCATCAAGAGCAAAGTACTGGGGAGGGGGAAAGGGAGAGAGGGGAAAGGGAAGAGAAAATCATAACTCTGGGTAAATAAGATGGCAGGGAATACAGATATACTTATTTTAACTGTGAATGTGAATGGGATGAACTCTCGCACAAAACGGAAGCGGGTAGCAGACTGGATTAAAAGCCAGAATCCTACAATATGTTGTTTACAAGAAATACATCTAAAGCATAGAGATACATACAGAGTGAAGGTAAAGGGCTGGAGCAGAATCTTCTATGCTTCAGGTGAACAAAGAAAGGCAGGGGTAGCAATCCTTATCTCGGATCAAGTAAAAAAAAATAGATCTAATTAAAAGAGATAAGGAAGGAAACTATATTTTACTAAAGGGTTCCATAGACAATAAAGCGGTATCAATACTAAACATATATGCACCAAGTGGTATAGCATCCAAATTCCTAGAGGAGAAACTAACAGAGATGCAAGGAGAAATAGACAGTAATACTATACTAGTGGGGGATCTCAACCTTGCTCTCTCAGAATTAGATAAATCAAACCACAAAATAAATAAGAAAGAAGTTAGGGAGATAAACAAAATGTTAGATAAGTTAGGTATGACAGATCTCTGGAGGAAATTGAATGGTGATAGAAGGGAGTATACTTTTTTCTCAGGGGTTCATGGAACTTATACAAAAATAGATCATGTGTTAGGGCATAAAAACCTCAAAATCAAATGCAGAAAAGCAGAAATAGTAAATGCATCCTTCTCAGATCATGATGCAATAAAACTCACATGTAATATAAGGCCAGGAGAAAATAGACCACAAGTTATTTGGAAATTAAATAATCTAATCCTGAAGAACGAATGGGTGAAAGAGCAAATTATAGACACAATCGAAAATTTCATCCAGGAGAATGACAACAATGAGACCACATACCAAAATTTGTGGGACACGGCTAAAGCGGTTATAAGGGGTAATTTTATATCTCTAGATGCTTACTTGCGTAAAACAGACAAAGAGAAGATTAATGAACTGGGCTTACAATTAAAAAAGCTAGAAAAAGACCAAATTAAAAACCCTCAATTAAATAGCAAATTGGAAATTCTGAAAATTAAAGGGGAGATCAATAAAATTGAAAATAAGAAAACTATTGAATTAATAAATAAAACTAAGAGTTGGTTTTATGAAAAAACCAACAAAATAGATAAGCCTTTAGTTAATTTGATTAGAAAAAAGGAAAGAGGAAAATCAAATTATTAGTCTCAAAAATGATAAGGGAGAACTTTCCTCCAATGAAGAGGAAATTGGAGTAATAATTAGGAGTTTCTTTGCCCAACTTTATGCCAATAAATTTGATAATGTAAATGAAATGGAGGAATATCTACAAAAATATAGACTGCCCAGGTGAACAGAAGAGGAAATAAATTATTTAAATAGCCCTATTTTGGAAAAAGAAATAGAACAAGCTATTAATCAACTCCCTAAGAAAAAATCTCCAGGGCCAGATGGATTTACATGTGAATTTTACCAAACATTCAAAGAACAATTAATCCCAATACTATATAAACTATTTGAAAAAATAGAGAAAGAAGGTGTACTACCAAATTCCTTCTATGACACAGATATGGTGCTGATAGCTAAACCAGGTAGGGAGAAAACTGAGAAAGAAAACTATAGACCCATTTCCCTAATGAATATTGATTCAAAAATTTTAAATAAGATTTTAGCAACAAGATTACAGAAAGTCATCCCCAGGATAATACACCATGACCAAGTAGGATTTATACCAGGAATGCAGGGCTGGTTCAATATTAGGAAAACTATTAGCATAATCAATTATATTAATAACCTAATTAATAAAAACCATATGATTATCTCAATAGATGTAGAAAAAGCCTTTGATAAAATCCAACACCCATTCCTATTAAAAACACTGGAGAGTATGGGAATAAATGGGCTTTTCCTTAAAATGATTAATAGTATCAACTTAAAACCTTCAGCAAGCATCATATGTAATGGAGTCAAAGGAGAACCATTCCCAGTAAGATCAGGAGTGAAACAAGGCTGCCCACTGTCACCATTATTATTTAATAATGTCTTAGAAATGTTAGCTTTGGCAGTAAGAGAAGAAAAAGAGATTAAAGGAATTAGAGTAGGTAATGAGGAAACCAAATTATCACTCTTTGCAGATGACATGATGATACATATAGAGAACCCTAAAGATTCAACTAAAAAACTACTAGAAACAATTCACAACTTTAGCAAAGTTGCAGGATACAAAATAAATCCACATAAATCATCAGCATTTTTATATATTACCAATAAAGTTCAGCAGCAAGAGATACAACAAGAAATTCCATTCAAAATAACTGTTGATAGTATAAAATATTTGGGAATTTATCTGCCAAGGGATAGTCAGGAACTATATGAACTAAACTACAAAACACTTTCCACACAAATAAAATCAGACCTAGTCAATTGGAAAAATTTAAAATGCTCATGGGTAGGCCGAGCGAATATAATAAAAATGACAATATTACCCAAACTAATTTACTTATTTAGTGCCATACCAATCAAACTCCCAAGATATTATCTTACAGATCTAGAAAAAATAGTAGCAAAGTTTATTTGGAAAAACAAAAGGTCAAGAATTTCAAGGGGATTACTGAAAAAAAAGGCTGACGATGGTGGACTTGCTGTACCAGATATAAAACTATATTACAAAGCAGCAGTCATCAAAACCATTTGGTACTGGCTAAGAAATAGAGTAGTCGATCAGCAGAATAGGATAGAATCACAAGACAAACTAGGCAACAACTATAGCAATTTAGTCTTTGATAAACCCAAAGACCCCAGCTTTTGGGATAAGTATTCACTATTTGACAAAAACTGCTGGGAAAACTGGAAACTAGTGTGGAAGAAATTAGGGCTTGACCCACATCTAATACCACATACCAAGATAAGATCTAAATGGGTTCATGATCTGGATATAAAGAGTGATACTATAAGTAAATTAGAGGAACGTAATATAGTTTACCTCTCAGACCTATGGAGATGGAATAAATTTATGTCCAAAGAAGAACTGGAACTCTTAATTGAAAACCAGATAGATAACTTTGACTATATTAAGTTAAAAAGTTTTTGTACAAACAAAATCAATGCAGACATGATTAGGAGGGAAGCAATAAATTGGGAAATCATCTTTACATTTAAGGGTTCTGATAAAGGTCTCATCTCTAAAATATATAGAGAATTATCTCATATTTATAAAAATTCAAGCCATTCTCCAAACAATAAATGGTCAAAGGATATGAACAGACAATTTTCAGAGGATGAAATTAAAACTATTTATAGTCATATGAAAAGGTGCTCCAAATCGCTATTGATCAGAGAAATGCAAATCAAGACAACCCTGAGGTACCACTACACACTTGTCAGATTGGCTAAAATGACAGGAAAAGTTAATGATGAATGTTGGAGGGGATGTGGGAGGGCTGGGACACTGATGCATTGTTGGTGGAGCTGTGAACGGATACAGCCATTCTGGAGAACAATTTGGAGCTATGCTCAAAAAGTTATCAAACTGTGCATACCCTTTGACCCAGAAGCATTTCTATTGGGCTTATATCCCAAAGAAATCATAAAGGAAGGAAAGGGCCCCACATGTGCAAGAATGTTTGTGGCAGCCCTTTTTGTAGTGGCTAGAAAATGGAAACTGAATAGATGCCCTTCAATTGGAGAATGGCTGAATAAATTATGGTATATGAATATTATGGAATATTATTGTTCTGTAAGAAATGACCAGCAAGATGATTTCAGAGAGGCTTGGAGAGACTTACATGAACTGATGCTGAGTGAAATGAGCAGAACCAGGAGATCATTATACACGGCAACAACAGTACTATATGACGATCAATTCTGATGGACATGACTCTCTTCAACAATGAAATGCTTCAAACCACCTCCAATTGTTCACTGAAGAAAGCCATATACATCCAGAGAGAGGGATGTGAAATGTAGACCACAACATAACATTGTCATACTCCTTGATTGATGTTTGCTTACATTGTGTTTCCTTTATCTGATATATCTTTTGTGTAGATAAGATTTTTCTTGCACAACAATGATAAGTTTGGAAATATGTATACATATATTCTATTTGCCAATATTTTAACATAATTAACATGTAGTGGATATCCTGCCATCTAGGGGAGGGATGGGGAGTTTGTGGGAAAAATTTGTAACAGAAAGCTATGTAAGGGTTATTGTTGAAGAATTACCCACACATATTTTATGCAAATAAAATTTAAAAAAAATAATAATTAAGTGGAAAAAAATTGTTTTGTTTTATGTGTATAAAGATTTATAACTGTTGAGTAATGTAAAATATTGCCAGTGTTACAGATGATATCTAAGATTAATAGGATCAAAACTTTAATAGAAATTGCTAATTTTTTTTTTTTTTTTTTTTTGCTCAGGCAATTGGAGTTAAGTGATTTGCCCAGAGTCACACAGCCAGGAAGTGTCAAGTGTCTGAGAACAGATTTGAACTCAGGTCCTCCTGACTTCAGGGCTGGTACCGTATCCACTACCATCTACCTGTCCCAGTGCTAATCTTTACATAGGAAAAAACATACAGTTTTCAGACAAGATTTGAACAATTTTGGATGGCAAACAAACAATGACATAACTATGAGGGCTAAAGCAACCTTGTGAATAATATAGAATGATGCTTTACTTGTGTGTTTATCAGTTGAAATTTTAAAGAAACAAAGAATATAGTTTATATATAACAAACTAGAAAAATATGGTGTTTAAAGAAATAATATCAAATATACCAAAGAATAGTTGGATAATATTGGACACCTTACAGTTTTGGAGTTTATGTTATCTCAGATCATATATTTATAATTGTTTGATAACTAAGCGGAGATAAAAAGAAAAAAAAGTGAGAAATTATAAAAGCATGTGGAGACCGATATATTATTTTAAATGCACTATTGATTTCATTTTAAAAATGATGTAGTTGTGGCTATTTAAGCAGTTGTTAGGTCAAAGTAATTCAAGAAATCATTTGTTTTTTGTAAGCTTCATTCTGATGGGACAAATAACATTGAAACGAATAAAGAACTGATTTAGCTAGACTGTGAATCCCAAAGATAGATAATTTGTTGAGCTTTGTAGTTTTCAGCCTTAAAAAGAACTTCTATTCATATTGAATGATTGTAAATTAAAAGAGTCTGAAAATGCTGTGTTTAAATAGAGAAGAAAAATCTGCTCTAAAATGATAAAAATGAACAATCAGTTAATAAACAAAGAGTTCCTGAATTAATTAATGGCATCAAAAGCAAACAGTGCATACTTGTGAATCATTCTAATTGCATTGTTTTTTTTTTTCTCCCTCGTGACTCTGTCAGGTGTCTATTAAGCATATGACTGTTCTTAACCATGAATATTGAGTATATTGATAGGAGAATGTTTTAAATGTGTATTTTGATGTGTTTTATTACTTAAGAAGCCACCTTTATATGTGATTTCTTTTGAAATTTTTATTAAATTATTATATCTAAGATCTAAAACTTTCATTATTCTGAGTATCTTTTTTGTTTAGAAAATATTCCCCATTAATACATTACTACACTCTTTTTTGAATGTATGATTGTAAAGAAAGAAACCAGTTTGGATCAGGATTCAAGAGCTAGAGTGGCAAGTAATGAAGGTATATTTTTCCTCAATGGGGTTATGGTTAGGACTCTTTCAGAATTTCAGTGTACACATTGGTGGTAATCTATCTCTAGGAATTCAGACATGCCAGAATAATAGTGGATTGGTGTGAATATAGACAATGAGTAGATGCTGATATATCCCATTTGGGCAGATATAGATATTCTATATATAGATAATTCTTCTATAATAGTAAAAAGAAAGAACAGTGGATTTAGAGTTAGAAGAACTGAACTTGAATCCCAGCCCTTTTATTTATTAGCTGTATTATTTGGGGCAAAACAATGCATATACACCAAGGCATGAATTTTATTGATAAAAATTAAGGAATTTGAAGAAACAACTAATTTAATTGCTAAATCATGACCTTTCTTAATCAACAATTATTATCATTGACATCTATTCTTTCTGAAGCTATTTTTAGCCCTGCCAATACAAAAATATTTTATACTCTTTTGTGATCTTCTAGGCTTCTACGAAAATACCAATGTCAGGAAATAATATCAACAGCCATACTTCAATGATCATTACTTGTACTGGAATGTGAAATCCTATAGTCAAGTAAAAATCAAGGATCTAGTAATAGAAGTGTTGTATAAATAATTACAAACTCCTTGAACCCTTGCCCTTGGATTTATGTTGATAGATTTATTTTCATGAATTTTTAAGATTAGTAGTAAAAAAGGCACTTAAATGAAGGGTTTGAAAAGCCAGAAATAACTAATATTCATCAGGAAAAAAATTCAAACTTGAAACAATTCCAAGGCTACAAGTATGCAACTACTGTGTTCCAAATTTCTTTTGAGGTCTAGTTAGGAATTCGTAGACTAAAACAAAGTCATTACTAACTAATAACTTTGAGAGGAATTTGAAGTCACCTAGCTGTCTTCGTTTGTAAAGGATCAAAACTCTGAAGAGAGGAGAAGAGAAGTATACAAGGAAAGGAGAAGGAATTTAACTTCATCAAATCTATGAGTCGTTTCTTTACTAAATCACATCAAATAATCTAGTTGACAACATCACCATATACAAATACAGAATTGCTCTTAACATCGACTCTTTTAGGAGCCTTTTAAAAAGGCAAAGGCTAGAATATTAAGTTGTAATCAACAAAAACTTTTTTGTGGTAGAACTGAGGTAATACATACAGTCCAAGTACATACAACTTGCTATCAGGATAGAGCTCAGAGAGTACAGATGAACAGAGAGTTAATATGTTCATTAGATGTGCTCTCTATAATATGAGTTATCTTATATAAGTTTTTGGCAGGTCCTGCAAAACTGTCTATGCATGACTGAATCCTCTAAAATATACCTGTGGTTAGCTATTCCTCGTTGGAGGTTAATGACTTAGCCACACACTTTAAATCAAAAACAAAGAGGACAAAGCTGCCATTCTATTTTGAAAGTTTAACTGATAGACATTATTGACCAAACAGAATGCCATCCATTTTAGCATGTACAGCAGGGGTGGTTATAGCTAGACAATTTCTTTTATTATATCTTTGAATATTTCTTGTCAATAATAACAATACTTCATTTACACAAAGGATGGCTCTAAATTTCAGGGAAACATTGAATTAAATCTTGATCATAGCACAAGTAGGAGTAGTTGAAGCTCTTTGAATGTTCATACACAAAGTAATCATGGATGTTCTGATGATGACTTACAATGGGGTCTCCAATAGAGTTTCCTTACAAAAATAGCCCTGTGCTATTTAGAATTTTATAAATAACTTGGATAAAGAAATACTTTACCAATGAGACAAATCTGAGAGGCTACAACACTTGCTTGAATCTATTAAGATAAAATTAAAAGACTTCACAAATATAAAATGGGGAAGCATGATTAGAAATGCAAGTTATCTGAAAAGGATCTAGGGGCATTAGTAGTGATAAGCTAAAATGAATCAACAGTATTATGTAATAAATAAAAATGGCAAACATGATGTTAGGCTGCATCAAATAAGATACAGCAATCAGGAAAAAGGAAGTGATAGTCTTAGTGTACTCTGTTGAAATCACACATAGAGATTAGTGTTAAGTACCAGTTCTAAGAGAAAAAAAATATTAATAATCTAAAAAGTATTCAGAGGAACACCAGAATGTTGAAGAGCATGCATTTCATAAAAATAATAATAGCAGCACACAATTTTATAGCATTTACTATGTGTCAGGTGTTAAGCACTTTTTAATTATATTTTCATTTGATCCTTCTAATAATCCTAGGAGGTATTGTATGATCTTCATTTTATAGAGGAAAAAATGGAAGCAAGACTGCTCAAATTTGCCTACCTAGTAAATTGAAGTTTTATTTGAATCAGGGTTTTTGTAATTGCAGGAGTGGTACTCAAAATATTTCACAACCTAACTTCCAAAAACATTGGTTGAAGCAACTTGAATTGTTTAATCTGAACAGGAATTATGTGTTTAAAGTTGCAGGTAGGTAAACATGAGAGTTATATTCAAATATTTTAGAGACTTTCATATTGAGAAAAAAATGGCTTTGCTCTATCTTGATAGAGACAGTAAAAAAAGAGAAACAATTAGAATCTGAAAAGAAGCAAATAAGGTTAAGGAAATCTTTCTAATATTTGAAAATAACTTAAAATGGAACGAGCTGCTTTGGATTTCCCCAACTTGATCTCATTAAATGAAGACTGGTTAATGTTAGGTGTACTTTATTATTTATCCTTTCCCTCCCTCAACTTCAGGATACATTGGATTGTCTTTGGTCTCATTCAATTTTTGAGACTCTGAAACCCAAAACTTTTGATAATAATTATGGTAGTTAAAATTCGGTTAATATCTTGTAATTTATATTTCTCACAGTAATCCTGTGAAATATATAATTCATCTATTATTATTCCCACTTTATATATAAGCAAAATATATAACATCATTGATACGTATTGTTGAAGAAAGTATGACCCTGAAATGTCAATCATTATCTAATAATTGGAAGACTGTAAGTTTATTTGCCATACAGCATTTATGATGTTATGCTAAACAGAAATGAAGTGGGGGGAAAAGAATTTAGACTGTGCAGGAGGAGTTGAAAATTGGCTTTCTATTACTTTCTAACATTGTAGAGGTCAAGTCTTTTGAATCAATTAAGAATTATTTCCCTAAGTAGCTTGTGACCAAGCATGAAAAGATTTTTCTTTTGTCAGTTTGTGTCAATATTCTATAACAAGTTTTATAAAATAAATATCATGGCAGAATATTGGGATGTATCTGACAGGATGTTAGGTAATTTTCTGCACAATACTAAGGACTTTGTACAAACTTAATATAAAGCAAATAAGGGATGAGCACCAACTATTTCTAACATGTAGCTCAGGCAGAGCTCAAAAGAAATGAATGGGTTCTCATGTGCTTAACCAGAGGCACTATTTCAGTGACCACAAATTACGATATACATGACTGCAATTAAATAAAACACCTCATGGTAAAAGGCAAAAGGTGCTTATGATTTAGGGTTCTTCTTATCTCCTCCATAATGTGGAGAACAATAGGATTTTTGTTTTGTATTCTTCCCCTACCCACCTGCCTTGAAGAAAACAACCCAGCAACAAATTTGTCCCAAGGACTTCAGTGGTGAAGCTTAGTTTTCTTGGAGTCTCTGGCCATATTGATATGGCTTCCTGATCATTTAAGGCCCATTTACCAAGGATTAGAGAGCTTCATATTTGGCAAATAAATAATGTACCCTGCCCTGTTGACCACATTTTCTCCCTATACAGAATACATTAATGTTGTATTTTTATATAAATATGCTCCTTTTTTAGGGGTAAGTTTGATCAACAAGTCACTCATTTTGCATTTTCCATCAATATTAAACCAGAACTAAAAACATATCAGTCCTGAACTAACAGGATTCTCTCCAGTGTGTGGGTAGGTTCCATCTATTTTTGATAAAATAAGGACAAGAAAAAAAAGGGAAACTACCTCTCTCTCTCTGAACTATACTTAGATTAACTAATGGTCTACTTCAAACTGAAAGCAAAGTTTGGATCAACAGTAGAGAATAAGGAACACAAAAGAAACAAAAACTTTTTATTACAAGGCAGAAGAGTTGAGATGATAATATGAAATCTAGCATGTCATTTTGACAAAGTAGGCTAAGAGCTATAATAGCTATTCCCGTATGAGGTAAGCACAAAAAATGATATGGAAATATATCTAACATGACCAAAACATCATTACAAAATCCCTCTCCTACCCTTCATTTCCTGACTGCTTCCTTCTCTCAATGGATGGTATAAGATCATTCTAGTTGGGGGGAGGGGAAGTCTTCTTGAAACTTTCACCATTTTTTATGCAAAGGCTTAGTTAAATTCAGTTTATTATGCATCAGTGTGGGCTGTTTTCCATTTTATCAGTTTGGGGAAAAAACAAGAGTTTTTCCTCCACTGTGTTCTGCCACTCTTGCCAAAAACAGGCCAATGTCAACAGATAATATGCCAAAAATCTTTTGGCCTATAGCGAGGAAAATGGGAATCTGCCTAAATGAAGTTAAGCTGAGTAAGCCCAAGAGAAGTATGAAGGCCAAAACTTTTATTTTAAATGGAGCTATTTTGATGTAAATAACAGAATGTTCAATCATTTAAAAATTATATATCTCTTTTATCCATGTATTAACATATCAGTAAAATGTCATTAAAACATATTTCTGGAGGGGAGGTAGAATTTCTTTTATTTATTTTCTTTTGTTCAGTTGGAAATCTGATCCTACGCAGCTTATATTTAAACTTGCATTGGCAATAAATTTCAGTTTGTGGTTTCCATTAAAACAAAAAGTAATGTCATCGATTCTCACTGATCAATGAAAAGATGAGCTTCAAAAATTGCTCTTCTTTCAGATATGTGAAGGAACCATAAAGGAATATGCAACCCAAAAGAAATTTTAATATCCTCATATTTAACCTCCTATTAGGCAGAATTTCATATGAAGTAACATTGCAGCAACAGAAAATATTAAGTACATTTAAAATGAGTGAACACATTATAGACTATAAAAATATTATTAAATATATTATCTTTTTATATGCACAGTACAGAAGACAGCATCAGTCAACTGACCTGATAATCCAATAAACTGTTTAGCAGAAATTTTACTCTTAGATAAAAGCTATGACCATGCAGCAAACTCTAACCACTTAGCATCACAAATAGAGTTAGCTAAAAGCTCCTCAACTATTGCTATCATTTAGTAACCTTTTCTGGAGAGAGATACCATTTTGATAGGTTTGGGTTTATAAGGGAGGCTTTTTTATGATAGATTATAAATATTGATTTCACTAGCAGATTCAGAATGGTTTATGGGCTTGGGTACATAATACTTCTCACTTTTATGGCAAAGTAGGATCTTACAGGGAATCTGGGGGAAAGAAACACTTTAGAGGCAAGGAACTTTCCTCAGAAATCTATCATTTACAAGTTCTTATATATTTCTCTTTTAGGTGGGCTTTTGTTTTGGAGAATTGAAAAGCATATTTGTGGGAAAGAGACTAAATGTTTAAGACGTGTGTATTTCTAGGGCAATTCCCAATCATGACTTTAAGGATGATATACTTTTACAAATAAGTGATGGATTATAGGATAATAGACTGAATTGGGAAGAACTTTAGAGCCTATTTTGTCTAACAAGTCTAATGTGTCTTCATCTTGTGGCTGATCATAAATTATAGAACTAGAAAGGACCTTAGATATAAAAATTTTCTTGTCTGTAAAATGGGGTGAATTGCTCCATATTACATAGCTAGTAAACCAATATTCATTCACTGAAGTCAATATAAAGTACTAGACTAGATATTGGGAGGAAGTTAAAATAAATAATAAGGATTATTCTTTCCCCTAAAAATAGCTCAAATTTGAAGAAAGGGAAAAAATTATGTAGTAGGATCCAGAGTAAAAAGTTTCTTTAATCTCCATCTCCTCCAACTCCCTTATTTTATACTTGAGGAAACTTAGACCCAGAGAAGTGAAATGGCTTTCCCATGGTGACACAGTTGAGTTTCAGAGGTAGGATTTTTAACTCAGTTTCTCTTATTCCAAACCATTTTTATGTCCATGATGCCATGCTAAATTGAGGGTGCATAATTCCTATTTAAATATGATAAGGATGTTTCAAATTTTTATTATAATCCATTATGTTTATAGTATTGTGGAATTGTTCCTATTCCCACAAAATGATCATCAACACCATTCTTGCATTAGTATACATTATCAAGGAAAAATGAGTTATTGAAACTGTGCAAATCTATTGTATCTGTAAGTTTTATTAACAATTATGAATACTTTTTGTTGAGCTTTTACTTAAGTGTCAGTGTAGGGGAGAAAAAAGGACAAAGAAGCAAGCTAGTTCAAAAGAAATAACCAGAGAGCTAAGTGCAAAGAAGACGTACAACAAATAACTTAAGGCCAGTGGTACAATTGAACTTTCCAAAGGAGCCCCACTGGGTGAGGCTCTAACTGTATTATATTTTCAGTTTAGAGAAAGAAACAGTAGGTTTTTCGAGCTAGAGAAATGGAGTCATAAATAAGCAGCTGGGGAGCGTTTCTAAAATAATGAAAATCTCTGACAACCCAATTTATTGGCCAGTGAATTAAGACATGAATTTCAAATAACACTTGATTTTAGATACCATAACTCCCTAAGAATGGGGACTCTTGTAAAATTTTAAAATGAATATGTATTACAGCATCTATAAATGTCTACTCACATATTTACATACCAACACCTATTTATAGAGATAATTGTGCTTACTTTAAAAAGAAAACATGTTATAGGGAATTTATTTTAAATTTTAGGATTTCCACAAAGGTTTTCCATTATAATTAATAGATTTACATTGAAACTAAGAAAGTCACTTTTTTTTTTCCTACTGTGGGCTCAGATTCATGTTTGTGACTTAAGCTGTAGTTTAGCATTGATGGCTCTGGTTCTACATGTAACTGTGTCACAGAGACAGTAGGAAACTTATTTGTGTCCTGATAAAGGTCAGAACTTCACATGAACACAAGTACAATTTAACGCAGGTTTCCACCTCTGATACTGGCAGGCTCCCTTTTATATTTTCTTTCTCTATTTGTATGTAAACTACTTGAGATGAAGGAAATCACATTTCTTTTTTTTTTTTTATATTTGAATATAGAGAACTTAGCTCAGTGCTTACTACATACTAACTGCTTACTTAATAAGTACTCAATCATTCTCTATCTATCTATCTATATAGCCATGTATATCTATTCATCCATCTATCAATCAATCTGTCAATGTCACTTTGACAAAGATCTGTGGAATGAGCAGTTTTGTTCCATAATGTCAAAACTGAGTTATGTCCCCTTCTCTTCTAAGCATCTCTAATCTCAGTGAATAATGTGTTACATGATTTCTGATTGAACTCTCTTTTAGCTTTAGAACTATTATCTTTTTAAAACCTATTTTTGTTTTAAACTAGTGACATTACTAAGGGTAACAAGGTTATCCTTAATATAATGTATTAATTTATTATTAATGATTAAATAATACAATACAGGTTTTTATAGGATTTTATTAATTTGACTTGTAAATGTTTTCCTTTCCTTAATATTTCAGAATGTTCCCTACTATTACAGCATTTTGATAATAGGTCGATAAAATAAATCTATCTTCTCCCTATCCATACTTTTACTTATTCAGAATTGTTCTACTTCCCTGATAGATTTTTCCCAACTAAAAAATGTTGTGTTTTTTTAAGTGATTCCTCACATAAAAGACCTTTCATTCCTTTGATGATTTTGTTCTTTAAATTTAAGGTAGGTAAAATTAATGTTTTCAGTCACAACTTCAGAAGCTTGTTGTAAGAATTAATAAGACTGTCCATACATTATTCCTGAAGTATACATGCTTAATCACTATTATTCATTTATGTGTCTAAAAAATCCCATGGTAAAGTCAAATGATGTGTTAAGTTATCAATCATGTAGAAAGTCTTTTTGTTATAGTAAAGAATTAGTAATAAATGGCATGCTCATCAATTAGGTGAATGGCAGAACAAACTATGGTATATGAATGTAATAGAATATCATTGAGCCAAAAAAATAGTATAAAACAAGCAAAATTGGATAAATTGAATTGTGATATGTACAACTGACAGAACTAGAATAACTAATATTCAATGACTATAATTCTCTAAAGAAAAATCACAGATATAAGAATTATGAAAATACAATGACCAATTGGAATTCAGAAGACCATGATGAATCATGTTCCCATCAGTGATGTGGTGATGGACTATATGGGAAAAATGCAACAAACCTTATTTAAATACAGCCAACTTTGGGGCTCATGTTCCATGATTCTACTCACTTGTTTCAAGGAAGAGCTTTTAGATTTTGTTAGGAGGAAAAAAAAGTGGAGAATGAGGAAGCAGTGATACTGATAAAAAACAATTAGCAAAATAAAATAATATCAATTTGACATTAAAAATATAGATGAAAAAAGAAAAAAAACTTCAGAAGGGAAAAGAAAAAAGCAGAGTCATTTGTTCCTATCATATTTTATTTAATATGTTCTCAAGAAAATAAGCTATATATATTCAGAGTTTCACATAAAATCCTCTTTTCTCTTCTTTGTATACTAAAAAAGGTGATTGTTCCTACTTATTAACCTTATATATTTTTAAAATCTGTCTTTTCAATACCAAATATCTTTGTCTCTCTTCAAAGTAAAAAAAGCCTCTTTTCTTCGTTTATAGAAATGAATTCCTTTTATTACCTATTTTAGTTCAATCATTTTGTATTCCCCTCTATTCCTAGAGACATCCTGTTTTGACATTCTTTAGGTCCTATATCAGTTCATTAGTTTCTTGAGGGTATAAGCTGTATCAAAACTTCTACAGAAAACTTTATATTACTGTGTACTATTTCACTTTCTAGTAATTTGTAAATTTGTCAACTTGAGTAAAGAAAAAAATGAAAGTTGTGAGAGTCAGAACTTTCCAATTTGATTAAAAACAAGCATTTTTTTAAATAGTTGTATTAGATTTTTTCATTATTATCAATTAGAAGATGACAATTTTCTCTTTCCCTTAATAGCTACAAGCTGTGATGTAAGGATAGTTACTTTTTAATTCCAAAAGGAAATATATATTTATATCAGAGAAATAAGGAAATATATATTTATATCAGTATTTATGAATTGAGAATGTGCCAATTACTGTGCAAATGAAAAACTAAAAATCTGTTATATATTAACATAAGGCAAAGAATCATTGTAGAATCACTGGTAAACTTTGAGTATATTTTCAAACAACTTTTCTTGTTGTTTTTGTTGTTATTGTTGTTTTAATACATAACTACATTTATTAACATATGCATTGATTTAAATACATATGTATTCTAATTATATGGTATATAAAAGAAAGACTAAAAAAAATGTTAAACTCAAAATTCTGATATCCTAGGATCTATAGCAGACACTTTTCAACTATTATGAAAATAGAATAATATACAAAGCATTAAAGTTAGAGTTACAATTAGAAATATCTATAAACTTCAGAATTAAGGTTTGGGAAAACATTCAAAAGGAAGGAAGGCAAAGAGGAAATGAGGCAGGGGATTAGGGAAGAAGTGGGAAAAAGGAAGAAAAGAATAAAGAGGGAAAGAAATAGTAATTTAGTGATTACTATTTGCAAAAACACTGCCATATGCTTTAGCTTTAAGTATTATTTCATGTTGATCCTTACCACAACCCTGAGCAGTAGGTATGAAGAATGCTACTGACTCTGGCAAATTTGATAGAAGGGAGATTGTTGAGATCAAGAGAAAATAGCGAAAACAACTTGTTCAAAAATGATAGGAGAAAAAATGTAGCAAAAAAATTTTCTTCATATACAAAAATTATTTCTTCTTAACTTTTTGCTGTAGCAATTTTTTTTTCTTAAACTGGGAATTATTTGATATGGTTTACCACTTTCTGTAACTTCCAATATTTATTTGAATTATTTTTCTAGCCCACTTCATTTTTATTAGGTTGTAATAATTAATTATTATCAAACCCATTTAACATTCATAAAGAATTTCATCATAAAGATGAAATTATCTCTGTATTATATTAAGGAAGGGCAAATAGTCTATCCTCTGATATTCTAAATTATTTTATTTGTATTCTGTTCTTCAAATCTTTCTTTGGGAAAAATGATTAGCCTTATGCACTTTATTAAATTAGATGAGTAAAACTTTGATTTCTCCTGGAAATATCACATGAGGATAATTCTAATTATTTCACTGATTACTTGATACCCTCTACCTGATTCTTGAGATCCAGCTTGGGACATGGACGGCCTCCATTGTAAGGTTTTTCTTTTAGCCATTTGGAACGGATTCTCACTCCAATCCCACAGGATGAACTACAAGATCCCCAGTTAGACCAATCACTTAATTTGCAATCAAATGGACAAGGAATGATACATTCTTCTTCAATGTAACCTGAGAGGGGAAAAATGGGAGAAAGAAAAAACAAGAGACAAAAAATTATTATATTACAATACATCATAGGATGAGAGTATGGAGAGAGGAAGGAAAAGAAAGCAAAGGGAAAGAAACATTTATTAAACATCTATTAAGTACCAGGCATGATGCTAAGCACTTTAAAATATTATCTCATTTGATCCTCAGAACAACTTCAGTGGGCACCTATTATTATTTTGTTGTTGAGGAGACTAAAGGAAACAACAGAAAGGATCACATAGGTAGTAAATGTTTGAGCTTTGAAATCAGATTTGAGCTTGAGGCCTTAGAGGACCTTAGAGAACATGTAATCCAACTACCTAATTTTATAGATGAGATATGGAGGCTCGGAGAAGTTAATTGATTTGTCCCAGGTCACACAGATAGTAAGTAGCAGAGATGAGATTACCATCCTTTGATACTAAAATTTGTGTTGTTTCTATTGTATCTCTGATTAAAATAATTAGGACTCAGGAAACATTTGGCATTTCCATGAATATTGTTCATATTTGCCAATAACATAAAATGAACTGGCATGCAAAATTATCTCTATTTCTCTGACCAGATAAATAAGCATAGATAGGAAAATACAATAAACAAAGAAAGCTTTTACCTCCATTCTAGTTAGCACTTGTCAAATGGGTTGTAGTTCTATTTTATACCAAAGCCAATTCAGGGATTTATAAAGGGGAGGTAGAGCAAAGAGATGACTGGTTGATAAACTTGGTGATGAGAGAAAACGAGAGAGAGAGAGAGAGAGAGAGAGAGAGAGAGAGAGAGAGAGAGAG
>JAJPUD010001655.1:176077-197496 GCA_023553655.1 Myrmecobius fasciatus | reverse complement strand
TGTGGGGAGGTAATGGTGCTACAGCTGGCACATGCTCAGTGTGCTGTAGGGAGGTAATGGTACTAAGGAATTTAAAGCCTGAGAGGACTTGAAATACAGGGACTCCATCTTTGACCATCCTCATGGATCTCAGTCTCATCATTCCTCCACCAAGATCAAGGCTGATCCCAAGATCCTCCAGAGAGCTAGTCCAGCCAGTATATTTTGGCATCCCAATTTCAGGGCTCTGGAAAGCACAGGATATTTTTGTACCCAATGTGGGGATCTAGAAAGTACACTATAGGTCTGGTACAGATTTACAAGCCACATCAGTTCATCAACAGCATGCCCCTGGAAATTTGTCAGAAAGAGGACACTGGAACTGAAATAAAATTGGAACAGTTAGCTAGAACGTTCAGGACAGAAGACTTCTCAGAGCCAAGATAGTAAAGTAAGCAGTAAATCACCAACTCTCCTCTATCTATGTCCAAACAATCATAAAATAGAATCCCAAGACAAACACTGAAACAGCAGAACAAGCAAAAAGGCAGGGTGAAACAATTTTTGAGCCCAAGAAATATGGAAGACTAGCAGGAAAGGTTGGTCTCACCTGGATAAAAGGGAGAGTTGTCCCAGGACAGGAAGCATTGCAACAAGTCAGCAGCAAATCCCAGTGGTAGATTTTAAGAGCTGGTGTGGTAGAGGAAGCAAGGGCCAATAAACCTCACTCTACTCCATACCTAAGAAGGTAAAGGGGACTGGGCAGGAAAGAATAAGAACTGCCCCATGCCTCAGAGTAACCCCAAGCAAACAGGCAGCTTACAGTAGCCAGCTTTCCAGAGCTTCAGTGTAGCCCCGGGCAAACAGGCAACTTCCAGATGCTAGACAGCCACATGCTTCAATGAATGCCTGGTGAAACACAGAAACATCACACCAGACACCATCCCTAGGATCCCAGTTTAGCACCAGACACACTGCCCTACCTCTATGGTCTCCAACAGTGCCAAGCACCACCAACTTAGCCCCTTAGCACAGTACCAGACAGGAGTACCCCTTCCCTCCATGGTCCTCAAGTTTACATCAGTGCAACACCAGGAAAATGGTAGAATTAGCCAAATGGAAAAGGAGATGCAAAAATCCACTGAAGAAAGGAATTACTTAAAAAGGACAATTATTTAATTGTCCAAATAGGTGGAAGGTGTGTGTGTGTGGGGGGGGCTGAATGCAAAAGATAGTTAAGGAAAACAACTCCTTACAAGTCAGAATTCGGAAAACAGAAGGAAATGACTCTATGAGACAACAAGAATCAATTTAACAAATTCAAAAGATTAAAAAAAATAAAAGAAAGTGTAAATTGTCTCATGAGAAAAACAATAGATGTGGGAAATAAAGATCCAGGAGAGACAAGATTGGAATGACTGGACTATTTGGATGCCATAATCAAAAAGAAGACCTGGATGGACAGCATCTTTCAAGAAATTATCAAGGAAAACTGCCCTGATATCCTGTAACCAGAGGGCAAAAGAGGCACTGGAAGAATTTACCAATCACTCCAGGAAAAAAGATTCCAAAATAAAAACTCCAAATAACATAACCAAATTTTAGAGTAATCAGGTCAAAGAAAACATACTGGAAATGGCCAGAGAGAAACAATTCAAATATTGGGGAGTTGCAATAAGAATTGCACCAGACTCAGCAACTACAATATTAAAAGAACAGAGGTTCTTTAGAAAGGTAAGCAACTAAGGCAAAGGAGCTAGGATGACAACTGAGAATCACCTACCTGGTAAAATTAAGCATAAATCATCAAGGGAAAAATGGTCATTTAAAGACATAGAAGGATCCCAAGCTTTCAAAAGAGAAGACCAAAATTAAATCAAAATCATGACCAAAGAGAAATATAAAGCAGTAGAAAAAAAAAGATAACACATGAAATTCAATAGAACTAAACTGTTTATATATCTACATGGGAATATTTGTAATTCTTAAAATTTGTATCACTGATAGTGTGGTTAGGAGGAATATATCTTGACAGAGGGTATGAGTATAAGGTGAATGTGATGGAATGACAAAAATAATTGAAAGATGAGAAAAAGAAGTACACTGGGTAAAGATGGAAGGAAAGGTAGAATGGAATAAATTATTTCACCTAAAAAGGTACAAAAGATTTATTACAGTGGATGAGATGATGGGAGAACATATAATGTACTTTGCTTGAATTTCACTGTCATCAATATTGATCAAAAAGGGAAAAATATACCAATAAGTTGAATGTAGAAGTTTACCTATGAAAGAAGGAGTGGAAGATATTAAGTAAAGGGGATGAAAGACTTCCAGAAGGGACAGTAAACTGGGAGAGGTGGAAGATAGAATCAAAACATTAGTGAGAAGGGAAAGAATGAAAAGGGAGAGGATAAATAGAAGGAAAAAATAAAATGGAGTGAAATGCATATCAGTAATCAGAACTATGAATAAAAATGGGATGAATTTTCCCATAACCTAGAAGCAGATAGCAGACTGGATGAAAAAACAGAATTTTACTTTATATTGTTTACAAGAATCATATCAGAAGCAGAGAGACACAGGCTAGAGTGGAATCTATTATGTTTCAACTGAAATAAAAAAAAAGAAAGAAAGAAAGAAAAGAAAAGCAGGGTAACAATCTTAATTTCAGACAAAGTGAAAGCAAAAATAGATCTAGGAAGGAAATTAAATCTTGTTAAAAAGGTATGATAGAGAGTGAAATAATAATAGTCAATAATGCAGCAAGTTGTATAACATGCAAATCCTTTTTTAAATGTTTTAATATTTTATTTTTCCCCAGTTATGTGTAAACCAATTTTTGAGAGGCAACTTACTTTCTTTTCTTTCTTTTTTTTTTTTTTTTTTTTTTTGCTTAGGCAACTGGGGTTAAGTGACTTGTCTAGGGTTACACAGCTAGGAAGTATAAAGTGTCTGAGATCAGATTTGAACTCAGTTCCTCCTGACTCCAGGGCTGGTTCTCTAACTATTGTGCAACCAAGCTGCCCCTGTAAAACATTTTTTTACATTTGTTTTTAAAGTTTTGAATTACAAATTCTCCCCCTTCTTCCTCATAATGCTCACCACCACTGAGAAGGTAAAAGAAAACAGATCCCCCCCCACCCACCAAAAAAAAAATCTCAAGAAAAAAGTATAGCATCCAAATTCTTTAAGAAGATGGTAAGCAAGTTACAGGAATTATGAGAAACAAAATAGATAATTTTGATTATTTTTTAAAAGCCTTTATATGAACCAACAGTACATTTGGTACTGGCTAAGAAATAGAGTAGTTGACAAATTTATGAGAATATAAATCCTTTTCCAGTTGATAAATGGTCAAAGGATATGAACAATTTTCAGATGACAAAATTAAAGCCATCTTTAGTTATATGAAAAAAAATGCTCCAAAACACTATTGATTAGAGAAATGAAAATTTAAAAACTCTGAGATATCATCTCACACTTCTCATACTGGTCAAAATGACAGGAAAAGAATGATAAATGTTGGAGGAGATTTGGGAAAACTGGGACATTAATGTATTCTTGGTGGAGTTGTGAAATGATCTAGCCATTCCATAGAACAATATGGAAATATGCCCAAACGGCTATCAAACTATATATACCCTTTGACCCAGAAGTGTCATTACTGCTATATCCCAAGGCAATCATAATGGAGAGAAAAGGACCCACATGTGCAAAAATATTTGTAGCAACATTTTTTTTTTGTGGTAGTAAAGAATTAGAAAATGAGTAGATACCCATCAATTGGAGAATGGCTTAACAAGTTGTGTTATATGAAAGTAACGGAATATTATTGTTCTATAAAAAAAAATGATGAACAAGCTAATTTCACAAAAGGCCTGGAAAGATTTACATGAACTGATGTTGAGCGAAACAAGAAGAACCAGGAATACATTGTACACAATAACAGCAAGAATGTGCTATGATCTACTATCAAAGACTTGATTCCTCTCTGTCATTCAGTGATCCAAAGCAATTCCAATAGACTTTGGACAAAACAATGCCATTTGCACCCAGAAAAAGAACTAAGGAGACTGAATATAAATCAACACATGGTATGCTCAATTCTTTTTTTTTTTAATCTCTCCCATGGCTTTATCTTTTGGTTTGATTTTTATCTTCCAAAATAATTCATAAAGCTATGTGTGTTAAAAATAAATAAACTTACTATGAAAAAAATAAAAAAGGAAAAGGAGTAAAAAAAATTAAGGTATCATTTCTCAAATATATAAAGAACTAAGTCAATAAGATAAGCCATTCCCCAATTGAAAAATGATCAAAGGATATAAACAGGAAGTTTTTAGATGAAGAAATCAAAGCCATATATAAGCAAATGAAGAAGTACTCTAAAGAAATCTCTTTGGGGGCAGTTAAGTGGAACAGTGTATCAAAGCACCAGCCCTGAAATCAGGAGGACCTGAATTCAAATCTGGCCTCAGACACTTAACACTTCCTAGCTATGTGACCCTGGGCAAGTCACTTAACCCAGTTGCCTCAGCAGGAAAAAAAAAAAAAGAAATCTCTTTTGACCAGACAAATGATAACTATCAGATTGGTTAATATGACAAAAAAGGAAAATGATAAATGTTGAAAAGGATGTGAGAAAAAATGGGACACTAGTGTACTATTGGTGGAATTGGGAACTGATCCAGCCATTCTGAAGATCAATTTGTAACCATTTGCAAAGGGCAACCAAAATGTGCAGACCCTTTGATCTAGCAATACCCTTAGTAGTTCTATATTCCAAAGAGATCACGAAAAAAAGAGAAAAGGATTTACATGCACAAAAAATATTTATTACAATCTTTTTTATGTAGTGACAAAATATTGGAAATTAAGGGAGTAAAGGCAAGAACTTGCCCAACCTCTCCCCCAAATTGCTCCAAATTCCTTTAAATAATGACTCTAGGCAAATTTTAGAGCATCAGAACACCTCAGAAAATGGAGCAGGACATGTTCCATGAAAGCAGCTTGGAAACTCAGCAGGAAAGGTCTGTGACATCAGGGTGGGAGTGGAGTATACAGTCCTGGATCCAGTCCCATCCCGGCCCAGGCCTAACCTCTGAATAAGAAGCAGTACTGGTGGCTTCCAGACCTCTCAGCTCAGGAACCAAAGACGAGCTGGAAGGTCAACAGAAAAGATCTGGAACCAGAATTGGAAGCTAGTGTGCAATCTCAGTGCATGCTTGGCTCTGGCTTCAGCTCTGGCCTGAACTTTAGTGTCAATGAGGTGAGACCTCTGGATCAGCAGCAGTGCTAGAGACTTCTGCTTCTCTCAGTCCAGGGACACCAGAAAGGACTCAGAGGGTCTGTGGCAATGAGGTGAGAGTCTGTTGTGCAGTACCAGTGCAGTCCCAGTTTTTGACTAGCAAAATAGATCTTACAGTGAGACAGGGACACACCTAACAACTCCAGGGCAGAAAAGAATGCTTGCGGTCATTTTCCTAGAAGGATTTCTGAAAATGGTTGCATAAAATCATTGAAGCTTGGTACAATGCACCCTCCATCCAGGAAACAGAGGTCTATTTTAAGAAAGAGTTAAAAGTAGAGTAACAGGCTAAGAAAATGAGTAAACAACAACAACAACAAAAAAATGTTTTTGACCATAGAAAGTTACTATGGTGACAAGAAAGATCAAAATACATGCTGAAAAGATGATAACAAAGTCAAAACTCATACATCCAAAGCCACCAAGAAAAAGAATGCCTTAAAAAGAAAAATAGGAAAGGAGGTACAAAAGCTCACTGAGGAAAATAATCCCTTAAAAATAAAATTGAGGAAATTAAGGGAATGTCCATCAGTTGAGGAATGGCTGAACAAGTTGTGGTTATGAATACTATTTTTCAAAAAGAAATGACGAACAGGAAGATTTCAGAAAAAAAATCTTTGAATGGCTTTTATGAACTGATGCAGTGTGAAATGAGCAGAACCAGGAAAATACTATACACAGTTATCAGCTACATTGTATGATGACCACCTATGAATGATTCATCTCTTCTCAGCAACACAATGGTCCAAGACAAATACAAAGGACTCATGAAGGAAAATATTATCCACATTCAGATAAAGAATTAATGGATTCTAAATAAAAATTGAAGCATTTTTTCAGTTATTTTATTCTTTTTTTGTGATTTTTTTCTACTTTTGATGTTTTTTTCTTTTACAACTATAACTAATAAGGAAATATATTTTGCATGATGGAACATGTATAACACATTAAATTGCATACCATTTTTGGAAGAGGGAGAGGGAGAAAAGAAAATATGGAACTCAAAATTTTGTAACAATGAATGCTAAAAATTGTTGATGTAATTTTTTTATTTAATTTTATTTTAAATGGGAAAAGATTGGAAATAATAAAAATAAAATTAAAAAGATAGCACATGCAGCACAAAGTAGCTGGATTATTTTTTCTGATTTGAACTTCTGATAATAAAAGGATATTGTAATGGAGCAATCACCATTGATTTATGCAACAAGGAGATTTCTATTGGGAATAATATCAAGTTTCACACACTACCTGTACATACCAGGGCAGGGATGTGCAAGACAATGACTTAAATGGCTAAAAAAAGGCACAAAGTAAAAGGGACAATGCAGTAGAAGACATTTTGTAAAAATCAAATGAAGCAATCACAAAAGAACTAGTTAAATTTTGATAAAAGCATTGACAGTTATTAAATGTACAGATGACATGAAGCAGGCAATATTAGATACCACATTAATTCAGAGTTAGGACCAAAAAGGATTTTGGACTGGCTTGAATATTAGATAGAACCTAATAATATGAAATTCAAAAAAGCATAAATGTAAAGTCTTGAACATAGGTTCAAAAATTTTGAGTCAGCATAATATAATCTATTTCAATTTAATATGCCATAACATTGTATTTCTCACCCAAATAGCTTGAAATTTATATTTATCTCTTCTCTGATTTACTCCTCAACCCCTTAAAACCTGGCAACTGATTACATCATTCAACTGAAACTAGAATAAAATGAGAAAGTTTTTGGCTTTTAAAGGCCTATACACTTGGTTCAAATTTTCCTTTCTTGCTTCACTGGGTATTTCTTCCCTTTTCACATTTTAAGATGATGTCAAATTGTTATTTTCTGTGTTCATATGTGACATTCTATCTGCATTATGCCTTTGCACTTGATATCTCCCATGCATAGGATATATGCCCTCCTACTTCCAATTTGTATTCCTTTATGATGTAACTAACTCAAGCACCATCATCTACATGAAGTCTTTCCTTATATCCTAAACTACTAATACTCTTTAATAATAACCATGATAATAATACCCACTTTGTCATGTAGTTGCCAACAATTAAGATTAACATAGTGCTTCCTGGTTTGGAAAGCACTTAACATACATTTTCTTATTTGATCCTCATAATAGTCCTGTGACATGAATTGTGTGATTTCCATTTTCAGTTAAAGAAACTGAGGCTGATAGAGGTTGTTACTTGTCTAGATTCACTTAGTCAGTGAAAAAGGACCTGATTTAAAATCAAGTCATGATTAAATGCCCCTTAAGTTCAGGCCATTTGAAAATCAGTTGATGCAAGAAGGAAATGTGTATCCCTAGAGAAGGTTGATGTAACAGATGCCTTCAAATATCTCTCTGAAGGGCTATCTTATGGAAGAAATACCAATGGGTTTCAAGTAAAGACATGCTGACCATTCATCAGGCATGATGTAGTGAAGAAATATTTTCAGGTGTGGATGGAACTAGATTGGCACTCCACTTTGCATCTGCTGTTTACCTGATTGCAACTCCATAGAATCAAGTAATTCTCTCTCAGTACCTTCTGTATCCCCTTACTACCTGCTTTCCTATCTCTTTTCATGGATTGTTTGCCCCTTTAACTTTTAAACTCCATGAGGGCAGAGGATTTCTTTCTTTTTACGAATTGTATCATCAGTGTTTAGCATATTATCTGGCACACAAAAGCTACTTAATAAATGTTAATTGAACATTTATTTTTAAAGTACAATAAAATCCTTTCCAACTCTACACATGATTCAATAATAGAAATGTCACCTATTATAGCTATTTTTATTTGTTCTTCAAAATTGCTCATCAAAAATTTCAGAAGACTTTCATGTTTTTGTATGTCTTTATAAGTCAAATCTTCTTTTAAAGCAGATGCCCTCATAATTGAATAGAATTTTCAAATATTTTCATCCATACTTTCATATTGCAGGATTTTAATTAACAAGCTCTTAGCAATTCTGTTGCAGTTTTTCCCATAATCCACAATGAGAAGTAAACCCAGAGGAACTTCTCAAAAGTCAAGGTCAAAAATACAAAGATAATATCATAATTTTGAAATTCAGTAGGAATGAGTAACAGCAACATTCATTTTGCTAGAAATGTATTATATACACTGCAGCATTACGCCAAAGAAAACCCAGTGAGGAAAACGATTCATAATAACATATTTTTACAGTTAACTTCTAATTGTAAGGATCAATTCTATCCACATACTTACCGTTTACAATTTTTTTGACATTTGAATAATATTAAACATGAGATTTGTTGTTCTTGTTCCAGACTTGTGATTATATCAGTGTAGGGAACTCTGTCAGGAAACTTCTTCTACTAGTGTCAATTAGCAATTGTCCTTTAAGTTACAGAATTGGAGACTTTCCTGGTCCATTGAAAGATTAGGTGACTTGCTCAGCATCATTCAATCAGCATGTTTTAGAATTGGGAATTCCTGGCTTTGCATGCTATTCTTAAACTACTATGTCATTATGCCTTTCACTTTACTTCCATTCTTTTCATCTAACATTTATTAAGTACCTACCATACCTGAGAAAGGGGCACTAGGTAGTATAGTGGACAGAGTTTCAGATCAGGAGTCAGGAAAACTCATCTTCCTGAGTTTAAATCTTCAAAGAAAATGGGGCATTACAGGGGTCCTCCTGGGACAACCAGAGGAGAGCAGAATAAAGAACACTACTGGGTTAGCTCCACAGAAACAGCAAGTAGGAAGCTGTGGGGATAGCTGGATTTGGCTGCGGCCTTATAAGAAACAACAGAAACTTTCACCACTGGACAGCTTGCAGAGTCAAGGTCTGAGTCTGGGAAGACTGAGGGAATCTCTGCCAATTAGAAATGTCAGGCCCAGTTGTGCTGCCAAGATGTGACCCTGGGCAAGAAGGAACCAGCACCTGTGAATGCAAAGACAGCAGGGCAGAGATTCTGCTGGTTGTGAGCCCCTGATGGAGAATGGAGCTTTTAGTTTAAGGCTACAGGTCAGAGAGGAGAGCTGAAGTGAAGTTACAGGCACCATCTCCCCACCCAAGGATTGCAGTTGCTTTCAGTAATAGTTCTTATTTGTATATTTGTAAAAAAAAAAAAAAAAAAAATGAACAGACAACAAAGAAAGAACCCCACCATTGAAACTTACTATGGAAATAGAGAAGACTAGATTTCATCCTCAGAGGAAGATGATGAAGTAAAAAAGCCTCTTCTACACCATATTAATGTTAAGTGACTACCTGTCCAGAAAGAATTTATAGAAGAACTCAAAAGACTTTAAAAATCAAGTAAGAGATATTGAGGGGGAAAAAGCTTTAAAAAACAAGAACCATCTAAGAAAAACAAGAAAATTATGCAAAAAAGCTAACTAGAAAAGAAATTACAGAATGTTAAGGAAGAAAATAATTCTTTGAAATGTAGAATTGAACTGAGACACTAATGCATTGTTGGTGGATTTATGAAAATAATCCAACCATTATGAAAAACAATTTGGAACTATGCCTAAAGGGCTATAAAATGATCCATATCCTTTGATTCAACAGTGCCACTACTGGTTCTGTATCCCAAAGAGATCATAACAGGGGACAAGTGCAAAAATGTTTGAACCAGTTCTTAATATAGTGGCTAAGAAATGGAAAATTAGATGTCCATTAATGGGGGAATGGCTGAATAATTTATGGTATAGGAAAGGAATGGAATATTATTGTTGTATAAAACATGATGAACAGGCTGATTTTTGAGAGGCCTGGAAAGATTTACATGAACTGATGCTGAGCAAAACAAGCAGAACCAAGAAATCATTGTACACAGCAACAATAAGCTTATGTGATGATCTACTACAACAGAGTTAGTTCTTCTCAGGGGTTCAGTGATCCAAAGCAAACCCAATAAACTTTGAGTGTAAAACACCATCTGCAACCAGAGAGAGAACCATGGAGACTGAATGTAAATCAGGACATGACTTGTTTACTTTTATTTTTTTCTTCTATTTTTTTCCTCTTATCATTTTTACTTTTGTTCCAATTTTTTCCCAATATGATTCATAAGGAAAAGTTTTTTTTTTTAAATGAAATACCTGTATAACCAAAAATGTTTTTGCATGTACCTGGGGAAAATAAAAATCAAAGAAAAACAGTTAAAAAGAAAAGAAAATTAGTGAAGCCATAAGAGACAAAGAAATATCAAAACAGAGTATAAAGAATGAAACAAATAGAACTAAACGTGAATCATCTTATTAGAAAAAATTTAACAGAGTTGCTGTAGAAAGGACAAAACTCAGCATGGGTTTTAGTATTCCATGTCAGAATTCAAATCCAAGTGCTGACCTATCAGAACAGAAACAATGAAAGAGATAGCTCCGATACATCACTATTCAGGAAGACATGGCCTACCTATATAGTGTTCAAAGCACCTGAAGCCACATGAGAAGACATGACTAATTCAGTGTTTAGAAAAATACAAGGATTAAAGTGGTAAAGAAGTAGAAAGCTGAAGACCATTATCATCTCAAGCATTCTACTGGGGCTTTTTAGATCAACAAAAGGGAATAGAATAGAATATAATCAATTTCTAATGATTAATTTCCAGTAAATTTCCTTGATTATGCAAGGAGAAGCCAGAGACTGAGGCAGGGAGTAGAGTGACATTATCAAGAATGGCAGAGGCAATTGTAATCAAATAATATGGAGGACCAAAACAAGGCCACTCAAGCTATTTTAGAGTGCCAAGGAGATAGAGCACAGCACTGGTATAAAGTCATAATCAGTGGCTTTATAAGAAAAGAGAAGAAAATACAAAATAAAACAGAGATAATGAAGATTAAAAGAAGTCTCAAATTTAAAACCCAGGAGAATAGACTAACTCTATAGTAAACATGAGTAGAGTCTGAGACAGGAAAAAGTAGCTTGGCCACAAAGACTACAAAAATGATTTGGAAAAAAAAAGGAATAAAATTAGAATTAAGATATAGGAGGGGAGAAAATCTCAATGTGAATAAATAGATTAGGACAAAAAGTATATAAATGTAAACCAAGTAATTGGACCCCTGAAAAAAATAGAATGGAAGAATCATACTTCAATTACTCTATAAGAAATGTTATAACAAAGTCAAAATATTTTAAAATAGAAAAGAATTATATAGAGAGAGATGAAAAATAGCTTTAAAAAAGACAATTTAAGAATGATCAGACTCTAAAAATGATAACCAATCAATCAAAAAATATATCCTCTAGGCTATTTTAGAGAATTATAAAAGATAAAAAGCTAGATCAATAGCCAGTTCTGCTACAATGCTTGTTTTGAAATGCAAATTTGTTCTGAAGTGATTGATATATTAGGGAACCAGTTTGCTTTACCTTATTTGTGAAGTTTTTTTTTCCTTATAGAGAATTTTTAAGAACAAAGGATTAGCATCTGGGCTTGGTGAAGAATAGAAAGGAAGAAGACTTTATACAGAACATTTTAATTCTACCTATTCTCAAAAGATATCAAAAAAAGAAGAAGTTCTTTGGTACAATATATTTATAGAAGGTCTTCCTGGTTCCAAGTACAGTACTCTGCTACACTACAGAGTTCCCTTGAAGAGAGTGGAAAAGGACCAGGGATATGTTAATAAATTAACATCTAGTTTTCTTTTTATGTGTATATAACATAGTCTGAAATTTAATTTGTATTTTTAAAATATTTTCATCACTTCAAGTCTTACTTAAAATCCTGCTTCTACCAGGAGGCTTTCTCAATTTCCTTAATGCTCATGCCTTCAATCTGTGGATTACTTGCAGTTTCTTCTGCAACTGAATTTAATTGTTTCTAAATTTTCTTTTGCTTTTTACCTTGACAACATATGGATTTGTTTTTCTTGACTATTGTTTATTTGCCTTAAGCTGTGGCTACTGCTGCTAGTTCTTGTTGTCCTTTCTACTTCTCCTTCATCTCCTCCTCCTTCTCCTTTTTCTCCTCCTCTTATTCCTCATCCTCCTCCTCTTTTTCTTCTCCTCTCTTTCTCCTCCTCCTTTTTTTCCTCCTTCTCCTCTTCCTCTTCCTTCACTACTCCTTCTCCTTCTCCTCCTCCTTCTTCTTCTTGGTATGGTGGTAGTAAATAAATTTTAATATTTCAATTACTTTGTTATTTTTCATTTTTTCTTTTGATATGTTTCTTCTTTCATAACTGTGACTAATTTGAAAAAAAAAGTTTCACATGATAGTGTATGTACATCCTATATCAAAGTGCCCAACCTTTTCAGAAGAGGGGAAGGGGGAAAGTGAGAAGAAAATGTGCAACTCAAAATTTTATAAAATGAATGCTAAAAATTGTCTTGACATGTAATTGGAAAAATAAGACTATTACAAATAAATAACTATGTGAAGTATACAAAAGATCATTTGTTGCTTTTATCTGAATGTTTCTGAAGCCCTTCATATATTAATTACTTAATTGTTAAAAATATCGATTTGTTGGGGGCAGAGCCAAGATGGCGGGGTGAAGACATGACTCTCTGTGTCCTCCTCTGACCTTCTCTCAAATCAACAATAAAATAATAATAAAACAATAAAAAAAGATCTGAACTGATCTTTAAGTCAACGAATCCAGAAATATTTGGACTACAAAACACTGCTTGCAGTTACCTCTGAAGAACTTCATAACAGGTCTGTTTAAGTTGGGCATCGGGGTAAGTAGCTTGCTTGGTGCAGCTCCAGAACAGAGGACAGAGAACTGGGTGGGACTCAGCTCAGTGTGGCAGAAATTTCAAACTCCAAACTCCAAACACCTGGGGAGTATCTGAGGCACTTGGGACACTCTGCCCTGATTGGGGGCAGGTGCTCTGGCACATTTGTGTTTTATAAGAAGTAAATTGGGCAAAGTCCTAGCCCCACCTCCTGTACATCGGAAGTTAAGTAGTGGAATTGCCCAAGGGCAAACTACCCCAGCCACGGCTTCCCTAGCCTTAAACGGACCCCCAAGCTTTGTAAAAATTGAGTAAGAAGCAGAAGAGAGCTCTCATCATAGACAGCTTTTATCGAGAGAAAGAAGGGCAGACCTCAGATTCTAAGGTTC
This sequence comes from Myrmecobius fasciatus, assembly GCA_023553655.1. NCBI lineage: Eukaryota > Metazoa > Chordata > Mammalia > Dasyuromorphia > Myrmecobiidae > Myrmecobius > Myrmecobius fasciatus. The sequence goes on along the minus strand of JAJPUD010001655.1, from coordinate 184,145 downwards.
CTATAGGCAAAGCAACTCCAGAGGAAGCCAGCAAGGGAGATATAACCTGGTCCCCCTTCCACAAGGCCTTCCTGGAAGATTGCACATAAAGAATCTCAAAAGAGACCTGGATGATAAATGGGAAAATAAACTGAGATCAGTGCAAGAAGGATATGCCTGGCAAGAAGGATATAATGCCCTGCAAAAGAGATATGAAAAAGACACCAATTTATTGAAAAACAAAATTGGTGAAGTGGAAAAAGTATGCAATGAACAAATTGGCCAGTTACAAAAGGAGCTAAAAAAAGGTAACTGAAGAAAACAACACTTAAAAAATAAGAATTGAACAAATGCAAGTGAATGACTCAATAAGACTTCAAGAATCAATCAAACAAAAACAAAAAATGAAAAATATTGATGCAAAAATTTTAAATAAGATATTAGCAATGAGATTACAGAAAGTCATCCCCAGGATAGTACACTATGACCAAGTAGGATTTATACCAGGAGTGCAGGGCTGGTTCAACATTAGGAAAACTATCAGCATAATCAATTATATTAATAACCAAACTAACAAAAACCATATGATTATCTCAATAGATGCTGAAAAAGCATTTGATAACATCCAACACCCATTCCTATTAAAAACACTAGAGAGTGTAGGAATAAATGGGCTTTTCCTTAAAATGATTAGTAGCATCTACTTAAAACCATCAGCAAGCATCATATGTAATGGAGACAAACTAGAACCATTCCCAATAAAATCAGGAGTGAAACAAGGCTGCCCACTGTCACCATTACTATTTAATATTGTATTAGAAATGTTAGCTTTGGCAGTAAGAGGAGAAAATGAGATAAAAGGAATTAGAGTAGGTAATGAAGAAACCAAATTATCACTCTTTGCAGATGACATGATGGTATACTTCGAGAACCCTAGAGACTCAACTAAAAAACTACTAGAAACAATTCACAACTTTAGCAAAGTTGTAGGATTCAAAATAAATCCATATAAATCAGCAACATTTTTATATATTACCAACAAAAATGTTCAGCAGCAAGAGATACAAAAAGAAATTCCATTCAAAATAACAGATGATAGCATAAAAATATTTGGGAATCTATCTGCCAAGGAAAAGTCAGAAACTATACGAACTAAACTACAAAACACTTTCCACACAAATAAAATCAGACCTAGTCAATTGGAAAAACATTAAGTGCTCATGGGTAGGCCGAGCCAATATAATAAAAATGACAATACTACCAAAACTAATTTACTTATTTAGTGCCATACCAATCAAACTCCCAAGAAATTATTTTACAGATCTAGAAAAAATAATAGCAAAGTTCATTTGGAAGAACAAAAGGTCAAGAATTACAAGGGAATTAATGAAAAAAAGGCAGATGAAGGTGGCCTTGCTGTACCAGATCTAAAACTATATTATAAAGCAGCGGTCATCAAAACCAGTTGGTACTGGCTGAGAAATAGAGCAGTCGATCAGTGGCATAGGATAGGATATCAGGACAATCTAGGCAATAACTTTAGCAATTTAGTGTTTGATAAACCCAAAAACCCCAGCTTTTGGGATAAGTACTCACTATTCGGAAAAACTGCTGGGAAAATTGGAAACTAGGGCTCGACCCACATCTAACATCACATACCAAGATAAGATCCAAATGGATTCTTGATCTGGATATAAAGAGTGATATTATAAGTAAACTAGAGGAACGTAATATAGTTTACCTCTCAGACCTGTGGAGATGGAATAAATTTATGTCCAAAGAAGATCTGGAACTCTTAATTGAACACCAGATAGATAATTTTGATTATATTAAGTTAAAAAGTTTCTGTACAAATAAAACTAATGCAGACAAGATTAGGAGGGAAGCATCAAATTGGGAAATCATCTTTACATTTAAGGGTTCTGATAAAGGCCTCATTTCTAAAATATATAGAGAATTGTCTCATATTTATAAGAATTCAAGCCACTCTTCAATAGATAAATGTTCAAGGGTTATGAACAGACAATTTTCAGATGATGAAATTAAACCCATTTCCAGTCATATGAAAAGGTGCTCCAAATCACTATTGATCAGAGAAATGCAAATTAAGACAATTCTGAGGTACCGCTACACACCTGTCAGATTGGCTAAAATGGCAGGAAAAGATGATGAATGTTGGAGGGGATGTGGGAAAGCTGGGACACTAATACATTGTTGGTGGAACTGTGAATGGATCCAACCATACTTGAGAGCAATTTGGAGCTATGCTCAAAACTTATCAAACTGTGCATACCCTTTGACCCAGCAGTATTTCTATTGGGCTTATATCCCAAAGAAATAATAAAGGAGGGAAACAACCCACATGTGCAAGAATGTTTGTGGCAGCCCTTTTAGTAGTGGCTAGAAACTGGAAACTGAAGGGATGCCCATCAATTGGAGAGTGGCTGAATAAATTATGGTATATGAATGTTATGGAATATTATTATTATTGTTCTGTAAGAAACGACCAGCAGGATGATTTCAGAGAGGCCTGGAGAGGCTTGCAACAACTGATGCTGAGTGAAACAAGCAGAACCAGGAGATCATTATACACAGCAACAGCAATACTATATGATGATCAACTCTGATGGACATGGCTCTCTTCAACAATGAAATGTTTCAAACCAGTTCCAATTGTTCAGTGAAGAAAGCCATATACACCCAGAGAGAGGGATATGAAATGTGGACCACAACATAACATTTTCATGGTCTCTATTGATGGTTGCTTGCATTGGGTTTCCTTTCTCAGATATTTTTTGTTCATGTAGATAAAATTGTTCTTGCACAGGAAGATAAGTATGGAAATATGTATATATATATGTATATATATATATATATATATATATATATTCGACTTGTCAAGTATTTTAATATAATTAACATGTAGTGGACTTCCTGCCATCTAGGGGAGGGGAGGGGACTAGGGGGAAAATTTGTAATGGAAAGCTTTGTAAGGATCAATGTTGAGGAACTACCAATACATATGTTATGCAAATAAAAAGCTTTAATAAAAAATATTGATTTGTTTTGTTAAAAACATTAATTTGTTTTGTTTAAAATGGAAATGGAATTACACTGATCTATTCTCTTTTTGACCCCCCTCATAATCAAGAGCATTTTGAAAATGCCTCATTTCATTCAGAGTTCAGCTTTTGACCATGAAATAAAGGAAAACAAACTAACTCATGGGAAGGATTCCAAAGTTATCATTAGTTTAGTGCTTTGGGAGAAGCTGAACTAGACAATGCAATGTATGGAGGTATCAACAAACATTAGAGGGTATAGCAGTGATACTCTTGAACCTGGATCCCTGACTATTATCTGGCATATATTTACTTTACTTTGTGATATTACTTGAAGAAGCAGAGTATACTATATAATGAGAATTTACAGATGATTATATTTGAATCCAACCACAAACACATACTTCTGTTTTCATCTGGACAAGTCACTTAACTTCTCCATGTTTTAAGTAAATCATTTAGACCAATATTGCCATAGAGGTAGTAATATGTAGTAATTGGAGCTCTGGACCCAGAGTAAAGAAGCCCGAGGTTCAAATATATCTCAGATATTCACTGTATGATTCTGGTCAAACCACATAATTTCATCTATGAATGAGAAATTTGGTCTCTTAAATCTCTTTTAGTTCAAAAATCTATAATCCTGTGTTCTGAGATTTATGTTCTCCTGGTACAGAGCTTAGTTTCAATGTCTGTAGGAATTTCTTAGTTGGGAGTTTCATATATCAAAGAAATCACAGGTCTTGTCATGTATTTCAATAGTGAAATGATCAGGTCCAGTGGGAAAAGAAAGAGGTCTTGGGATTCAAAGATTTAAGTTTGACTCCTGGCTTTACCATTTATCAGCTTTATTTCTTATCTGAAAAAATGTGAATAATAATACCTGTATTATCCAGCTACAGTGGTGCTCAAGAACACAATAATGGTCTATCTCCCATTTCCAATCTGTTATTCTATTGTCTCTAATGCCTAGAATGTCCTTCTTTCTCATCTGTTTCTTACTTTCCCTGATTTCTTTCACTATTCAGTTCAAATACTAACTTTTGAAGGAGGTCTTTCCCAGGTTCCCCTCAATCCCTCAAATGCTGCTGCTATATCTTCTGAGATTATTTATATCTACTTTTTTAATATCTCTAATATAACATAATATTTACATGTTATCTTCTCCATTCTTTAAGCTTCCTGAGAGCAGGGACTCTTTTTGCCTTTTTTGGCATTCATAGTGCTTATTGGAGTGACAGGCACATAAATTTAGCAGTGTTCTTGTAACTGATAAACAATGAATAGTATAAACAGGTTCACTGAAAAAAATATATCCACAGCAGATTTTAAAATCTAATTCATCATTATTTACATTTTTCCACCACTTTCTTCCATCTAGAAAATCATTAAAAGAATAAATCAATCCTCAAATCATGGTTTTCCTGCATTAACTTGTGTGCTTTTGTCTTTTGTCTTTCTTTGTATCCTGTACCTAGTAGCATAGTGCCTAGAATGCAGTAAGCACTTAATAAGTGTTTATTGATTTGCTTTATTGACTAATTCTGGATTATGAATGCTCCTACTGAAAAATTAACAATGGACTGTGATTCTAGAGTATGCTAGTATGCTAGTATTCTAGAGTTATACCTCTGGTAAGAGCTTAATAAATGTTTGTTGACTCTTTAAGTACAAAGATGTGAAGAAAATATTTTATAAACCGTAAGATGCTATGGAAATGTAAACTTTGAAATGCTACATTTTCTACCATCTTCTGAGGTTAAAATATGAAAGAAAAATAAATCCCTAAGGATGTGAGGCTTGAAATTTCTTTGGAGAAAGAACTCACACATATTTATATATTCTATTATATGAAGAAATGGGAGAAAAACATTTGAATATCCCCTGTTCATTTTAAAACAATGCTTGAAAGAAAAATAAAAACAAGGTGCTAAAAAGAAAGCAAAAATTTTAAATATTTCTTTGCAACTTTAAAGTCAAGAAGGGGGAAAAACATAATATTTTATCCTTCAACTTTTGTTTTGTTTAGACCCTACAATTTTAAGTTTGAAGTTTATATTTTGGTACTTGCAATTTTTAAATTAGATAACAAAGATATAAATATGTGTATAGACAATTTGAAAATAAAAACTAATAATAATTATGCCTGGGTTGTTTAAAATGTTTGGGGAATCAAAGGGAAATTTGGAAAGCTGTATTTTTTTCTCAACTTGCTACTGGAAAATCTATATATCTGCCTTGGAAAATTTTTCTAAAAATAGGAGATGGATGACTTTGCAGAAGTTCTCCTCCCCAGTTTACCTCTCTATGGGACATAGTAATGAGATGAGTGAAAGCAAAGAGGGATTAGGAAAGAAATACTAGATTCCAGTGCCTACCTTGGTGTGAGATCACTAACATCACAATATATTTCTTTTTTTACATATAAAAAATAAAGCATGAAAAGGCTTACATACTTATTAATATTACTGACATCTGGTGAAAATATTTTATATATTATCACAATTACCATAATACTCATCATTTTAGAAACCTTCAACAAACTTATTCATTACAAATTGATGATCCTATGATCAAAATCTAAGTGTCTCAACTTGACTCATTCTTACAGGGCAAACTGATTTGGAAATCAAACAATAATACAGTAGTCACAATAGAAGAGAAAAATCTTGCTAGTTTATGACACTGGAGCAAAACTTATGTACTAGAATGTACATGTACCAGAATGATATAAACCATTTATCTAGGAGAGTGCAGATCAATTCATCAAATACTTATAAATGGCTTATCATGTTCAAGTCACTGTTCTGATTACCAGATAATCAAAGCTGACAGATGACATAGTTCTTGTGGTCAAAATTTATGCAATTTAGAATGGGGAAAAGGAGGGGAGACTTCTGACCAAAAAAATCTAGATTACAAATCAAAATGAGAAAGATTCATTCAACAGAGAAAGGAAAGACCTGGGAAAAAAATCTCTTCCAATATTTGTGGTAGAGCAAAAGTGATCCTCAGAAAAGAAAAGAAAAAGAACTATACTTCTGTTCTGAAAACTTGGCAATATTATGGTGGGGGGAGGGAAAAAATTCAGTTATATTCTGGTTTGAAAAGATTAGGGCAATTACAATTTTCAAAAGATTCTAAGACACAGCCATAATTCAAGTTTGCATATATTTATTGCAGGCCTATTTTATCATCAATTCTATGTTGGAGATGGGGAGGGAAGAAAAGGCATAAAAGAAATATAATACACAGTTTAAGAAACAAAAATAGTCAATGAGTGACTGCTCTGATTTGAATAAAAGTCCAAAACATACATTTCCTTTGAATCAATCACCCCTTTATCACAAAGCTTATAGTTGATCAATACCACAGTCTGAGTAATTCTAATCTTGCCATTCTGTAGGTGGAGCAGAATTAAATGATTCAGCTGTCAGTAATATTCAAGTCAGTTCCTTAATTGAAACCCTTGTCCTGAATAGACATAGTAGAAAGAAAAAAATTTGAAGCAATCAACTAGTAATTCATAGTAAACATATATACACCCACATGAACTCTCTTCCAAAAAAGTCAGTTAATTGAGACAAAGGTAAGACGTTAGCTTGAATTGTGAATGACTACTTCAATTCTCCACAGCCACTGAAGAGAAGATACTTTATTGTGCACAGAAAGGACACAGAACTTGAAAGAAAGTTAGACATAAAATAAGGATAGAAAAATGGATGAATAAAGTGCTGGTCTTGAATTGCAAGAGAAAACTAGAAAGAAGTTAGGAGTTTCAGGGTTGCTTCTTTTACTGACCAGCTGTGTGACTGAGAGGCTGGGTCAAGTCATTAAAATGGGTCAATTCAAATCATTGAATATTTATCAAGCATTAAAATGTGACCATCATTATTGATGATACTAGAATATAGAAAAAAAAAAAGTGGTCTCTACCCTTTAAGGGCTTAATTTAATATTGAAGAATTAGCTTACATACATGAAATAAGAAACAGAATAATACAACAAAGCATTCTACCTGTCTCAGCATTGTGGGGAAAACTATAATTCTGAAGTTGTATGAATTTGAATTATTGTTATAATCAAGGGCTAAACTGTGTGGTGCAGATAATTAGCGCAAATTATATGGCTAATTGAGCTAGCAAAAATTGACTTTGGCCTCAATTTTCTATCATAGGTGAATTCATTTGTCCTAAATTATCTGTAGTTATGGATATGTCCTATGCCTTCTTGCACAACCAGTTAAACTACTGTAAACTGAAGTGATCAGTAATAGGACCACCAATCAAATCAATTTAATCTCTTGCATTCTTCAGTAGAACTATCCATTTGTGTATACTCATTCCCCAACTATTAGCATATTCAAATACTCTCAATATCTTTCTACCCCAGTGATATTGAACCTTCAAAGGCTAAAGATCAAGTCTCCATTTTTCTTTCTCATTCACACTTAATTCAACTTTATCTCTCAAAATCTTTCTTTAACTCTGGCTTTCATTTTATTTTCTATAATTCTAACTGTGATTTTTAAAATTTTATTTCATTTTAAACTCCTTCCTCCCTTATGTCATCTCTATTCCACTTTATTCCATTTCACTGAGATTGCTTCCTTCCAAACATTATATGCCAGATAATATCATATCCTTCTATTGCTGTTTGGAATTTTGCCTCATTCTCCACCATCTCCAAATTCATTGTTTTTGGTGAAGCATATATTCCTTCCCATTACTTTCATACTCTAATATTTATTTTTCATTCCTGATCCCACTATTACCTAATCACTGCCAAGACATTCTCCCTTCTTTTTCAATTAGTTTAGTGTCTACCTCACTATCTCCTTCTTCACTCCCACTTCTGCCCTCATCATAAAGAAATCAATAATATTTCTTTACTGCCTAATACGTTCCAGGCAATGTGCCAAGTTCTGGGAATACAAAAAGAAACAAAAGACAGTCCCTGCCTTCAAATCTAATGGGAGAGAGAATATTTTATATATATATATATATATATATATATATATATATATA
>JAJPUD010001655.1:162917-175977 GCA_023553655.1 Myrmecobius fasciatus | reverse complement strand
AAAAACATTATTTATAGAATAAATAGGAAATAACAGAGGGAAAGGACTAGATTTAAAAGCAGTTGGAGAAGTTTTCTAGTACTAGAGGATTTCTGTTTAAATGTGGAGAATATTTCATATACTTTAACATCCCATTTCTTCAATCTACTGAATTTCCATGAACTATTTTTCTTACCTCAGCTACATACAAAAATGGATATACTCTTTGTCTTGTTATTACTAATAATTATTTCTATGTTAAGGAATTTAGGAATTGCCATATGAAAATAAAGCATAGGCCTCTATCCCTCCATCTTTCTCAGTATCTTATGACTCATTATGCTGGTCTTCACAGTTATTGTGTCCTAAAGTGTCTCCATCTTTAAATGTTTTCAAAGGCCATTAACACTGACATAGTTATGTTGTCCTCCCTTTCCTTATCTTGAGTCACTGGTAAATAATTTCAACCTTATACTATCCTCTACAATGGATTCCCTTGCCTGCTTTTCTTATTATTAGACACACCTTCCCAGATTCAAATGGATTACTCATATCAATTGTCTCTTTCCTTCCAAATCATGCACTTATGCAAAAACTGGAGGAAATCACAAAACTGTGTTGACAAGAGCCACTATAGTTTTAAACTATATAATTCCAACTGGGCCCTCACTTCATCAAGTTAATCCTTTTATACTTACCTAATCAATTTACCATGCTACTCATCACTGCAGCAATTCCAAACATTTGCAGAATCAAGCTCCAACTCTTTAAAATTAAAATCATTTAGAAAGATCTTTATCTTCCCTTCTCTTCTCCTCCTCATCTTAAAGAACTTAGACATCTTCCTTCTGTTAGTTCCTCTATCATGGTCATATATGAAGAACTGGTCCTCTTTGACAAGGAAGTCCTTCAACCTATACCTCTCAATACTGAGTTCAGTAAATTGTTCCTCCCATTATTCCCTAGTCTTTACACTTCAATATTTCCTTCTTAACCGATTCCTTCCCTGCTGCCTACAGCCAAACTCATGTCTGTCCTATTCTAAAAAACAAACCAAAACAAACCAACAAACAAAAACAAAACAGAAAACCCCAGAACAAATAAGAAATTCTCATTTGATTCAACTATTTGCTGTTAGGTCCTATCTTTTTTTACATTTTAAAAATTTATTTAATTTATTTTTTATTAAAGCTTTTGATTTTCAAAACATATGCATGGATAATTTTCAACATAAATTTCAACATTTAGAACACAAAAATCATTGTGTTCCAAACTCTCTTCCTTCCCTTTGCCCTACTCCCTCCTCTAGATAATAAGTAATTCAATATATGTTAAACAGGTGCAATTCTTTAAATCCTATCTTAAACCTCTCCTCTTTTTCTTGGTTAAATTTGAGATATTTGTGTCTACAAGACACCTCACTTTTCTTTCCTCTCACTCTGTTGTTAACCTACTTCAATCTAACTTTCAACCTCTTTATGCAATGGAAACTGTTCTCTCCAAAGTTATCAATGTTCTTTTGAAGGCTAACTCTAATGGCATTTTCTTGAGAAGTATTGTTTTCTGGAACTCTCTGAATCTTTGGACACTATTGGTCAGTGTTTCCTACTAGATAATTTCTCCTCCCTAGGTGCTCATGATATTACTTTCACTGAGTTCTATTTCTAATTTTCTTACTGTTCCTCTTATTTTCTTTTGCGGGATACAAAAACATACACATTCCATTTTCCCCACTTCCTCTTTCCATCATCTCATTTGAAAAACTTGCCCCATGCTTCATTGAAAAAAAATTACATCATTCAATGACAGTACCCTCTTCTTTTTATTTATTACATATCTTTCTAACATATCTCCCAATATCTTCTTTTAATGCACTCATTTTTTATTAAAGCTTTTTATCTTCAAAATACATGCATAATTTTCAACATTTACCCTTACAAAACCTTGTGTTCCAATTTTTCCCTCTTCCCCCCAATCCTTTCTCTATATGGCAAGTAATCCAACATGTGGTAAACATGTGCAATTCTTCTGTACATATTTCCACAAATATCATGCTGCACAAGAACAATCAGATCAAAAAAGGAAAAAAGTGAGAAAAAAACAAAATGCAAGCAAACAACAACAAAAATGTGAAAATACTATGATGTGATCCACACTCAGTCCCCACAGTCTTCTTCTCTCTGGGTGCAGATGGCTTTCTTAATTAGTGCAAACTCTATTGAATAAGGAATTTTTCTCCTTGTCAAGGCCAAAACCTTACCCTTGACCCCATTCCTTCTCACCTTTTCTTGCAGATTGAGTCTATTATCATCCTTTCTTTCTAATCTTTAATCTTTTCCTATATTTAGTGAATGTTCCTTTCCCCTGCCTAATAACATACCTGTCTTTCCCTCATAAAGATATCTCACTAGAGCTTAGCACCCCTACTAGCTATCCTCCTTGTCTCTTCTCCCTTTCATAGTTGAATTCTAACATCTTATATGAGCTTGATGCCTCCATTTCCCCATGCCTTACTCTCCACTAAATACCCTACAACAGCCTTTTAATAGAATGATCTCATCATGATGAGCATCTGACTCCATGATTGACTTGCTCACATGGGTAGCAAACTGTCTGAGATCATATTAGAATATTTGTTGGGGTTCTCCAAGACTGCAAGCCAAAGCTTACTTTTCTTTAAGCTCTGTATTATTTTTGATTTTTAAGTATAGTTTCAGATCTTAGCATAAGTCAAAGTACTTAATAACTTCTTGTTGATTAAATGAAATAATTTGACTAATCTTCTAGAAAAAGAATTGGCCAGCCAATATGGACAGCTTTCTTATCAGTTATTACATACAGATCTAGTCTCCACTTCTCTGTTTCAGTATCTTCCATATTGATTCAGCAATTTGTTTTCATATATGTATAATCAGGACATTGTAGAGAAATATGGAAAATTAATCTGAATTTTTCAGATTAACTTCACAGAGCTATAAGATACTTAAAGGTAAAAGGAACCATAGGATAAAAAACAAGAAAAAAAAGAATGAAAGGCAAAAGAAAAGAAAAGAAAAATCTTATTTTTCTGGTGAGAAAATTTAAAGTCCAAAAGGTTTAAATAAATTGACTTAGATAATGTAGGTGGTAATAGAGCTGAAATTTGAATCCACCTCCTCACACTTTAATTTCAGTATGACTAGATGTAAGATCAGTAAAAATTGATGCACTGTTAATGGAGCTGTGAATTGCTACAGTCTCTCTGGAAGGTTATTTAGAACTCTCCAAAGTAACTAAGATGAACATCCTTCGACTGAGTGATGTCACTACTACATCTATGCATCAAAGAGATGAAAAGAAGAAGAAAAGGACCTATATGTATTCTCATTCTCTCTCTCTCTCTTTCTCTTTCTCTCTCTCTTTTTCTCTCTTGTTCTTTATACATATATATAATATGCACATACACACATGTGTGTCTATTTTTTAAAAAATGGAAACGAATGGTCAAAATATAATATATGAATGTAATAGGATTCTGTAATAAGTGATAGAAAAGATAGTTGCAGAGAAAACTGGGAAAAGTTTTATGAACTAATGCCAAGTAAAAATGAACAGAACCAAGAGATCAATTAAAAATAGTAACAAGAGAATTGTAAAGAAAAAACAATTTTGAATTATTTAAGAATTCTGATCAATATAGTGACCCATCTATAATTCCAAAAGGCCATTGATAAAGTATGGTACTAATCTCCTTCCTGAGATAATGGATTCAGTATACAGAATAAGACATTTTTTGACATGATCAATGTGGGCTTCTGTTTTGCTTGATTACACATTTGTTATACATTTTTTTTTCTTTTCAAATTATACTGAGAGACTGAGAGGCAGAGAAAATTAATATTACTTCAACAGATGATCTGGATCTGGAGTCAAGAGGATTTCCCATCCAGTGTTTAAATCTAGCCTAAGACACTTATTTGTATGATCCTGGGTAAGTCCCTTATCCCTGTTTGCCTCCGTTTCTCATCTGAAAAATGAATAAAAGAAGGATATGACAAATGATAACGATATCTTTCTCAAGAAAAACACAAATGGGGTCAGAAAGAGTTGAACAGACTCAAAAATGATTCAAAAACAACAAAAAATAAAGTGAAATGTAAAAAAAAAAATAAAATAAAAAACCCTGTGCTCCCTTAACAAAATTCTACTGTTTTCCAATAATAAGGCAATTGCAAACAGATGTTATTACACACAAAGTCTTCTAATATTTTATTCACTGACTTGTGCTTTTGAAATGTTAGAAAAAATATTCAATCACTATAAGACTACTTAGTAATTTTTAGAATTATAGTTGAAAGGGACTGCAAGATATCTTTTGGTGCACTTAAATCACATTAGAAAGATTATCTAGACTTTTCTTTAAAATTTCCAGTGAAGATGTTTGAACAGCTTTTTCTGGTAATGCATTTGTCTAACCATCAGAAAATTCATATCTGCCAAAGAAAGTACACTTATAGTCCTGAGAAAATGGGATTAAACTATATCCCAAAAGTATTTAGCAAATATCTTGATGGTTATCTACCAGTAAGAAAGCCCAGTTCTGCTATCATCTAGAATTGTGAACTCAAAATTCATTTGGGTCTCAAATTCTTTGTCTATTGAATAGTTCTGGGAATATCTATATACTCCTTAGCTTTTCTGGGGATTAAATGAGATAATAACTGGAAAATCATTTCAAAAAATAAATCATATATAATTATTCCAAAATCTTCCGTCTACCCATTTATCCCTTCTATGTCTTTATAGAGAGGCTTTATTACTGGCTAAGAGTGACAAAATTCTGCTGCTGCTGCTCAGCCTACAGATGCCAATCTTCTTCAAACATGAGGTTACTGATTTGAGAATAGGATCTTGTTTCTGCTGTTCCAAATGATGAAAATAAATAAGTTCATGCAACTTAGAGTAATAATATTAACTCATCAGGAAATTTGAATGGCTATCATATTTTTGTTGCAATCTAATATTGATATTAATTCACCAGCTCCTTTCAGTCCCTTATTAACATATTCCAGAGGTCACATGACAGACAAGTACCCCATGCAAGTAGAGTAGTGAATACTTTTCTAGTTTGGCAAGAGGAGCACTTATACTTCACTGCTAGTTATTACCACAACCCATGGTTGCTTCCATGCCAAAAAAAAAAAAAAAAAAAATCATCAAAGTAGGAGAGAAATATAATTTACTGACAATTATTTTATCAAGGAATTTTTAGTTTGGTACATATTAGATTGTCAATAAATACTGGTTGACTGACTGATATATATATGCATATATATATATATTGCCAATAATTGAAGGAAAATTAAAATAATATTTATTGCTACTTAACTAGTACTACTGATTTACAAAGTGCTCCGTTTATATTATCTCAGTTGAACATCACAACAATATTATGAGACAATTACTCCAGGTATTATTTTTCTCATTTTACAAATAAGTAACCCAAAGCTTCCCTCAGTTAAGTGGCTAAACCATAATCACATAGCTAGAAAGTATAAAAGTCAGGAAAGGGACCCTAGATCCATTTCTATTTAGAATATCATTCTGCCTCTTTGTGCTTGTTTGTCCTATTTTTGATTATTAGACAGAAAATGGTATGTAAATGTTAAACAGAAAATTTGGAGGAAATTATTAAATTCAGATATGATTTCATACCATATATGATGTTATGTATTCTGAATGCCAGGACTACATGCCAAAGTGAAGACCTTTGGATTATGACCATAAATCAATTTGTCCATTATCCAGTCAAATAATTGTCTTAATTTTCTACTTCACCATCCTAACGTAGGCACAGCTTTTATGTAAGAATATAACATTTTCCATGTGTACAATTTGTTTCCAAACAACTCTATCTAATATACAGTTTTGTATAATAATGCATTAAGAACTTTGTAATTGGGATGAATGCCATGCCTTTCTGACACTTTTAAGAAAATAAGCCTAAAACTGGTTATCCTTTTTTAAAAACTCAATTTCTCTTTTATCTCTTTGAAAACCTGGTTAAAATTCATCTCTTCTAGTATCTCTTCCTTAATTACTATTATCCTCCCTAATTATTGTCTTGATGGCTCTTTTTCATCCATACATCTAATTTTCTCAATCAAACAAATATTTATCAAATACAAACATTATTGATCAATTTTTAAAAATTATTTTCCTCATGCTAACAGCAGTGTTTTGTCTGTACAACTGGATTACAAGCTTTTCTCAAAGAAGCAAGTATATATTGATTGCCTACTATATACCCAGCACTATGCACCATAGGGGGATACAAATCTAGCAGGAGATGCTGGACTAAAATAAATCAAATACTTCCTAAATAATGCAGGCATCACATAATTAAGTGCTAATTGTTTCTCTCAGAACATAAATGCTTTAGGAGCCTAGAGAAAAGGAAATAAGTAACAGTTGGGGGTGAGAATTGAGATAAAACTTGAAGGATGAAAAGTTTTTTAGATAGTTGGAAAATAAATGGGGATCTATTCTTATACAGATTTCATGTAATATATCTATGGGTTATTTCAGATAGGGAATATTTGGAAAAGAAAAAAAAACATGACATATAAAAAAGGCGGAAATGAGCGTGTCATTTTTTTGGACACTGAAAAGAAAGAATACTGAAAAGAATTGATCATCACAGAACATCTGTTTTTAACAGTAAGGGGAAATTAGGAGGTAAAATTGGTGAGAGATAGAATGGAGATATTTTCTTGGGGGCCTTAAAACAAGTGCAACAATTAAGAGAATATCATAGCAAATGGGTAGCCATTATTGATTTTGGCCTAGAGAAGTTAAATAACCCAAGGTGTATGCATGAAAAATTTACCTGTAAAAGACAAGCAGGATAGAATAGAAAGTGAAGCATGTAGAACCAAGGTCACCTATGTGGCTGTTATATGTTTTCTAACTCTCAAATTCTGAAATTCTATGAAAGAGTGTAAGAAGGGAAAATCTACAGTAGTTGTTGAATTAATGAGATAAGAGAGAAAGAGCATGATAATGCAAAAAATAATTACATAATTCCCTCATTTCTATTTGAGTAGGAACATGATTATACCATAGAGTATAGAAAGGAGATACTGTTTGAAGTAGAAAAATTCTATCTGGGGCACATCTATTTATTTAGAATTTCTACACAGTTCTTGGGGTTAGGATTGTAGGGAGGATGTACTAAGAGAGCTAGTTATTTAACTAAAATTCTGATCATTTTAAGTTCACTTTTGAAAAAGCACCATGAAAAGGTTATTATAATCAGAAGACTGATTTTCCTTCTAAAAAGCAACTTTCAGCTTTGATATCTTCATCAATATCTTTCACTGTAAATTTTTTAATATGTTGCAATGTCTTTGATTATATCGCCACATTTCTTGCAGAGGTATACCTGAACTGTACAGATCCTAAATTCCATGCATGCTGGTAATTTCTTGTGACTATTTTATCTTGTCCACTACCATCAAGCCCTTGTCATCTCACATTCCAACTATGGCCCTATCTGATCTCCTTGCTTCTAGTCTTTCTTCTCCTTTTCAATTCATCCTTCACATAGTAAATTTATATCACTAAAGAACAGATCTGATTTTGCTGATCAGTAAATATCGGTGGCTCATTAATACCTTTAAGCTTAAAATAAATCATTCTATATGGCATTTGAAGCCTTTCAAAACCTGGTACCAATCTATTTAGGCTTATTATATCTGACTTGATCAAACATATCATGGTCTATCCAATCTAGCTATATTATTTTTTCCTCACACATGACCTATCTTCTGTTGCTGTGTCTTTGTAAAGGCTGACCCCAAAGGTCTGCAATATATATATTTACTCACTTCTTAAAATGCTCAGTTTCTCTCAGTGCTTCCTCTTATATGAGGGTTACCTTTACTGAACTCCCCAGCTGCTTGTGCTTCCTTCTCCTCCTAATTTGCCTTGAATATATATTTGTATGTGATGAATTGTGTATATGTAATCTCCCCTGATAGAATGTAAACTCCTTTAGGAAAGACTATTTTTAATTTTTGTCCTTTTTACCATATCACCTACACATTACCTGCTATATATTGTTATTATTGCTTAAATAAATATTTATAGATTGATATTGGGTGTGGTAAAATATTTCAACAAAATATTTCAAGAAATCACCTGATAAAATCAAATTGCATGGTAATCTTTACAAATAAACATGTGTTGAGGATGTCTACATTTATGTGCATGTGTTTTATTTTTATATTTATGTTTTAATTATATATATATGTATATATTTATTTATATATCTCACACACAGAGAGGAGAAGGGAGGAGTAGGAGAGAGAGAGAGAGAGGAGAGGGAGGGAAGGAGGGAGAGAGGAGAGAGACAGAGGAAAAGAGAGAGGAGAAAGAAAAAGAGGGAGGGAGAGAGACAGAAAAGAAAGAATGAATTCTTTTTTTGGTTAAACTATTGGATATATATATATATATATATATATATATGTGCATAACCATTAAAAAAGTCATTAAATCCAATCAAAATGTTGTGTGTGTTGTTAAAAAAATACTAATGAATATGATAAAATGTTATTTATAATTAGCTTTCAGTAGTATGCACAACAAGAGTTGACTACATTGACTAAATGGAATTGACTATGTTTTTAAAAATGATCAATTAGTTTGTTTTTTAAATAACCATTTGGTTTTATGAGGGTTGAGACAGTGATAACAGCTCATTCTAACAATAAAGAGAAGCCTCTTCAAGATCTTACTTAGACATTCCACTTGACCTATTCTCTCAGTAAAAGATAATGCCTACTCCCTGAGCAAAGTAGCATGGTAACAAGCCTGTCCTGTTCTTCTGTACTCTCTGCATGAAATGTTATGTGATCTGCTTGAAGAGACAAGATCCTTCCTCCACCTATGACCTTGAGCACCAGCTCAAGAAGTTTAGCATCATACTTATAAAATGGTCATGAATTGCTAAATCCAAAAAAAACCATTTGGATGTCACAGCAGACTTTGAAAAGTTTGTTTTCCTGTTTGTTGGGTCATCTAATAATAGACACAATAATTTGTGCTCATGAACAACAGATAACGTGCCATCAAGAATTTTAAATTATAGATTGTATTGAAGAAAATTTACCTCCAAAAGTTTGCTTTGGCCAAAGTAGTGTATCTTTCACTGAGCTAATGCAGAAATCAATGTACTGGAATGCATTCACACTACATTAACTTCTTAGAAGTTACTGTAAGGCAGCAAGAAACCTTTGAATTATCGCCAAGGTATAAAATTAAATACGATTTCCAGTTCTGATTTATACAGCATGCTGGTAAATGGCTAATTTGTTTCACTTACCAATAAATTTATTTTCTAATGGTGTGAGCACACTCTAATCCAGAAAACTATGTATAAGCATTTCTTCTTTTACAGAGGTACAAAAAATTCATATGTAGGATATCCAAAATGATTTAGTGCAGTTTGAAGCTACTACCTTGTATAGTTGTACTTAAAGTTGCAAGTAAAGTGGTTAAATGGTAATTGGTCTGGTCTTAGAACACTGGATTTAATCCCTGCCTTTGACATTTTCTAGATGTGTTGCTGTGAGCTCTTAGATCCTTCTCAGAGTTCCAAGTAACTCTCTAAGAATGTAATTTGGTTGATTAAGTTACCAAATTGCATTGAGAGAGGAAATTTTCACACCAGAAATTCCTGACACCAAGGAATAATAGATATGCATATAAATAAGTATAAGCATATGTGTCTACATATACAACTTAAATATGTGTATGTATATTACATATAAATATATATTCACACATATCTATACATGATATGTTCATACTGTTCCCAAATCAATGTTGGGTTCTATGTATGTATAATTCTATGAATAAACATATATGCATGTATATAAATGCATACATACATGCACACAAAGATATATAAACATATAAGGATAGGGACCAGCCTTATACATTTATGTATATTTGTATACACACACGTACATTTAATGCAACAATGTATCTTTCTGGCCTAATTGGACATAACTCCCTTTTCACATTCTACTATTTAGTCAAATAGGCCTTTCCTCTATTCTGCACACAAAATATTCCATCTCTCTCTTTTTTTGGTGCCTTTGCATTGGTGATTCTCCAAGCTTGAAAGATACTCCCTCCTCAATTCTACCTCTAAAACTTCCTCCTTTCCCTTTAATATTCAATGTGATCACTGTGTTCTACATTTATCCTGTTCAGAATCTTTTTACTATAAGTACCCTCCCTCCTAAATTATCTTGTATCTATCTTTATTATTTATTTATTTAAATTTGTATATTTTATAATTTATATTTATAATTTGTTTTATTTTTATAAATTATATTCTAATTTATATTTTTATTTATTTTTCTATTTCTATTTATTAAATTTGAAATTATACTAATTGCATTTTCCCATATACTCATTATCTCTCCCATGAATTCTAATGGAATTAATTCATTTATTTTAATAATAATTAGAATACTATAGCTATAATACCATATTATAAACTCATTATAAATATGAATTGTTTTATTCATTCTTATCCCCTCCACAACACAAAAAGCCAGTGGAGTGTTGGGCACATATACAACAGTTTAATAAGTGCTTGTTAATAGAGCAATCTCAGATCACTAAAAGATTATGTGATTCAACTTCCTATATCAGTGATAATCCAATCTAATCAGGATTCCTGAAAAATGCATATGTATATATTTGTGTACTTGTACTCATACATGTATATGCATATGTGTATGAACAGCTGTATGTATTCATTGTATGTCTGTATATGTGTGCATGAGTACATGTATTACATGCTTTACTTAGACCTATTCTTTGATGAAATCTAGGTGTTAGCACCTCTATCCTCACTAGGATGCTCTAGTGTAATAGCAATCTCTCTATAAGGTTGTTGGAGAAATGGCAACCTCTATTTTTTTCCCTTCATTACTTTTGTTTATAGGGGGACCAGAGAAGGTCCAAATCTCTTTTTAAGTATATTCCCACACTCAGGATTTTAAGGAAAATACTTCAAGTACTAGCATTCAGACCTCCAATATTCCTGATTTGGGATGATCAGCATTGCTAAATATTATATTTCTGTGGGAGTTTTCTCCCCAACCCACATTTCAAGATAACCCCTCCTGTTCTTCCTCTGGCACTAGTCTAAACTTAGTGGGCACAATGAGTTAATTCATTCCCTCCCTACTGTATACTATCAAGTTGGACAGGGAAGCTTCTCCTTAAGGGAGATTTTAGTTCTAGAGTGTATGGTAGGAGAAGCATAAATGTACCTGAGTACTATTACTCTGTCTGTCTCTAGAAAGACTCAAATTGGTATGATATTTTCAGTCATTATTATAACAACATATCTCACATCACCCTCCTCATATTAGTCATGTTTAATTCCTTATACCTTGTCACAGGATGCTTTTTTTAAATATATGTGGTCACATTCACACTTAGAAAGCCTAGGAATAAAAAGGATGTGGATTCGTGCGTGTGTGTGTGTGTGGGTGTGTGTGTGTGTAAGGTTTTACTGACATAATAAAAATTACTATTTTACTCAACACTTGTTTTGATAGAAATGTGCCTTAGAAGGAATGTGTTTGAATCTACTTTATACATTGTTTCCATCTTCTCCATGATTAAAAACATCTTCAAACTGGAAAATTAGAATAAATAATTAAGAGGGATAAAGTCATAAACAGTTGAATAGGTGGTAAGAGATGAGGAGAGGAGGTAAAGTATGGAGCCAATAGTGTACTAGTAAAAATTTAACAATTGCTTTTGAGAGGAAAAAAATGTAAACTATATACTTTTAATTATAATCTGAATTACTAATATTTTCTTTGTTGTTTTTTTAAGTCTAAATAACAAAAGATTAATCAAGCTCCGATTTATAGTAATTAATGATTTCCAATATGTTAATATTCACACTAAAAATTTAACAATACATTCTCTTGAGAGTTGTTAAGAGCTGTGTGGACCTATACAGAATTCCTCATTAAGGATTTAGAGGATCTGGAGGATTTGGAGAATCTCCCTCTCTATCCCCCTCTCCCCAGAGATATGGAAGGGGGTCACTGATAGATAAAATGTGCTCATAGCTAGGATGATATTTGAAGTGATATTTGAAACCAAGTCTTCTGTTCTTTAAATCTAGCTCTACTTCCCTCTGCTTTCTCTTTAGAGCAATTATTCTCTTTAAATATAAAATATGAGCATGTAAAATATTTTGTAAAATGATGTGGTGGTAGAAAGGTAGATGAATACAAGAAACAGATAAATGTGAGAATTCTGAGAAGCATAAAAAATTTATTCCAGATATAGCATCTAAACTTTTTAAGAGGCAGTAAAGAGGAGTAAGTAAACTACCAGTCAGGAAGTCTTTGACACTGGATAAGCCATGTAATCTAGACAACACTATAAATTACATAATTAGTCTAATCTTCATTGTGATAATATAGATGGCTCATAATTAAATAACTTTCTTCTTTAAACTAAGTTGTCAATCAATTTCCACAATAACCCTGAAAAGGAAAGAATTATCACTTTCCTAGTTTATAAATGAAAAAAAAAATGAGGATTAGAGAAGTAAGGTAACAAAGTTAGGATGTATCTAAGTTGAATTTGAAATTCTAGTGAGCCAAAAATTATATCATCATATGTTTTCTCATTGGGAGTCCTGATAACAATGAAATAACCAGTTGGGTATTTAAAAAATCATTACTGAGGGGGGCGGAGCCAAGATGGCGAAGTGAAAAGGTGACTTTCTGCGTCCTCCTCCGATCTTCTCTCAAATCAACAATGAAATAAGCCTCTGAACTGATCTTCAAGTCAACAAATCCAGAAATATTTGGACACTGCTTGCAGATATCTCTGAAGAAATTCATATCAGGTTTGTCTAACTCGGACAGAGGGATAAACAGAGGACTCCGGTGTCAGAGGACCCCGATGTAGGCCGGAAGTGAGGGTGGGACTCAGCTCAGCTCATCGTGGCAGAAACTCCAAACTCCAAACTCCAAATTCCAAACACCTG
>JAJPUD010001655.1:147233-162517 GCA_023553655.1 Myrmecobius fasciatus | reverse complement strand
CTAGAATGAGCATTATCCTCCAGGGAAGAAGATGGTCATTCAATGATATAGGTGAATTTCACCTATTTCCAATGAAAAGACCAGATCTGAACAAAGAATTTGACATCCAAACACAGAACTCGAGAAATACATAAAAAGGTAAAAAGGAAAGGACTATTGAGAACTTTATTTCTACTAGGGGGATACTTAAAGTTTGGGGGTATAATTAACTAGATATTACTTTGATAATATGAAAAAGAGAACTAGAGGGGGAAAGGTTGTCATATTGGGGAAAAGAGGGGAAAAGTGGCAAAATAAGATCTAAAAAAAAAGGAGATAAGGTAAAATCTCTTGAAGAGGCAAAGAAAACCTAATATAATTGAGAGAAAGAGGGGAGGGAGATAAGCATTATGTAAATCTTACTCTGATCAGGTTGGGCTGTAAAAGTGTATACCAGACACTTGATTTCACATAGAAACTTGTCTGTTGCTAGAGGGAAGTGGGAGGGAAAGGAGGAAAAGAAAGGGATAAACTAATAGAAGGGAAAATAGAAGAATCAGGGGAAAGGAGTAAAAACAGGGGGAAGGGATCTAAAGGGTGGAGTATAGTTTGGGGGAGGGGGTCATCAAAAGCAAATTACTGAGGAGGGGGGAAGGGAGAAAGGGGAAAGGAAACAGGAAAACATAACTTGGGTAAATAAGATGGCAGGAAAGAAAGAATTAGTTATTCTAACTGTGAATGTGAATGGGATGAACTATCCCATAAAGCGGGAGCGGATATCAGACTAAATTAAAAATCAGAATCCCACAATATGTTGTCTACAAGAAACACATCTAAAACATAATGACACATATAGGATGAAGGTAAAAGGCTGGAGTAGAAAATATTATGCTTCAGGTTAACAAAAAAAAGCAGGGGTAACAATCCTTATCTGAGATCAAGTAAAAGCCAAGATAGATCTAATCAAAAGAGATAAGGAAGGAAACTATATTTTATTAAAGGGTACCATAGATAATGTAGCAATATCTATACTAAATATATATGCACCAAGTGCAATAGCACACAAATTCCTAGGGGAGAAATTAAGAGAGATGCAAGAAGAAATAGACAGTCAAACTATACTAGTGGGGGATCTCAACCTTGCTCTCTCAGAATTAGATAAATCAAACCACAAAATAAACAAGAAAGAAACTAGGGAGATAAACAATTGTTAGAAAAGTTAGGTATGATAGATCTATGGAGAAAGTTGAATGGAGACAATAGGGATATTACTTTTTTCTCAGCAGCCCATGGAATTTATACAAACATTAACCATGTGTTAGGGCATAAAACCCTCAAAATCAAATGCAGAAAGGCAGAAATAGTAAATGCATCTTTTTCAGATCATGATGCAATAAAAGTCACATGCAATATAAGGCCAGGAGAAAATAAACCAAAAGGTAATTGGAAATTAAATAATCTAATCCTGAAGAATGAATGGGTGAAAGAGCAAATCACAGACACAATCAATAATTTCATCCAGGAGAATGACAATAAGGAGACAACATACCAAAATTTGTGGGATACGGCCAAAGCGGTTATAAGGGGCAATTTTATATCTCTAGATGCTTACTTGCATAAAATAGAGAAAGAAAACATCAACGAATTGGGCTTATTATTTAAAAAACTAAAAAAAGAACAAATTAAAAACCCTCAATTAAATACCAAATTGGAAATTCTAAAAATAAAAGGAGAAATTAATAAAATTGAAAATAAGAAAACTATTGAATTAATAAATAAAACTAAGAGTTGGCTCTATGAAAACAAACAACAAAATAGGTAAGTCTTTAGTTAATTTGATAAGAAAAAAGAAAGAGGAAAATCAAGTTGTTAGTCTCAAGAATGATAAGGGAGAACTTTCCTCCAATGAAGAAGAAATTAGAGCAATAATTAGGAGTTACTTTGCCCAACTTTATGCCAGTAAGTTTGATAATCTAAATGAAATCGAGGAATATCTACAAAAATATAGACTGCCCAGGTTAACAGAAGAGGAAATAAATTATTTAAAGAGCCCATATTAGAAAAAGAAATAGAACAAGCTATTAACCAACTCCGTAAGAAAAAAATCTCCAGGGCCAGATGGATTTACATGTGAATTCTACCAAACATTCAAAGAACAATTAATTCCAATACTATACAAACTATTTGAGAAAATAGGGACAGAAGGTATACTGCCAAAATCCTTCTATGAGACCGATATGGTGCTGATAGCTAAACCAGGTAGGGTGAAAACAGACAAAAAAAACTATAGACCCATTTCCCTAATGAATATTGATGCAAAAATTTTAAATAAGATATTAGCAATGAGATTACAGAAAGTCATCCCCAGGATAGTACACTATGACCAAGTAGGATTTATACCAGGGATGCAGGGCTGGTTCAATATTAGGAAAACTATCAGCATAATTAATTATATTAATAACCAAACTAACAAAAACCATATGATTATATCAATAGATGCAGAAAAAGCCTTTGATAAAATCCAACACGCTTTCCTATTAAAAACACTAGAGAGTATAGGAATAAATGGGCTTTTCCTTAAAATGTTCAGTAGCATCTATTTTAAACCATCAGCAAGCATCATATGTAATGTAGACAAACTAAAACCATTCCCAATAAGATCAGGAGTAAAACAAGGCTGCCCACTGTCACCATTACTATTTAATATTGTATTAGAAATGTTAGCTTTAGCAATAAGAGAAGAAAAAAAGATAAAAGGAATCAGAGTAGGTAATGAAGAAACCAAATTATCACTCTTTGCAGATGACATGATGGTATACTTAGAGAACCCTAGAGACTCAACTAAAAAGCTACTAGAAACAATTCACAACTTTAGCAAAGTTAGGATTCAAAATAAATCCACATAAATCATCAGCATTTTTATATATTACCAACAAAGTCCAGCAGCAAGAGATACAAAAAGAAATTCCATTCCAAATAACAGATAATAGGATAAAATATTTGGGAATCTATCTGCCAAGGAAAAGTCAGAAACTATATGAACTAAACTACAAAACACTTTCCACACAATAAAATCAGATCTAATCAATTGGAAAAATATTAAATGCTCATGGGTAGGCAGAGTGAACATAATAAAAATGACAATACTACCCAAACTAATCTACATATTTAGTGCCATACCAATCAAACTCCCAAGAAATTATTTTACAGATCTAGAAAAAATAGTAGCAAAGTTCATTTGGAAGAACAAAAAGTCAAGGATTTCAAGGGGATTAATGAAAAAAAAAGGCAGATGAAGGTGGCCTTGCTATACCAGATCTAAAACTATATTACAAAGCAGCAGTCATCAAAACCGTTTAGTACTGGCTAAGAAATAGAGCAGTCGATCAGTGGCACAGGATTGGTTATCAGGACAATCTAGACAATAACCCTAACCATTTAGTGTTTGATAAACCCAAAGACCCCAGTTTTTGGGATAAGCACTCACTATTCGGCAAAAACTGCTGGGAAAATTGGAAAGTAGTGTGGAAGAAATTAGGGCTTGACCCATACCTAACACCACATACCAAGATAAGATCTAAATGGGTTCATGATCTAGATATAAAGAGGGACTTTGTAAGCAAGTTAGAAGAACATAATATAGTTTACCTCTCAGACCTGTGGAGATGGAATAAATTTATGTCCAAAGAAGATCTGGAGCTCCTAACTGAACAACAAATGGATAATCTTGATTATATTAAGTTAAAAAGTTTCTGTACAAATAAAACTAATGCAGACAAGATTAGGAGGGAAGCATCAAATTGGGAAATCGTCTTTACATTTAATGGTTCTGATAAAGGTCTCATTTTTAAAATATATAGAGAATTGTCTCATATATATATAAGAATTCAAGCCACTCTTCAATAGATAAGTGGTCAAGGGATATGAACAGACAATTTTCAGATGATGAAATTAAAACCATCTCTAGTCATATGAAAAGTTGCTTCAAATCACTATTGATCATAGAAATGCAAATTAAGACAACTCTGAGGTACCACTATACTCCTGTCAGATTGGCTAAAATGACAGGAAAAGATAACGATGAATGTTGGAGGGGATGTGGGAAAACTGGGACACTAATACATTGTTGGAGGAACTGTGAACGGATCCAACCATTCTGGAGAGCAATTTGGAGCTATACTCAAAAAGTTATCAAACTGTGCATACCCTTTGCCCCAGCACTGTTTCTACTGGGCCTATATCCCAAAGAGATTTTAGAGGAGGGAAAGGGACCCACCTGTGCAAGAATGTTTGTGGCAGCCCTTTTTGTAGTGGCTAGAAACTGGAAACTGAAGGGATGCCCATCAATTGGAGAGTGGCTGAATAAATTATGATATATGAATGTTATGGAATATTATTGCTCTGTAAGAAACGACCAGCAGGACGATTTCAGAGAGGCCTGGAGAGACTTGTATGAACTGATGCGGAGTGAAACGAGCAGAACCAGGAGATTATCATACACAGCAACAACAGTATTAAATGATGATCAATTCTGATGGACATGGCTCTCTGCAACAAAGAATTGTCTCAAACCAGTTCCAATTGTTCACTGAAGAAAACCATATACACCCAGAGAGAGGGATATGAAATATGGACCACAATGTAACATTTTCATGCTCTCTATTGATATTTGCTTGCATTGTGTTGCCTTTCTCTGATTTTCTTTTTTTTCTTGTAGATAGGATTTTTCTTGCATAACTTATCAAGTATTTCAACATTATTAACATGTAGTGGACTTCTTGCCATCTAGGGGAGGGGAGGGGACTGGGGGTAAAATTTGTAATGGAAAGCTTTGTAAAGATCAATGCTGGGGAACTACCCATACATATGTTATACAAATAAAAAGCTTTAATAAGAAAAAAATTCATTACTGATTGAGAGAGAAAAGAAATTGTTGAACATTTTATTGAACAGATGGACTGCATATAGAAGACAGAGTTGTATTTCAATTAGGCAGAGTTCATTAAGAGCCACTGATATCAAAACTCAAAAATTATTTCCTTTTTTTCTTTTTTCTTTCTTTTCTGTTTTTTTTTTCTGTTTTTATTTTTTGGACAAGGGTTACCAGAAAGAAAAGATACAAAAGGCAATATAGTACAATAGGAAGGGGACATGGGTTCTGGAATTAGAAGATCTGAGTTCAGAACCTACCTCTTACACTAACAGGTTTTGTTACCCTAAATATGCTACAACCTCCTTGGACATCAATTACTTCATGTGTAAAATGGAAGGCTTGTATTAGCAGGTTTCTAAGGTTTTTTTCCAGCCCTAATCCTGTGATAACATGTCCTATGAGTATCTTGGACTGAATTTAAATTTCAGTGAAGTACCTGACAAAGGCTCTTCCTTAAAATAACATTCTAGGGGAAACAGGAAATTATAGATGGATAATAACAATTTTTTTTGGAATTTTAGGAAATCCCTGATTATCTGCATTGAAAACAAGGAAGAAGTTTAATGAACATCACAGAAAAATATGATCAGTACCAGAGTGGAGGAAGGTGACAAGAAGTATATGATAATTTTTTGTATTTTCTTCAAATTCAATATTTTATCAATCACTAGGATGAAGTTTAAGAAGAAATATTAACCAAATTTATGAATAAAATGGAGCTAGGTATGATAATTAACACATATGATTATATAATTAAGATTTCTAAAAATCCAATCAAGCCAGATTGATAGATCAAAACTAACAAGATGAAATTTTAAAAGGATGAATATAAAGTCTTGCACTTAGATTTAAAACATCATAACTTTTTTTTCACATTTTTAAAGATGATTACACCTTGGGATTTCACATTTTAAAAAATGAGATCCAGAGAGACTATGGTCACATAGTGAAAAACCCAAAAGCAGAACCAAAATATCTCTATTTCAAGTTGAGTTTACATTCAATTATAGGACTGTTAAGATCTGCCTTAACAGAAATTCATGTGAAAATAATGAGATTTTCAGATGATTCCAGAATGCATATAAACCAACATTTATGACAAAAA
The DNA here is from genome assembly GCA_023553655.1 of Myrmecobius fasciatus. NCBI lineage: Eukaryota > Metazoa > Chordata > Mammalia > Dasyuromorphia > Myrmecobiidae > Myrmecobius > Myrmecobius fasciatus. The sequence continues at coordinate 156,500 of JAJPUD010001655.1, read as the reverse complement.
AATCTTCTGTTACATTGAAAGAAAAAAAGCAACTAAAAAAATGAAACTCATTTTATTTTACATAGTTGAAATTATATCTAGAATACTGTTCTGGATGTCATAATTTAAGAGAAACACTGGCATAATTTTTTTTAATTTTATTTTATTTGCATAACATATGTGTGGGTAATTCTTCAACAATAACCCTTATATAGCTTTCCGTTACAAATTTTTCCCCCCAACTTCCCCACCCCTTCCCTAGATGGCAGGATATCCACTACATAGATGGCAGGATATCCACTACATAACACTGGCATAATTTAAGAAGGACATTGCATTCAGAGAAGGGAAGCAGAACAGTACAAAAGAAATAACACTACATTATTCTATTTCCTAGCAAAGGTAGGAATTGCTACCAGTATGTAATACTGCATATGAAATCAGCTATTTAAGGACTTCACTTTTAAAATATCTAGAAAACTGTCTCAAATTTATAAGAATTCAAGCCATTCTCCAATTTATAAATGGTCAAAAGATATAAATAGACAATTTTCAGATGAAGAAATTAAAACCATTTCTAGTCATATGAAAAGGCGCTCTGACTATTGATCAGAGAAATGCAAATTAAGGCAACTCTGAAATACCATTACACATCTTTCAGATTGGTTAAGATGATAGGAAAAGATAATGATGAATGCTGGACAGGATGTGGGAAAACTGGGACACTGATACATTGTTGGTGGAATTGTGAATGGATCCAGCCATTCTGGAGAGCAATTTAGAACTAAGGTCAAAAAGTTATCAAACTGTGCATACTCTTTGAGTCAGCAGTGTTTTTTACTGGGCTTATATCCCGAAGAGATCTTAAAGGAGGGAAAGGGATCCACATGTGCAAAAATGTTTGAGGCAGTCCTTTTTGTAGTGGCCAGGAACTGGAAAGTGAATGGATGCCCATCAAATAGAGAATGGTTGAATAAATTATGGTATATGAATGTCATGAAATATTTTTGTTCTGTGAGAAACGACCAGCAGGATGATTTCAGAGTGGCCTGGAGAGACTTGCATAAACTGATGCTAAGTGAAATGAGCAGAACCAGGAGATCATTATACAGGGCAACAACAAGATTATATGATGATGATTGAAGCCAGTTCCAGTGATCTTGTGATGAAGAGAGCCATCTTCACTCAGAGAGGGGGCTGTGGGAACTGAGTGTGGATCACAACATAGTATTTTCACTCTTTTTGTTGTTTTCTTGCATTTTGTTTTCTTTCACATTTTTTTTTCCTTTTTGATCTGATTTTTCTTGTGCAGCATGATAATTGTATAAATATGTATACACATATTGGATTTAACATATATTTTAGCATGTTTAATATATATTGGATTACTTGCCATCTAGGGGAGGGGGTAGAGTAAGGAAGGGAAAATCTGGAACACAAGGTGTTACAAGGTCAATGTTGAAAAATTATCCATACACATATTTTGAAAATAAAAAGCTTTAATAAAAAATTTAAAAATAAAATCAGTTTTCAAGGTGTTGATTAGTTTAATTGCATTTTATTCTCTTCTTTGTCTTTTTTTCTTTTATTTAAAATATCTTTTTATTATTTGGCCCTCTGAAAGGAAGAGAAATGTAAGCAGAAGTCTAAGAGATATAACATCAAAAGATGTCAATATATCTATTTAGAAATTGGTTTTACTTCCACAGAAAAAAGTAAATGGATTGAGATTGTTCAGATTCTGATGGGCAAGCAAATGGTCAATTTCTAAAGGTCTTATAACACACATTTATTTGGCACAGATCCTCCCAACAGGTAATAAACTTGCCCACATTAAAGAGGAAAGAAAACTTTCTTGCTTTAGAGAATTGCACAATTCTTTATCATGCCATAGATACTTTTATTTTTTATCATTATAGCCTTTCAATACATTCAATAGTGCTGCAAGACATCAAAGATTTAAAAATGATGTTAAAACAAAATTATCTGCACTAAAAGGTAACCCAAAGCAGTAACATGGGGTAGAGGGAGGGAAGAGAAAATGGACTTATTTAGAATCCTATCTTTCACCCATAAATTTACCTAACCTAGTTTTACACTGTTCTTTTAAAACTCTCATCCAGAGGCACATAGCATATAAAAGGGAAAGTTATGGTTTTTGTTGTTGTTGTTTGTTTGTCTGTTTGTTTTAAAGAATAGTACTAAAGAAAGGAAGAAGACTAAAGAATTTTTTTAACAGTTAAAGTACTGTTTTTAGTGTTCTTTACAATTTTTGAGATTTGAGTTAGATGTAAGTCCCTGAACCATTATGAACTCAGTCATTTGAAGTCTAATTGAAATAAGCTAATCTAATAAATACTAAAAACTAATTGAAATTCAGTGGATCAGTCATAATCAGAGCATAATCTATTAAATGTCAAATTAGTAATAGTTAGATTTAATTTCTGAATGCAATCTTGGGATATGCTCATGCATCCATGACCTTTCTTTGGATTCTAAAATAACCGTATCTTCTCACTCCAAATGATGCTTATTTGTATCCCTCTATAAATTCATGGTAAAGTATTGATTTATCAAGCAAAATATTTCCTTTTGGTTATTTTTACTATTTTGGTGAAGTACTTGGCCTAGTTTTATTTTTACCACCAGCCCCAAATAATTGATGAAGTAGAATCTATATGGCAAAGCAGTTACAGAAATGGACCTAGAGCCCAAAATAACTGAGTTCAAATCCAGATTCAGACCCTGACTAGCAGCATAATCCTGGGCAAGTCACAACCTCTGTCTGCCTCAGTTTTGGCATCTATAAAATGGAGATAATAATAGCACCTTCTAGGTCTGGTATGAAAGACAAATGAAATGATATTTGTAAGTGTTCCAACTATAGTTGTTGGAAATTTTTGTAAAGTGTTCCACCTATAATAATGATGATGATAAAGTAGCAACAGTAGCAGCAGCAGCAGTAGTAGTGTGTGAAATCAGAGGGTCCAGGTTCAAATCCTAAGTCAAATTCTTGTTACTAACTACCTGTGCAACCTTTGGTTTCCTCCTCTTTATAATGAAAATGTTGGACTAGATGACATTTATGGTCACAAAAATCCTTTTATACCACTTCATGAATAAGGCTTAAAACTGGTTATTTGCAGAAGTCAATTTATACTCACTACCCCTCTCTCAATTGCTTTCTTGCTCACCTGAAATTTTGGTTCCTCTGAGAATGTGGTTTTCTATGACTTTTATCCAATAAAACTCCATTGAGGACTTCAAATGTTATATAAAAAAATAAGGATATTTTAATCCCACCCTTCCTATTTTATTCTTTTACTGCTTTGACCCATGTTTTTATTGCAGACTATTTTTTCCTTTTTTTAACTTTTTAATTTACAGTTTTTAAATTGGTACTCTCTCCTGTGTGCATTATGCTAAAATCCATTTGTATGACTCACTTGAAAAAAAAGTAATATTGAAAAGATGGTATATTGCAGCAATACCTTATTAGGGATCATGCTCACTCATTGAAAGCACAATCTCCTCCTATTAAATTTTGAGCCCAAATAATAGTTATTACAATTCCTTGTCCATAATATATCAATTGACAGACAATTGGCCTTTGCATGCCACTGCATGTCATAAACCAATCTGTATGAAATTTTCTACTGAATTTTGTTTGCTCACTGTGGTTTGAGAGATCAGGGACCTTAGATTGAGAAGTACTTGTGGTAACCCAAGGTTTGAGACAGTTTCAAGTTAAATTTAAGCAAGAACTGGAAGATCTCAGCAGCAAAAACAAAATCTCTCTTCTCTTTGGAGATTGTACTGGTTCATCCTCCATGATAATGACAAAGAACTTTGGTGAGTATTCACATATAGTTGTTTTTCCCCCTCCTTTGATGTCAAGACTCAGCAAACCATTGAACAAAGTAAGTTCTGTGGTTGCATTTTTCCTAGCATCTTTTATGAGTTTTACATTTGTTTAGGAGGCATTTCTATGAGAGCATTTAAAAGTGCATTTTATTCTCTAGAGACAACTACTGTTTTTTTTTTTTTGGTCATCTATAAGCATGGAGCATTACAAAGATGTAGCATTATGTTACTTTCTTTCAACCTCTTAGTGTTGCAGTTACCAAAACATGATCTGTTGTATAAACTCATCTATTTATTATTATTTTTCATTGATATGATCTTGAGAAATGTGTGCATAGACCATTCCCATTAAAACTTTATTTAGATGAGACAACATAGTAGAGTGAAGTGAGACTGAGATATGCAATTGGTGACACTCATGGCATTATTTTTAAGTTGTTCAAAAGAAGATAATACTCTAACAATGGAAATAGTTATGGGAGGAACTATTACCATAAACATCTTCATCTTCCCCCAAAAAGAGAGGACTGAAAAACTATCAAGACATCAAATCCTGATTCATATACATAATTTTTAGTTTACAGAATATTAGTTAGAAAAGGAAAGGATTTCAGAGGTCACCTAGTCACCAAGAATAGTATTATTGTACCCTAAAAGTGACTAGAAAGATATCAAAACTTCAACTACTGATCCATATTCTAATTTTTAATTCAAATATTAGTCAGAGCAGCAAAGATTTTTAGAGCTCATATAATTCAACCAGGATGATTACCTCTCCCCCAACAAATACATCTCTGAAAAGACATCAAAACATCAACTACTGAACCATATGCCTAATTTCTACTTCATAGGATAATGGATTTACAGCTGGAATGGATTTATAGAGGTCACCTTCCAGAAAATCTTATTTTACAGATGTGGAAATTTAAGGTCAGAAAAGTTCAGTAAGTTGTCTAAGTCTTATAAGATTATTAATTCCCTGAAGACAAGGGTTATTTCTTTTTTTATCTTTGTATCCTTAGCATCCAGCATAAAGGAGACTGAATGTAAACCAACAAATGCTATGTTCACTTCTTTTTTCCATTTTTTTTCTCTTCCATGGTTTTTCCTTTTTGATGATTTTTCTCTCCCAACATGATTTATTAATTATTATTAATTAATTTTAAAATTAATTATTAAAAATTATTAAAATATCTAAAATATTTTTAATTAAAAATATTTATTAAAAATTATTAAAAATAAATAAACGGTAAAATTTCAAAAAAAAAAGGGAAAAATAGTATCTAGCATAGTATACTGGCACATAATCTTCATCTCTTGGCAGTAAATTTCTTCCCACTCTAATCTACTATCCTACTTCTGGAATGATATCCTGAAAATATCTTTGACCATGACATACATTCTCCCACAAAATAAAATTCAGTGATTCTCTATAATCTCTAAGATCAAATATAAGTTCTCCCATATAGTTTTAAAGGCCTTCACCTCTTAACTCTAAGATTATCCCCAGTTTATAAGGTTTATATCTGTTTTGTGCATAGTTGTTTGCCTGTTGATTCCCTCATTTCATTATAATCTCCTTGAGGGCAGGGACTGGTTTTACTTTTTCTTTATAGCCCTAGAACATAGCACAGTACTTAGAGAATGCTTTTGTTGTTCTTCATTTGTTTCAATTGTATTCAATTCTTCATGTCCCCATTCAGGGTTTTCTTGGAAAAGATACTGTAATGATTTGCCATTTCCTCCTCCAGCTCATTTTACATATGAAGAACCTGGGGCAAACAGGAGCCTTGTCCAGGTTCATACAACTAGTAAGTGTCTGATACTAGATTTATCTCATCTTCTTGACTTCAAAACCAGCACTCTATCTAATGAGTCACCCTTTGTATCTTAGTTTCCACAAATATGACAATGTATAATAATAGTACCTACCTTACATTGGGGTTATGAGGATCAAATAAAATAATATTAATAAATTATTTGGCACAAATCCTGGAACATAGTAGATACTTAATTATTGTTTGTTTTCCCTTTCCTTTCCCTCATTAAGGTCCAATCTAACTGCCTTTCATTTTCTACATATCTAACACTCCATCTCCAATTCCCATGCTTTCACACTGCTATATCCCCTGTTTAAAATGGACTTGTTTTTAATCTCTGATTTGTTTCTATCAAAATTCAATTATATTTCATCTTCTCCTTAAATTCTTTCATGACTTCCCCAGCTAAACATACCCTTACCTCCATTATCTTGCATTGATTTTGCATGAATATTGAATATATATATAATATATATATATATATATATGTATGTATGTATATGGGTGTGTAGAGTAGGTAGGATGTGTGGGCTTGTGTGCCCACATGTTAAATTCCATGTGGGCAGAGACTATATTTTTGTATTTATAACCCCAGTGACTGGAAAATATTAAGTGTTTAATTTTTGTTGATTAATAGATAGCAAGTACTTTCATAAGTGCTTGTTGAGTTGAATTGAATAGGATTTCAACAATAGGAACCCTGGAAGGAAGAACCTTTTAATTAAAGACATTTTTCATATCTCTGAAATCCATGGTTAGAAACAGTGCAAATTCTCTCAGCCACTTAGTTAAACACAAACACACACCCACACATACAGACACATATTATATGTGTATATGTGTATATATATATATAATATAGAAATTCTTATCTAGTAAGCTTTTTTCAAAATGAGTTTATTTTTACATACATATTTTTATATTTGAAATTTGTCTTAAGAAACACAAAATAAATTAGAACTTCTTAATTTCACAATAAACACAATATTTTCCAGGTATGTTTATGTATGAAATGATTTTTTTTTCCTTCACATTCAAGAGCTGTTACAAAAATTGTTGCTTCACTAATATTATGCTAGTTTTTTATATAAGTTACTAGCATATATTCAGTGTCATTAAGCTCTTAATATCATGACAGTTCTGGTTCTGATAACATTAAAGAAAACAATTCATCACTTATCAAAGTTTAACTATAATTTAACTGGAACCAGGTAGATTTTAGATTTGGGTTTTTTATGTAAGGCAAAGAATTAGGACTTATTTGTATGGAAATATTTTGATCACACAGAAAGCTCCTTCTCTGCCCTCTTCTATTCTTCCAAAAGTAGTGTCTGAGCTCTTCTAGAAGTCTAATTTCATTTCCTACCTTTTATCACAAATTGGATATGCAAGTATAGCATATGGAGTATAATGATACTCATAACAATTTGGATTTTCTAACATCTCTCTGATCTTAGACTTTCCCTTTTTCTTTCCCAGGACTGTGTTAAAACCATAATCAGGTTTTTAAACCATCAGAAGAGTAAATAATTAAACTTTAAGAAAATTTGCATAGGCACAAATATTTTGACAAAATTTCTTAAGTCAAGGGTCCATGAATTTTAAAAAAACCAATAACAATATTTCAGTATAATTGATTTTCTTTGTAATCCTGCAGTTTTGCTTAGAAAGGATCCATAAGCTTTAATAAATTACCTAATGACACTTAAATAGTTAAGAGACCCTGATGTAGAGAACATGTAGACAGTCTCATTGAAAAAAAAATCCAACTTTTTCTGAATGATTTGATATTCAAAATAGTGAAAATTTCTGCATGAGGACCTATTTTTATGTTAATCCTTACTATCAATCATAAAGTCATTTATTTATTCTGTTAATTAGACCATATTCCCCTTGTTTCTAGATTCTATATGTTCAGAGAATGAAGAATAACTATAATATAGTATAAAAATATATAATTAATGGTCCTAAAAGGGAAACTGAGGACAGCTAGATGTTGTAGTTTTTAGAATCTCAGCAGGGAACAGGAAGATTCCTCTTCTCAATTTCAAATATGGCCCCAGAAACATACTAGTGGTTTGACCAGGGACACATTAATTACTTAACCCTGTTTGTTTCAGTTTCATCTGTACAATGAACTGAGCTGGAGAAGGAAATTAAACCTCTAAAAGGAGTCATGAAAAATCATACATGGCTGAAAAATCACTTAACAACAACAAAATGGATAATTATTTTTATTCCCATTTCTATCCAAACTTACCACTATATTTAAAATCTTAATCCTTGCTTATACAAAACTCTCTTGCTCCTGAATTTGAATATTGAAGTGTTTATGTTTGTGAATGATTACTGGGTTCAAAATAAAATTTAATTCCAAAAATGAATCCAAAGTGCAAATTGGAATTAGTATTGAATCATATTTTCTTATCAATTAGCAGCACTCCTTGACAACTGATTGAAATTCTACTTCAGATGCATAAAGGCCACTAGAGAATATAATAGCCTATATTGAAAAAGCAACAATTCTAAAGAATGATGCAGAAGGAAAGTTACCTCTCTTTTATTCCTAGGGGAATATATTCATCTCATTTTTTTAAATTTAAAATTGAAATTGTTTGTTTAAAAACTGAAGAATAATTGATTGTATTGAATTATCATGCTTCATCATTGATCTTCCCTTAATTAAGTCTTATCCACTTTGACTCATTGCATCTTGGGGAGCCATAGGTAAGTTTCCTTTATTCCCACCCCAATTTATATCCAGACTACTATACCTCCTTACTATGCTTACATAAAAAGAACTATCACCCACCCATCCATCCCATCTTCTAGGTCCCATATGTCAGAATCTTGAAAATGTCAGCATCTTATTTTCCCATATTTGTATCTCCAGTGTTTAACACATTAATAGACAAAAAGTTAAATGCTTAACAAATATTCATAATATCTCTTTTTTAAAAATCCCTTTTCTTCCTTATAAATTCAGACTAGAGATGAGAAAATAGCTATTTGGGGTCTCTACTTGATAATGTCCTCATACTTACTCTTTTAAAGTAAAAACACTATCCTTGACCTTTCCATTCTTTTAGAATCCTAATTTCTGAGAGACACCAAAAAATAGCTTTCTAAATGCCTTTAAAAATATAGTGCCTCTAGCACAGATTTGTTCTATGTATATTTTGTGCAGCATTCCTTCTGAAACTTTCACTCCCACTTCCACTTTCCAGTTTCCACTCTCACTGATTGAGTCTTATAGAAAGAGGCTTCAATCTTTCAATCTCTCCTTCTCTCAGAAATTATATGAGGTCTGGGTTTGTAGTACTGTTAATTCATAAACACTCAACACTCTTATTAACAATTACACACACACACACATAAATTATCTTTTAGATAATTCATTCATTGAAATACTCAAGTACATTGGGTATAAAACCTTTTACCCCCCAAAATTAGCAAATGTTCACACACTCATGTAGAATACATGGGGAGAGTTAGCATGAACTTAAAGGGTAAGAGTGGGGAAGGATAGGAATAATAAGGGATAGATGGAGAGAGAAAGAGAGAGAGAGAGAGAGAGAGAGAGAGAGAGAGAGAGAGAGAGAGA
>JAJPUD010001655.1:135109-147223 GCA_023553655.1 Myrmecobius fasciatus | reverse complement strand
AGAGAGAGAGAGAGAGAGAGAGAGAGAGAGAGAGAGAGAGAGAGAGAGAGAGAGAGAGAGAGAGAAGTAAAGCAGAGGCAAAGAGAAGACTCCATCTCTGAAACTGGAAGTCTTCCATCACTTGACTGACAAATTCTAAAATGACTTACTAATTAGAATAAGAATATAACCACACCTTTACATTTGGATTAGATCCAGAGGCTTTTTTTCTGACTTCTTATATTCCTTTGAAGTAGCAGACAAAACATATAGATCTGTAGTTGTGGCTCTATTTTCCTCACCAGTTAAAAACAATGGAAAATCTATTCCATTTTGCATCTGCTTGGTCTCTTCCTTCCAGCTAAATTTGAATTTCCCTTTCCTGTCACATATTATACCTGGTGAGAATATCAAGTGTCCCCTAATCTAGGCTATTTCAGACTACTCATTATTGGTTAAACTTTCCTAAAAATAAATGGTGTCATGGTCTATGTCTATATTCTTGTGAATTAATTTTTCCTCTGAGCAATTCATTTAGATATGTCATACTGCCTTCATCTTATTTTTACACTGTCTTTTAATTTGATAATTTCTTAGCTTTTAACTATAATTGTTCTATTATAAGTTAATTTTATAAGTTTCAAATAGCATACACACAATCATTTATTGACTAAGCCTTGTTTGACAAATGAATTAGAAAAATGTTTTATTACCAGATCGCAATTTTATCTCCTCTATAACCCCTATTTTGATAACTCTCTGGTAATCAACATGCAGCAAAATGAACAAAGACTAAGCCTAATAATGAGGAGAAACACAGAAAGAATATGAACAATCCACAAACTAAATAACTATCGGAAGCTTGAAGCTAGTACTCTGTTTGAAATTATTTTATGAAAGAAAGAATAGTACAATAGTAAAAAAAATATATATGAGACTAGCCATTAGCAAATGAGGACATTAATGCCAGTTTAGTGGCTGACCATCTGACTGAATTTTAACAAGTCACAGAAGCTGTCTGTGTTTCCATTTCCTCATGTGGATAACAGGGATAATAATAATACTTATCCTTTTTTCCCCCCCATGACAGCCTTGTAGACCAAGTCAACCGTTTATAGTAGTACAAGGCAATAGCACTGTGTGCAATATAAACCAAAATCTCAAAACCTTTAATTTCATTCATTCATCCCCTTACCAGAGCTGCTGCAATAAGATGGGTCAACAAGCCGTCCATTTTTATCAGAACAAATTATGGTTTGTAGGCGCACTCCTTTTCCACAGGCTTTTGTATCTCCATGCAATCGTATGCCCCACTGAGATTCCTTTTTTCCCTCTGGAAGAATGCACTCAGACCAATTTCCATTGGGTTGGGCTGTGAATACATCACAGGGGCATGCCTCGGTTTCAACTAGAGGATAAATTTCAACATTCTGGCATTTTTCCTTCTTTCTGCTCTTCCCTGTTTCAACAAGAAACATTGTGTTAATGTTACATCTGATGTTTTTGATAAAAACTGGTTAAATTTATACTTAATGGCTTTTAGTTCATTAAAATTTAAATAATATGAAGTGTAAATATATATAACTTTTTTTTTATCTCAAAAGCCAGTCCACCTCCTACCACCATTCTGCTTTCTTTGTTTGTAAAGCATGCGACAGTGGACGCATCTCACAAGGCAAGTTAAGTAGTTAAGGGAATTTAGAAAATTGTTATATATTGGAGAAAGACACTAAACCCTTGAAACAATCTTGCTACACTATTTGTGTTGCTAAGGAATTCTTGGTAACTTTATGTAATATCATTATCCCCATAATTAGCTGATGAAAGGAAATTGATTACTTTGTCTCTATTCCCCTTGCAATCAGTGGTTGCCAGGGAGAACCACAAAATGGTCAAATAAACAGTAACCCTTTTTTTTTTTTTATAAATGACTTTGTAAAGCAGACTTAAACAGATATTCTGCACATATGCAATAGATATTAAAATAGTCATACTTAACTGTAGAGCTAATTATGATTAAAAGCAATATCGTGCATTTTGAGGGATTTTACTAACCAGATTAAAATGATGTGTTTTTTCCTCCTACTGTTAAGTTTTTTTTCTCACCTCTAACACTAGTGAAATTCCTTTAAAGCTGGAATCTGTTATACTGGCAGATTCAACCATCTTGGCCATAAAGAGAAGCAAACTTAGATGTTGTTCAATAAACTTCAGATTGGAATGGGATATAGATAACATTTTGATGGCAACAACCTATTTACCAGAATTGAAAATAAATCTTAGTTTTCTGGAGTATTCTCTTACTCATTGGCTACATTAATAGAAATAGAGAGGGTGTTTTCTTGCATATGGCAAGAGAAAGTGTTTGGATTATTTTCAAGGTTTTCTTTGGGTAAAATTGATAAATGAGTTCACCATTTTTTGTCACTTGAACAGCACAATATCCATCTATTTGTCTGTGATATTGTGGAGGTAGCAAGATGCTGAGCACAAAGCGCAGAGTGACAATCTCTAAGTAGATTATTCAAGTACATGTCACAGCTCTCTAGGCCTCAGTTACCTTATCTATTAAGTTTTGTAAGGGTTTAAAAAGGTATAGAAAGTATGAAATTTGAAATGATTTTTGTAGTTCAGTCATTTCAGTCATGATTGACTCCGTATGGCTCCATTTGAGATTTTCTTGGCAAAAATACTGGAGCAGTTTGCTATCTTCTGTTCTCGTTCATTTTACAAATGAGAAAACTGAAGTAAACAGGGTTAGGTAACTGCTCCAAGATTGCATCATTGGTAAGTCTCTAAAATCAGGTTTGAACTCAAAAAGATGTATCTTTCTGACTTCAGGCCCAATACTCTATCCATTGTCATCTAGATAATAACAAATTAGAGTTTTTAATCTGCTTATTGGTAGGAGAATGTGTACATTTGATGAACTTTAACATCCTTTGAGTGTTCAATTTCAATGCTTTTCTGTTTGTAAAACGTCATCTTACATGTATTCCCATTGAAATAAAGTCATTGCTCTATGCAATATTTATGGAATTGATGACTTAATGGAATGTGGTGACCCTTATGGCCCCTGGAGTCAACTAGAAATCCAAGAGCAAAGTCTACACCTCCACCCAAATAAATCTTCAAGCATGGCTTTGCAGAAAAGATGAATCCAATTATTACTGGATTATTTTTTCTTTCTTCTAGTGTCTTGTGAATATGTTCAGATAAGACTATTAACCCTAATATAACTGGTCAAAGTATTATAGGATAATTTAAAGACATACTCAAAAACATACTCAAAATAAAATATTCCATTATCAATGAAATTCAGCAAATAAGAGTTGATAGATTTTGATGATATTCTTTTCACTCCTATTTGAAAAACCTAAACATACTTTAGCATTTACCACATTTTAGTCAAAAGCCATTTGAAGATTGGGCAGTTATATGGGTCAAACACAAGAATGTCTGCTAGTTAGAATCATAAATTGTTTAATGAGTAATTGAAACTAGGTTCTATTTGATTTAATGTGAATAGCAGAGAGATGCTCACAGCCAATTTAAACAATTACTATATTATGACTTACTGGCAACAAACAGACATTTCACAATGTTTGAAAATTGCCTTTATGTGTTCTACCAAATTATTGTGGTTTGATTTTTTTAGCCAAAATGACTGAATCTTCCATAAAACTGGATTTTAACTTGAATGGGTTTCATTATTGTTGGAGGTTGGAGTCTCAAAGAAAAGAAATAATTTTCACATTAAGAAATTAACATGTAGATTTATATACACTGATTAAGTGCTAGTCAAAGACTCTATTAGTTTTCATTATATGACCAATTCAAGGAACATAATAAATTTCTGGCTTTCAATTGAAAGATTGATAATGTTTTCTTATGTATTTGTTTTTTGTGTCTATTTATCTGTCTAACCATGTTCTACTTTTCAGCTAGTATTTTTCTTGTGATACTAGTTGAAAAGTGAGACATGGTTAGACAGATGGTAATTTTTGATGTTTTAATATCTTTATGAAAAAAAGCTTGAATTATTTTCCACCTAATCTAATGAATTATTAAAGTTTAAACTTTAATAATATTGATGTAAACAATATTTGAATGCTTATTGGCATTGTCCATATGCTCAAAAACAGTTTTCAAAATCCAAAATTTTCTTAATAAATGAATTATTAACAATTGTGCAGAAAACCCAAATAATGACTTGGTCTAAAAGCTACTATGACAGAATATTCCATCTAGTGCTATTGTCATTTGTGCCAATTTTTAGGCAATGGGAGAATTCAAGTTTCTGCATGTGCGCATGTATGCATACATTTGTGTGTGTATATGCATGTATGTATGTATGAATATGTGTATGTATACACATAAGTGTATGTGTGTGTACATATACATGTGAGAAATAATTCATTTGGACCCCACACTATTCCAATCAGTGTTAATCAATTTGATAAGATTCCATAATGTTTATAAGTGCTATATACCTCTGACCTACAGACTCTATTACTTGCTTAATCATAGGAAGTTAACTAGAGGCCCACGTTGTTATTCCTTGTCATAGTGACCAAGCCCAGTGTGGTAGAGGTGACAACTATCTGGAAGGTTCTTCAATTTATTTTTGTATCTCTGGAACATTTTTTCCTGTTCAACATGATCAAGAGACCATCTTATAATCACTTATGACCATGCTTCATTCAATCTGTGATAGCTTATACCATCTCCTACTCTCTAACTCAAGCAAAAGACCCTCCATATGACCATTTAGTCAGTGTAGATGCCTCATGCTTCATCTAAATTGTGACCCTCCTGACATATTATTTTGCTTATTTTCAATATGTATCAATTGATGGAATTATTAGTTATTCTGTATAACCATTCTTGATGTCTAGATATCTAATCCTATACAAATAAGGTCCTGGAAGGAGGGTACATCTCATATTGTGAGGAAGATCTCAGACCTACTTCATTAAAGGGAACCATGGACTTTTCAGTAAAGTGCCATTGGCTTAGAGCTCTGCCTCAGTCTCTTTTATTGTAGGTGGATGATTTTAAGCCCCACATATGAATATACATATATATGCTAGTGGTTATTAGTTTTAGTTTCAACTTATTTAAGAAAAGCTCAGGTTTATCATATTTAAGTAAATTGTTGAAAAGTAGATATATTAAAAATTTATTTGACTATTTGGAAATCAAATGGTGGGTTTGTTTCATTTTTTTTCCTATTGAAAACTAAATTTTCCTCTTTTCTACCACCATGCACAGATATGAATTGATGAGTTATTCTGACATACTGCAGAGCCACAAAAATATCACATAATTTGCTATAAATCTACAATCCAATAATTTGAAAAGAAATTCTAAATTTGTGTAGAATGAAAAATATAACAATCTTTTAGACTGAGCAATGCTTATTTTAAATGGTACTTAAACAACTTCAGTATTTACATAAAAAGCACATTGCATAATTCAGTAAAGTAAAATCCACTGTATCCTGCATTAAGATTTTTTTTCCACTTTCAAGGTTTTGATGCAAAATGTAAATCATCATGAGAGATGAACTAATTGCCAATTTATATGAATTCCTCACTTTAAAGATGTCCTCTAATTTCAAAAGGTCCTGGAGGATTAGTGTTGCTTAAACTTTAATAATATTGATGTAAACATCTGCTAATTAATCATGTGTTATTTTGTGTGTGACATGAACAAACATTTTAAAGTGTCCAATACCTTCTTAATACTTATATACTCCAAGCCCTATCTAGGTGTATTTAACTTTCAAACAAAATAAGATAATTTATGAGAACATACGAAATAGTGAAAAATCAGTGAAAATAAATATTCTGTAGAATAACAAAAATAATGGTGATTTTTATTCAATAAATATAATTAATTCTTGGATTCTATCACACCACATTGTATTATATAACATGTAATATCATGACATATATCATATATAGATTTAGAGCTAAAAGGAACATTAAAATATCATTTGGCTCAATGTTCTCATATTAAAAATGAGAAAATAAGTGTCCCATAAAGTGATCAAAATCCCAAAAACACTTAATATAAACCTATACAACAATATGTGTCTCAAAATTCTTTAATAATTTAAATGTGGAGAATTACCAAGATTTAACTTTGTAATATGCTTTGAAATCGTGTATATGGAGAAAAGTTTCTCAAATCAAGGCAACTGGCATTACAAAAGTATATATGTTGTTGAATGATATGATTGAATGATATGTTGCTTAATTCTTCAGGTTTTGTCCAGCTTTATTGTTCATTCTTTATTTATTATTATTGTAATTATCAATTATTCTCTTCAATAATTCAAGTACAAAAGCAAAAAGCAAAAAAAAATTATCTTAGTACAAGAAAAATGTTAGAATGGAATCTATTTTTAACTTGATAAACTTCTGATATAGCTTTCTACCTATGTGCTAAAATAAGTCAGATGTTTGACAATGGTATAGAATTTCTTCAGGAACAACTATTTCATTATGTGAACCAAAATATAAGAATCAGATCCTACCTGTCAACTGTCGGCGGCGGGTCCTCACTGTGTCACAATCTGTTGAGCATGGGGTGAATTTTGACCAAGGAGTGAACATACAGTCATCGCGGCAGGGGATGTGACACTCTTGCACAAGGGGAGGCATGTCCCCTGCCCACTTAAGGCAGTCAATCATTTCTGCAGACTGATTATTATCAGACAGACATGTGACAGCTAAAATATAAAACAGAGTTTCAGATTACCAATTCAGGTTAAACCCATAGATATTTATTAGCAATGTGGCTTAAGTGTAGGTGGTATAAGAATGCCTACATTCCAATACTGCTCTGAATAGTTCACTTCTTTGTAGCTTTAACAGGTTAAAACCTCAGTTTCTTCATCTGTAAAATGTGGCTAATTATAAAAGCTCTGTTATATATTTAACAAGTTTATGAAGGTTGGTTAAGATAATACATGTAAAAGCACTGTTCAAATGTAAAAGAGGGGCTAAATATATACTAGTTAGGAAATAAAACCACTCTCCAGCTCAAGATAGATGGGGGAAAACTTCAAGAAAAGTAAGTCTCAATAAAAGTAACCATTTTACTAAAGTGAAATGGGTGTTTAGCTCAGTTCAAATACCATGAGAACACAGCAAATCAGCAGCTAAGACCCTCAGTCCTGACTCAACAGAGGAGCACAGGAGGGAGCAACCTCCAGTACCAGTTCATAAAGCAAACTTTGAGAAACTAGGCCTATTCCTGAAAAAAGTAGGCAAAACTGCAAACACAAGGGGGCCCCCGTGCTCAAAGCCTAGGCTCCAAACTGCACAGGCAGCTTGGCACAGTACCCCATTTTCCCCAGTAGAAGAACTCAACCATAAAAGTTAAAAAAAAAAAAAAAAAGAGGAAATACACAAAGAAAAGAAAAGAACATGAGCAAGAAACAGAAAAGAACTTTGACCACAGAAAGCTGCTATGATGACAGGGAAGACCAAAACATCAACTCACACAAGGCTATCTCAAAGAATGATATGAATTGAGCTCAGACTCAAAGATTCTGCTTGGAAGTGCTCATAAAAGGTTTTAAAAGGCAAATAAGAGAGATAGAAGAAAAAATGAGAAAGAAAATGAGAACTATGCATGAAAGAGTCAACAGCTTAGAAAAGGAAGGAAAGAAATTGTCTGAAGAAAACAATTCCTTAAAAAGTAGAATTAACCAAATGGACAAAAAGATACAAAATTCTAATTAAAAATTAGAACAAGGGAAATGAAAGCTAATGACTCTGAGAGACAGCAAGAATCAATCAAACAAACTAAAAAGAATGAAAAAATGGAAGAAAATTTGAAATACCTCATCGGAAAAACAACCAACCAGGAAAATAGATCTGGAAGAAACAATTTAAAAATCATTGGTGTACATGAAGGCCATATCCAAAAAAAGAGCCTGCATAGCATTCTTCAAAAGATTATTAAGGAAAACAACCCCAATAATCTAGAAACAGGGGGGAAATATTCATTGAAAGAATTCACCATCACTTCTGGAAAGAGATCCCACAAGGAAAACCCCAAGGAACATTAATATGAAAGTCCAGAACTATAATCTCAAGAAGAAAAAAAAAATACAAGTTGCCAGACTAAAACAATCCAAATATCAAGGAGCAATAGTCAGGATTATCCAATATTTGGCAATAAAGGATGTACAATCCTGCTACAAAAAGGAACAGAGAGCCTGGAATACCATAGTCTATGAGGCAAAGAACCTAGGGTTACAACCAAGAATTAACTACTCAGTGAGAGTTAGCATCTTCTTTTAGGGGAGGTGATGGATCTTCAATGAAGTAAGAGACTTTCAATCATTTCTACTGAAAAAAAAAAAACAGAACTAAACAGAAAAATATCATCACTTATGTAATAATCCTAAGTTTTGAAACCCAAAAATTTTATTATAGAGAGAACACTACTGCCATCACCAATGCTATCATTAGTGACAACAACAAAGAAATAACAAGACTTGTTGGATTTATTTTTATCTGAAATCATCCTCAAACATATAAATATATATGAGAAAGGGGGAATCACTTTAGTTCCTAATATGTTCCATATAATGTCCTAAATACCTCACAAATATTAAACATAAAAATGAGATAACAGCCAAAAGCTTGGAATGAGAATATAATAACAATAAATAACATACCTATTTTCCAGTTAACAAAGCATTTTCCTCATGATATTCCAATGTAATATTATTGTTATTACCATATTACATTAGAATGTATTGGGAACATATTTGGGGGTATCTTTTTATTTGCTAATAATATTTACAACCCTGAAATACAAATTTATCCTGAGCATAATTAAGAGTAGCTGCCACGTGAATCTATTTCCAATTATCTGAAGAGATGAGGTAATCTAAGGTTTTCATACATATCCTTGGGGCCAAAACATTAATAGAGAGAACATAATAGGAAAAAATGCAATATATTTTCAGTTTGAACATTTGTTTCTTGTCACATTAACTCTTTTTTTAATCTCTTTTCTTTCTAGATACTTAAGACACTGTCCAATGAAAAAATGGATGCTCACATCTACTGTCTATTCTGTATTTTTCATTATTTTAATTATTATACAATACTACAAAAAGGCAAGGTCTTTGATCTCCAGTTGTTTTCAAAAGAATGCTGTTTTAATTGCAAGCTTAAATAATCAATCTTAAGTCAATTTGGAGAATGATTATGGAAAATAAGCTTTTCCACAATAACAATGTGAAGAATGCAAAACAGGTAGCTTTTAGTTAAAATTCTAATTAAATTCATCATTAAAAACCTTTAGAAAAATAGACATTTTTAGCAGTGCTCCAAGATTAGAAAATAATTTTTTTTGATATTTGTTTCCTAATACTTTTCTAGAACAAATCTAGCAATTAAATGCTGGATAATAAACTTAAGAAACTCAATGAATAATTTACCACATTGTGAAGATATACACAACTACTACCAGCATAATTAGTAGGAACATGGTAGTTTTGTTCAGGACTATGGAGTAATGTTCTGTTTATTTGCAGTAATGGAGACAAGTGAAACAATAGGTTACTTGGAAACAAAAGGTAACCAATTGCCATTTATCTTTGTTTTGGAATGTAGTTTGGTAGTGGGGCACGTAGAAACACATGTGTGTCCTGCAGATCATATCTAAGCATTATGGCTGTTGTAACTATCCAGAGTAACAGTAGAAGGGGAAATGATTATCTTCATAGTACCCAGAGAACCATATTTAGTATCAAACTTAATTTAAAAACTATATGAATGTTGTATACCCTACATTATTATTTCACTTCCTGAGTTTCCTCAACCTACTTGATTGCTTTATTATAGTAGCTTTTTATTTTTCAAAATACATGCAAAAGGGGCAGTTAGGTGGCACAGTGGATAGAGAACCAGCCCTGAAGTCAAGAGGACCTCAGTTCAAATCTGACAACAGACACTTAACACTTCCTAGCTATGTGACCCTGGGCAAGTCACTTAACCCCAATTGCCTCAGGAAAAAAAAAATACATGCAAAGGTCGTTTTCAATATTCATTCTTGCAAAACCTCATGCTCCAAGGTTTTGTTCCTCCCTTCCCTTTTTCCCCAGACAAGTAATCCAACATAGGTTAAATGTACAATTCTTCTACACATAATTTCCACATTTATCATGCTACACAAGAAAAATCAGATCAAAAGGGAAAAATTCCAGGATTATAACTAGGTGTTCAATCATTTTTCTGTCCCTGTACATTGAGTGTGTTTGGTGCTCCCAACACATTAGCTGACTGATGGATTTTTCACTCAGTATTTGACTTGGCATTTTTGTGATCACTTTAAAGGAGAAAATTTTTGAGGGGTGTCTGATAGTTGTGACTCTTTGCTCTACCACCTTGACTCAGTTCTCTTATATTGCATACCATGAAAGTGCATTATCAAAGAATCTTAGAAATAAAAGTCATAATAGTCTCCAGTGCTATGCCCTGAAACAATGTAGCCACTCTTCCTAAATCAACAAGCAATTACTATAAGTAAGTTTCTGTATTGTAGAGGATTAAATAAGACTTGATTAGGTTTGACACTCTTGCTAGACAATTATAGATTTCATCTAATAAATAAATTTTTCAGATTTCTTAAAGTTCAAGATGTTAATTTCTTTTTTAAATTTTTTTCTTTATTAAAGCATTTTATTCTTTAAAAATATATGTGGACAATTCTTCAACATTAGCCCTTGCAAAACCTTGTGTTCCAATTTCCCCTCTTCCCCCGATCCCTCCCCTAGATGGCAAGTAGTCCAATATATGTCAAACATGGTAGAAATATATATTAAATCCAATATATACATACATATTTGTACAATTATCTTGCCACACAAGAAAAATCAAATCAAACCAAAGAGAGAGAGAGAGAGAGAGAGAAACAAAATAAAATGAAAATATCAGTAACAAAAAGAGTGAAAATGCTATGTTGTGAACTACACTCAGTTCCTGCAGTCCTCTCTCTGGGTGTAGATGGCTCTTTTCATCACCAAACTATTGGAACTATTCTGAATCATCTTATTGTTGAAGAGAGCCACATCCATCAGAATTGATTATCCTATAATCTTCTTGTTGCTGTGTATAATGATCTCCTGGTTCTGCTCATTTCACTCAGCATCAGCCCATGTAGGTCTCTCCAGGCCTCTCTGAAATCATACTGCTGGTCATTTCTTACAGAACAATAATATTCCATAATATTCATATACCATAATTTATTCAGCCATTCTCCAATTGATGGGCATCCATTCAGTTTCCAGTTTCTAGCCACTACAAAAAGGGCTGCCACAAACATTTTTGCACATGTGGGTCCTTTTCCCTCCTTTAAGATCTCTTTGGGATATAAGTCCAGTAGAAACACTGCTGGGTCAAAGTATGCATAGTTTGATAACTCTTTGGGTATAGTTCCAAATTAAGATGCTAACTTCTTGAAACAAAATCATTATTACTGTTAACATGAAATAATTACCAAAAAACCTCTTTAAAGCTTTCTTTCATATGAGTTATTTAATTACTTATTGAAATCTGCTAGTTCCTTTGTTTTTTTGTCATGGTTGGTTGATTGGTTGTTGTCCTTCAATATCAAAGAGGACCAAAATGACATCTCTATATTAGAATTAAGTTACAGTGTGTTCAATTGTTGATCATACCAATATGAGCTTGGAATGCCCTGCCACAGGGTCAGACACATATAGTCCATTTAGGATGGATTCTCTAATTTTGTACATCTTGCATTTCTTTTGGGGTAATTTACTTCTGCTTTGCTCATAGAGTACAGCATCTTTTCTGATGAGTGCATACCATGCTGGGAGTCCTGTGTCAGTGTCTCCCACGTCATAAATCAATTCTAGAGTTCTTAAGAGAGAAACCTCAAAACCAAATTATCACTCTTTGCAGATGATATGATGGTCTACTTAGAGAACCCTAGAAAATCAACTAAAAAACTATCAGAATTAATCCACAACTTTAGCAAAGTTGCAGTATACAAAATAAATCCACATAAATCATCAGCATATTTATACATTACCAACAAAATGCAACAGCAAGAGATACAAAGAGAAATTCCATTCAA
>JAJPUD010001655.1:110516-128168 GCA_023553655.1 Myrmecobius fasciatus | reverse complement strand
TTCTTCCTCCGATTTAGATAGAAATTGTCTGTGTAATTTATCACCATAGAACACATGCTTAGGCTTGTTTGTGTCATGGATTCCTTTGGGAATCCTGCTGTAGTGGACCGCCTGGTGCACTGAGATATTAACTAAGGTGGTAGAATCAGTCCTGCTTTTCATCACATTACACTGGTTTGTTTAGCCATTTCACTTTTGTCCGACACTTGATGACCCCATTTGAGGTTTTCCTGGCAAATATATTAGATTGTTTTGCCATTTCCATCTTCAACTCCTTTTACAGGGAAGAAATGGAAATAAACAGGATTAAATGGCTTACCTAGGGTCACACAGCTAGTGATTTGAGACTTGATTTCAATTCAGAAAGATGAATCTTTCTGAATCCAGGCATGATACTCTATCCACTGTGCTATCTCATTGTCAAAATAACAACAATAACATGTTTTCTTTTGGCATAAAATGTTTTAGTTTTCTCAACCAATCCATGGAGTGCAAACTCAAAGTAGCTGATCCTGCCAGATTTGAAAGATTTTAAAGTGGTCCCTGCAGTAGACTATACTGGCCCCCTGAGAACTAGCTTATTTACTAGAGAGATTCATCACCTATAAATCAATGATTTATAAGTTGATGGTGCAGGGGATAACATAGTGGGCCTGCAGTCAGGAACACTTCAATTCCTATGCAATCATAGACTCTTACTAGCTGTGTGACCCTGAACAAATCAGTTAACTTCTGTTTGCTAAGTTTCCTAAAGTAATCTCTGTTATATGTGTATACACACACACACACACACATATATAATTTGTGCTATTAGTAGCCATCTCTAGGGTGGGGGGGAAGGGAATAAAAAATTTATATGATATCCTATTATTATTCCTAAACAATAAAATAAGAATAATAATAGTATCTACCTTGCTGGGCAATTTTGAGAATCAAATGAGATAATATTTATACAATTGTTTAGCAATGGGGCTGGCACAGAGTCGGTGTTATATAAAATCCTAATGGTCTTATTATCTTATTCCCATCTTATGGAACAAAGAAACAAATTATGGTCCTGAATCCCAGAAGGCATTTTAAAATTCTATACTACTGTGACAGTGGCCAAAAGGAGTGAAGGGGACAATATTTACTTCGTGCTTTTAAAAGTATTTCTATGAATATTAATTTAACAGATAGTAATCTCAAATCTTGATTTAAAATTAACAATTTGATTTGCAAACTTGTCATTCTTTCCATAAATGAGTCAGATGTTTACAGGAAGATGAAGTTGAATGAAACAATAAGACCCATGTTCCCCTTGGAAATATAATTAATGAAGAGGGTTTTACTATAAACCTAAATATAAAAATAATCAAGATGATTTATTTATTGTCAATTATCCAGTGTCAGGCACTGATCTAGGCGGGGCGGGGTGAGGTGGGAATTGGCAGATGCAAAGACAAAAAAAGAAACAGTCCTTGACCTCAAACAGTTTACATTCTAAACTTTCATATGGACTGATTTGTGTAAAGTATATGCAAAAGAGAGATACAAAATGAACTTGTTTGGGCAAGGAGCTAGCATTTGGATGTCACAAGAAGTAAATGGTACTTAGAAACCTGTTCAAGACTTGTAAAAAGTGAAATAAATTGAAGTGAGTAGAACTAGAAGAAAAGTTTAGATAATGACAAAAAAATGGTATTTAGAAACCTGTGAAGACTTGTAAGAACTGGGGCAGCTAGGTGGCTCAGTGGTTAGAGCACCAGCCCTGAAGTCAGGAGGACCTGAGTTCAAATCTGGTCTCAGACACTTAACATTCCCTAGCTGTGTGACCCTGGGCAAGTCACTTAACCCCAATTGCCTTAGCAAAAAGCAAAAAAAAAAAAAAGACTTGTAAGAACTGAAGTAGATTGAAATAAGTAGAACTAGAAGAGAAGTTTAGATAATGACAGCAACATTTTCAAGACAGACAATAATCTTTAAGAACTATGATGAAGGCATGATCAACTATGATACCAGAGGATCACCTGATGCTGATAGGATACCTGATGCTGAAACATTGAGACAAAAATGTTATTGATTCAAGATTCAGAATGATATTTGGATATGGACTAAATATGAATTTGACTTGTTTGACTATGCAAATTTGTAATAAGGGTTTTGTTTTACTTTCTCTTCCTCTTTCCCAAAAAGGATTGACATAAATTTTGTTAATTGAAAAAAAATAAAGAAAAAAATTAAGTGACACTTGACATTGTTCTTAAAAGAAATCAGAAATTTCACAAACTAAAAATGAGGGGGAAAATTACAAAGGTTGGGGAACAACATATATAAAGGTAAAGAGGCATCACATATGAGGATCAGCAGAAGCACTGTTTATCTAAATTATAAAGTGTGAGAAAAGGAATTAATAAATGTTAAGATAAAAAAGTTAGGTTTTTACTTTTTTTTGAAGACATTTAAATGTCAGAAAGTCAATATGTGAACCTAGTGATTACTGGGAGCCAGTGTTAAGTACACAAATTAACAAAAAGGACATATGAAGAAAGAGGCTATTAGCTTCCAAGGAAAGGATTGATAAAAGAAATATAGAATAATTATACACACATATATATTTACATATATGTATATACACACATACAATTTGTTCTATTGGTAGCCATCTCTAGGGTGAGGAGGGAATAAAAAATTTATATAATATTTTTATTGTATGTATTAAAGGAATATCAAGTTGCACATAGCATATTTACAATTTCACATGAAATTATATTTCTAAAAACATTGGTATGCTATAGAAATGCTTGTTTTATTCCATAAATTAAAAATAAAATTTTAAAAATTTCACCTGGTTGTCTATGTGATTCAAGGATTAGAAAGTTATAGAAGGAGGGGAGACTAATTAGATTATTTTAATATAGTAGGCAGAAAGCAATGAGGGTCTAAAGGAGAGTGATAGTTATGTGAATACAATTAAATGGAAGGATACAAGAAACTCTGTGGAAATAGAAATGCCAAGATTTGACAATTGGATATGTGGGAGTAAAAAATTAGAAGTAATTAGATTAACTGATTAAAAGGTTGGCACTTCAGCAGAAACAGGGAATTTAAGAAAAGTAGATTTGGGGGAAACCCATATTCTTGATGTATTGAGTTTGAGATATCTATAGAATATCTTAATAGGCATTCCATAAGATCTGAGTAGAGCTCAAGAAAAAAACAAGGTCTATATATATCATATACCTGGCAGTCATCAGTTGATAATTAAAACAAAAGCAAGTGATGAACAAATGATGGGAAAAGAAATAATTTCAGAGTATGTTAGATAATCTTATCTAGAAATACTAATGGTAAACATAGGCAAAGACATTTCAATAGCAGTATGTTTATGTGTTTTACTTAAGTGTATTTTCTCATAAAGGCACGTCTTATAAATAATAGGAGGCTCATTGGGAAGTGGTGATTGTTGGGCCCTGAACCTTGAGCCTGACCTGAAACCTCGCCCTACTCCTTGACCGCTGGACCATACTGTTCTAGCAACCTGCATCTCTAGGCATATATTCTGCCAACATGTATCAACATGGTCCTACTAATAAGCAGGTCATGGGATGTACAGGCATTGAGTATGTGCCAGTAACAGGGTAAGCACTCCCCTTCCTATGGAGAACTTGTTGCTGAGGCATGTGATTCCCAGGAGGCAAGAGAGGTGGCAGGCAGAGGATATAAGGAGGGACAAGGGGAAGGAAAGGGGACCATCATGAGCTGTACCAAATAAAGCCTGCTTGAACTACCTTCCTTGCGTGTGAGGACTGACTGCCTTGCCGTGGTATCTGGAGACATCCGAAGAGTTGTAGAGGCAACTGGGTAAGGAAAGGCACTGCCCGGCTGGGAGTAGCCCAGCAGGTAATAATATAATTTTTTTTAAATGAGCCAATGAAACATTTTTGAAAAGAACAATGAAGATAATTAGAGATTTAACACAAAAATCTATAGAAGTGTTTAAAGAGATAGGGCAATTCAGCCAATAACTTGCCATGATTCCATAGACATCACAACTTTTTTACTTCCATAAAAAAAAAAAAAAAACAGATAAAGGGAAGGATGGGGGAAATATCTTGTATAACTATTAAAATTTCACAAAGGAAGCAAGATGAAATATAGTGGATAGACAGCTGGATTTAGAGCAAAGAGATATGGTAATACTTGTATCTCCTTCATTATCCTTTTAAGAATTTGATCATGGACACATGACTTAACCTTTCAGATTCTCAGGTCACTTCTCAGTAAGATGGGCATATTAAAATATGACCTACCTCATTGTATTGTGAGGATAGTGTTTTATAATATTTAAGTTCCACATAAATGTGTATTTTATGACCACTCCTCTACATGTATGTAGTCATATAGTTTTGAGGGAGTTGAAGTATAGGCTCCCAAGACTTTTGAAAAGGGAAGGACACAAGATGATTGGGTATAGAAGGAGGCAGGAATCACCAAAGGGGATATAGTAAGACAGAAGATATCAGCTATAAACCCATACGCTCACTTTTTCAGAAATACAATATTTGAATTAAAATAATATATGCCTGCCTGTTAATGGGAATCCTTGATTTAAAAAATTATGTCAATGATGCAAAAGGCATTTATAAATGATTTTTAATAGAAGACTGTATTTACAGTTATACAACTAACTGAAAAGTATTTTTATTAAATGTAAAAATGCATTTAATTTTTTCAAGAAAAATGTAGACCAAATGGTTATGTTGCATCTTCTATGCATATGCTAATATGCAATAAAATAGCTAGACAAAGCACTTTGCTTATTTTAGAGTAATTAATAGTAAGTAAGGCAAACAAAAATCACCTAAAGAATCTGACATGAAGTGGGGGATATTTAGCAGTGCTCAAATAACAGAGGAGTTTTCAGGTGAAGTCCTGCAGATGTTTCTACTGTTGTACTCATTTGACCAAGTCTAGAATGTGGCAGAGCTTCAGAAAAGATATCTATCATAAGAAAAAAGAAAACAATAACAAAATTTCCCTAACAACATAGAAAAATAAGTGGATGAAAAGTCAAGACATTATACAATTGAAAAAAGAGCTCATAGTCCAATAGTACATTCTTTTTTTTTTTTTTTTTTTTTTGCTGAGGCAATTGGGGTTAAGTGACTTGCTAGGGTCACACAACTAGGAAATGTTAAGTGTCTGAGACCAGATTTGAACTCAGGTCCTCTTGACTTCAGGGCTGGTGCTCTACCCACTGTGCCACCCAACTGCCCCCAGTACATTTATTTTGTATAGGTAATGCACATAGTGGGACAAAACCCAGTTAGACTGAATTTGAGAAAATGTACTGTGATAGTCAATGATTTCAAGCTTTTCCCTGAAATAAAAAGCAGTCTTTCAAAACTAATATTCTTCAACAAATCTGACCAATAAGGAACTCCAAAGACAAATAGAAATAAAATGTCATTAAAAATCACATGACAAAAAGGGAACTTGGTGGTGAGAAAAAATAAAACAATTGAATGACCACAGTGTGAGACAAA
Organism: Myrmecobius fasciatus; assembly: GCA_023553655.1. NCBI lineage: Eukaryota > Metazoa > Chordata > Mammalia > Dasyuromorphia > Myrmecobiidae > Myrmecobius > Myrmecobius fasciatus. Next base: position 122,640 of record JAJPUD010001655.1, on the reverse strand, counting down.
ATGTCATCCAGAGATATTGGGACAAAGTGACGGTCTCTGACATGTTCACAGATCCCCTATTGTTACTTTTATGAAGATCCAGACAAGAGTCAAAAAAGGAATGGAGTGCAGAGGTAGATAAGTTGTTATCCATGTCATTACATCTAGATCCATTTAACTATTAACCACAACAATCACAAAAAGTAGGATTTATAGGGTACCTATTATGTGCCTGACTTTGTGCTAAATACTTTATATAAGTATTATCTCATTTGATTCTCACAACTCTGAGAGATGAGTGCTATGAATTCAACAGTTGAGAAAACTGAGGCAAACAAATTAAGTAACTTATCCAAAATCACATAGGTGTCTGAGGCCCCACATTTGAACTCTGTCCCAGGGTTCTATCCCTGACTTACTTAACTACCTCTAAATTTTACTTTTGTGCATTTTGATATTCTTTCAATGATATAAAATGCCTGCAAAAACTGGAATTATCATAAATGCTAAACACAAAGGTATAGAGTCACTCAAATACCAGTGGAGAGATCCACAGTGAGGAAAAATAGCCTATGTATTTCACAAGTACTCTTACAAAAATGCCTCAAGGCATAGGATTACATGTAATTTATAATCATTTTATTAATTAGCCTAGCCTATAATTAATAAATGTATAGTTAGTAGGTGCTCTCAATAACCAGACACCAAGAAGATTCTGAAACACCATAAATCAGGGGTGTGTCTTTTGAGAGGGAACTCCCTCAAGTGAAACTCAATCCTGCAATGAGGAAGTGAATTACAGATCTTTAGGTCTTCCTATTGAGAATATCATTTGATCAATCCCCATATCCAGGAGAACAAAAGATGACCCAAACAACTTAATCTGGCAAGTACTTTCTATTTTTCCTAAGCATAGATATAGTAGGTAAAAGCCAACATCAATGTGGGATATAAACTCATTTGTAAAAATAACAGAAGATTATAATGGAAAATTATAAACTATTTTTGCCTCCTAAATCAGTGAAGAGAAACGCTGAGGAAAACATACCTATAAAAAGCATCAGCATCAGAACAAACTAAATCAAATTCTCCCAAGAATATTTACAGATAAAACTGGAAGAACAAAAAAATAAAAATAGATAAAAACATGGTACATATCTGCCAGTATTTCTGTGTTGATCTCTTCTCATCATTGACAGTGAAACCACCAGATTTAGACTATAACACCTTAATCCTCCAATGTGTTATATAAGGCAGTAAAAATGGCATTTTAAAAAATGATGGGGAGGAAGAACAGCCAGATATAAAATATATTTACAGAAGAAATCTGGACTAAAGGGATTTTTGATATGTTTTCTTAAAGCTTTGAGGTATTAATAAACTTTCAAGATATCTGAAATATGAGAAGACACAAAAAAGTGGGGAAAGAAATATCATGGGAAGTTCTATAATTGTATATCCTTTCCCTAAATTGCTGATTAAGAAGATATCAATAACTATACTTACATTTCTCATTTCTAATAAAGATTTTCTATATACTTGGTGAAATCATATTTTGATGAAAATATTAGATCAGACTAAGCAAGGTTTCATTAAAAATGTGCTCTAATTGTTCATATCTTTAAAGTCATATTACTGTTGTAGTGGAAGGAAAAGTGGATTTGAAATCAAAGGAACTGGATCCACTTTTGATCCTTATTACTTTAGTTATAGGGATCATCTCCAGTCATCCTGATCTATATCTTGTCACTGGACCCAGATGTCTCAGGAGGAGAGAGTGAGGCTGGTGACTTTGTACAGCACTGCATTACCTAAATCCAATTCACTTGCAAGTCAGGACAACACCTTCCTGATATCATTGGTTCTTTTTGAGAACAAAGGACATACAACAAAGCAACCAAAGTTACCATGGAAAACTCATATAACGTTATTGAAGCTCAGACTTCCTCATTTGTACTACAGGAAAAAGATGACTAAATGACTTTTAAGTTCTTCCTAGCTTTAAAATATGATTCTTTGATTGAAAAATGTTTCTTTTTGTTTTTGTTCATGGATTATAAAAAATTAGACTTGATAGACTATAACAATATATAGAAATTAATATATCAATAAGTCTCAAAGGCATATGTTAGATAGATGCAACTAGTGAGAAAATTGTTCAGTAATCCTCTGTTTCTCACTATTAAGGAAGATACAAAAACAAAAAGACACAGATTTTATAAAAGTGTTTGCAGCTTTCAAGGAAAAGTACCCTCTATAGAGTTCAAATTTAATTAATGCCCAGAGGCAATAAAGTTTCCAAATACTTCTATTTGTGAATGGTGTTCTCCCGATCACATCAGAGATATAGGAAGTCCTTGGAGACGTCCATAATGACTAAAATAAGATATGTATAAAAATACACACACACACACACAAAGACTAATGTTCAGACTCTGACACAGATTGGCATACCTTCAAATTAGGAAGTTAGTATATGTATTTTAGATAAGAATGGTAGATGGACAAGGAGCTGCCAGGATTGGACAGGAGGGAAATAACAAGCTGGATTTGATTTGGGAAATTGCATAACACTTAGAATGATTCCATTTGGGTTTTTGACATGAAAACCAATTACTTTAGTATCATTGTTCTCACAGTGATGCTATATGGCTGCAGACCATGAAACATCATCATTCCTAAAGAATTAAAATTGTAAGTGTGAAACTAAAGGTCAAGGAAAAAGTTCATTGTAGATATATATGATAATTCTAATGATGACTTTTTAGCAAGAAATAACCAAAAGGAATATATGATTGGAAAAGAATGTAACATGGTCATATACTATGAATGACGGGTAACAAATGGACTTTTCATACCTTGCAGTAATACCACTGTAATTCTACATAGAAGATTTCTGGGAAGAGAGGGACAGAGAATGAATAACAGTGGTCAATGGGTTGAAAACTGCTCCTCTATAAGACACACTAAGCTAAAAAAGAACTTTCTATCTTATGTGTATTTGGTGGACTTTGAAAAGGTAACATTTCAATAACTATTATAATTTTTAGGAATAACATTTTTATTTCCTATTACCCAAATGTTTTGAGAATTAAAATAAATTCTTTTTATAGCCCAAATGCCTTGAAATGTTCCTTACATTTGCTCTCACTTGATGTGAACACATAGTGTGTAAGTACGTAAGAGTTTTCAGGAATTTCCCCTTTTTTTTTTCTAAGTGAGCTTTTCCAAAACAGATATGCTTATTATTAAATGCTGACACACATGTATTCATTTACATATGTATGTATATGTGTATATCTATCTATATCTCTATATGTATCTATCATCTATTTGCAATTTTGAGTAGAACAGCATGATTTGTGAAAATTGAATTAAACAATAAAACAGTAATTGCTTGTTAGGGTGCTTTAATTGACTCATAAGTACCATATGTGAAGCAATGTGGCTGCAGGAGCCCAATTATAAGCTTGCTTATAGAAAGATACAACTCATTTTGCATGTTGGAAACATACTCCCCAATTATTTGGTGCCCTCTATAAAATAAAGAATTTTCAAACAAGCAAGAGAGGCATAGTAAACTAATAATGTATACTTATTCTCTAGGTAATATTATGCAGTCTCTAACAAAGGATATCAGAAGAAAAGTGGCTAAAAGAAAAAACACAATAAATGTTCTCATCATTTAAGAGCCTTTTTTCTAAGCCTTCCCATTTATTGCATTCATAACTATAAAAAAAGAACCAATATAGGCATTATTCATATTCTCTAAAAGCTTATTTAATTCTTATGATAAAGGATAGAGTAAAAAGAGGTGAAGGTTAAAAGTAATAATAGCTTTCCTTTGCATAATGCTTTATAAAGTATTTCACAACTGGGATTTTTTGTTTTTGTTTTTGTTTTTTGCATTTAAATCTCCCATTTACAGAGTAGAAAACTGGGGTATAGAAAACTGAAATGACACACCGTGTGAAACACAAATTGAAGGTATCATAAATAATATTAGAACCCAGGTCTTTTGATGCCAACTCTGTCATTTTCACTTTGTTGTCTTTTACTACACTGTACTACACTGGAAGGAGAATGTTAAATTCTTTAAAGGAAAAAAAAATATCAGTTAAAAATTAATCGAGTCATGATAGAATCTACTCATTGTATACCCATACTTATATATGAGTTGAATGAATGAGTGAGTGTAAAAGCTCTTATTAAGCACTTCTATTTGCCAGGCAGCATGCTAACTTCAAGAAATGCAATAGAATCAGAAAAGAGACATCCATACACTCAAGGTCTTAACTTTCTAATAGAGAAAGACAACACATAAAGGAAAGATGGGATACATGTGCTTTCTGCAACTTTGGTTCTTCACTAGAAAAAATAAAAGATCAATTCTGAGAGACCAGAGTATTCTAGTGGTAGACTCTAAGATTCTAAGGGATAAAGAGAGTGGTTATGGTACAGGGAGCATGATTTAGAGAGAGTAGCCATAAAGTAAGTTTGGAGTAAATAAAAGGACAAAAGTATAAGTGGAGTATTTTGTTAATTCTGAAAACTAGTTTTTTCAATCTTTCATTTTATTGTTAATTTAATGTAAAAACAATTTAAACATTTTTTTATTTAGAGTTCCAAATTCCTTTCCTCTATCTTTTCCCTTCTGTTTTCTTGATAAGGCAAGCAATTTGCTATAGATTATACATGTACAGTAATGTGCAACATATTTTCGAATTAGGTATGTTGCAAAATAAAACAGACAAAAAACCCTGCTTTGATCTGTGACCAGACTGCATCAGTTCTTTCTTTAGAAGTAAATAGCTTTTTTCATCATAAATCATTCAGAATTGTTTTGGATTATTGCATTGCTGAGAATAGTTAAATTGTTCCCAGTTGATTACCCTAAAATATTTCTATTACTATTTACAGTGGTCTTCTACTTCTACTCATTTCACTTTATCAGTTCACATAAGTAAGTCTTCCTAATTTTTTTTTAAACATACTATTCTTCATTTCTATCACAATAGTATTCCATGGAAACCATATTTTAAGAGGGATATTGATAAACTAGATAGTTTCCAGTGAAGTTCCTTGAGAAAATCATTTGAAGGAATTGGGAAGGTTTTAGCCTGGAGAAACTGCCAAGCATTCAAACCCAACAAAGACAGCTTAACTCCATTGGGCTGGCTACATTGTTCGAATGCCAAATGTATACTTGCCAAAAAAGAATATTTTATGGAGAACTCATATAGGACAAGTGTTAACAAGATGGTCAGAAAAAGTGATATAAGGATACTCTCAAGATCTTTCTCTTAAGAACTTTAGAATTGATCGCATGACATGAGAGACATTGGCAAAGAACTGCCCAGCATGGCATACCTTCATCAGAAAAGGTGTTGTGCTTTATGAGCAAAGCAGAATTGAATTAGCTCAGAAGAAATGCAAGAAAGGAAAAGTTAGAGAAAACACCTCAAATGTTCACAGGGATTATTTCTTCTTGCAGCAGAGCATTCTAGGTTTGTATTAATTTAATCAGCCAAAGTCAGAAACATTAACTTGATAGGATTGTCATTTGTAGAAGGGATTAGATTTATTCTATTTGAGTCCAACAAGCAGAAACAAGAGCCATAGATAAATACTTAATCTCAAGAGAAAGAATCCTAATATTTAGAGTATCCAAAATGGAATTGGGCTGTCTCACAAGAGGCAGTGAGTTCTAGTTCCTTGAAAGCCTTCCAGAAGAAACTCAAAAAAATGGCTTAGGATCATGGATGTGGAGCTACTAAAGAGACTTAAATCAGGTCTTCTTTCTTACTCCAGTTCCATAATATGGTGCCTCCATGCAGTGAAAGTTTTATTATCTTAGCATTATACACAACATTTGTAGATGTGACTAAGACCTTTGATTCTGTCAATAAGAAGGACTTTAAAATTATGTCGAAATTTCGTTGCCCAGGTTCTGAATAATGAATTATGTTCTTGTGCTTTCCCAATCACCAATGGAGTGAAACAAGCTATGTGCTTGTCCCAATGCTTTTTAGCATAACTTTTTCATCCATGTTGTCAAAGGCCTTCAATAAAGATGAACAAGGCATCAAGGTCAGCTACCACTCTGATGGTAGATTCTCCAACTTGAAAAGGCTACAAGCCAAAACTAAAGTGAAGAGAGTATTGGTTATGATTTTTTTTGTCTGTGGATGATTGTGCACCCCATGAAGCCTCCAAAGCTGAGTTGCAACAAAGGATGGATCCAGTGTTACTTGTGATAATTTTGGCTTAACAATTAACACCAAGAAAAGACAGCCAGTGCCATACCATCTATATAAGAATATAAAACATATATTTTTATAACAAATGGAGAAACTTCAAATACTGTAGATACTTTCCAGGGATGTACACATTTGTAATGAGGTTGCCACACACATTGGGAGAGCTAGCTCACAGTTTGGGAGGCTCTAAAGAAAAGTATGAAAGAGAAGATGGATTAGACTGACTACCAACTGAAGGTCTGCTTAACTATTGTGCTGACTTCATTGTTGTATCTGTGAAACCTGAACAGCATACCAAGCACCATTCCAGGAAACTGAATTACTTCCATTTGAATTGTTTTAGGAAGATTTTGAAGGTTACCTGGTGAGACAAAATATCAGACACTGAAGTCCTTTCTTAAACTAAGCTACCAAGTATTTAAATTCTATTGCAGAATGCAACTCTTATGGACTGGAGACATTGTTCAGATACCAAATGTATACTTTTTGGAGTACTCATACATAAAAGTGCTCCCATGGTGGGGAGGGGGTCAGAAAAAAGTGATACAAGGACATTCTCAAAGTCCCTATTAAGAACTTTGGAACTGATTGAGTGACATGGTAGACACTGATACAGGATGATGTGACCTCTTTGGAGCTCTATAAGCAAAGCAGAATTAAAGCCGCTCAAAAGAGAATCCATCCCAAACACTGACCTGTCTGACCTGTGTCTGAGCTGTGATAGAACATCCTGAGCTCATATTTATCTGATCAGCCACAGTTAGGCACACTGTAACTTGACTCTAACATAGCAGTATCATTTTGGTACTTTTCAAGAACGAAGGACAGCAGCCAACCATCTTAGCATTACTGATTCTATTTTGATTGAAGCCTCCATTTTTGTCACTGAAATGTAATGATTAAGTTGTATGATTTTTCCTATTATATGTTTGTTTAGTTATAAGCTAAGCACATTTATGACATGATCTAGTAAACAACATATAAGTGCCTCAAAATAACTAATAAACATATGTAGATTTTTAGAAAGGACAGATTATCAGTAGGCAATATTATAAAACACTTTCTTTCAAATTATATAATAACCTATCAAAGTGTCATAAATATATTAGTTAATAAACCACAAGTCAGAACTTGAATGAAATCAGTAAATATCACTTAAACGATGAAATCTCTTCTGAGGCCTGCTGCTGAGTTACAACGAGGACCATCTCCTGAATTCCTTCAATGCACAAGATCTGAACTTCCCATGTTTTATGAGGGTTGTGCTCATTGTATGGATCTTGTTTCTCTAGAACACTTGAGAAAGAGATTCATAGCCTTTAGCTGAGTAAAATAGGAACCTTCTAAGTACTAATATGAGACACTTTTATTGTTGGTGTTGTCATTTTTCAATTGTGTCCAACTTTTCATGTCCCCATTTGTTTTTGTTTTTGTTTTTGTTTTTTTTTGACAAAGATCCTGGAATGGTTTACCATTTCCTTCTATAGCTCATTTTAGAGATGAGAAATGGGGCAAATGGGTTAAGTGAGCACATAGTTAGGAAGTGTTTCAAGCCTGATTTGAAGTCTCAAAAATGAGTCCTGATTTCAGGTCCAACATTCTAATCACTCAGCCAACTAGCTGCCTAAAAATATACTTAATAGGAACTTTAGGATTCAACTTAGTCGTTTGTTTTTAGAGGCTGATGTTTTTATTGTTTGTTGGTCTGCACTAGTTTTTTTTTTTTTTTATAATAGCTTTTTATTTTTAAAATACATTCAAAGATAGTTTTCAACATTCACCCTTGTAAAATCTTGTGTTCCCGTTTTTTCCCTTCCTTTTCCCTATCCCTTCCCGTAGACAGCAAATAATCCAATATAGGTTAAACATGTACAATTCTTCTAAATATATTTCCACATTTGTAATGCAGCACAAAAAATCAAATAAAAAATTTTTAAAAATGAGAAAACAGCAAGCAAACAACAACAAAAAAGGTGAAAATATTATGTTGTGATCCACATTCAGTTCCCATAATCCTCTTTCAGAAATGCAGAAAGACTTTCCATCACAAGACTATTGGAATTTGGCCTGAGCCAAGTCCATCACAATTGATCATCACATAATCTTGTCATTGCTACGTGTATAATATTCTCTTGGTTCTACTTATTTCACTTAGCATCAGTTCATGTAAGTCTCCAGGCTTTTCTGAAATCGTCCTGTTAATTATTTCTTACAGAACAATAATATTTCATTACCTTCATATATCATAAATTATTTAGCCATTCCCCAACTGATGGATATCCAGTCACTTTTTTAATTCCTTGCCACTACAAAAAGGGCTTCTCTGCATTAGCTTAATAAAGTTTGATCACATGCATTCATCAGTGTTAGTCTGAGCAGTGTTTCTGTTTTATTAGTAAACACATATAACAATAAATAAGTTTAGCACATTTACTGTACATTATATTCCATTATGTATATTATAACAGAAATCCCTTCCACATACACTTTCTATGGGTAACCACAAGGTTCCCTTCCAAGTCTCATTTACGGCTATGAAATCTATAAATAAAGCCTTTCAGGTTTTTAAAGGCACAACTTTAAAACCAGCTGACCTTATAGTTTCTTGGGTATAACACATGCTGCATGCTATGTGTCAAAACTAACTTATCATTTTGTACAATTACTATATCAACAAAAACAATAAATCAGACTTATACTGCTCAACACATACCATTAGATTTTATCTATAGGTTGTGGTTATTTGTCAATAGAAACATCAGCTCCTCTAGGAGCAAACCACCATTTTGATTCCTAGAAGTACTGGTAAATTTTCTTTTTACTTACTTTATTTTATCTTAATTTTTTTTGCTTTTTGCTGAGGCAATTGGGGTTAAGTGACTTGCCCAGGGTCACACAGCCAGGAAGTGTCTGAGACCAGATTTGAACTCAGGTCTTCCTGACTTCAGGGCTGGTGCTCTAAACACTGCCCCATCTAGCTGCCCCTTTACTTACTTTCTTACTTGCAAATTTCCTTCTCTGCCCTAGCCTTCCTCTGAAGTGCTTGCTGGGCAATTCTCCAACAGTTATCAACACCCTGAAGGAAACATGGGGTGCTTGAATCTCAAAAGGTTGTCTGGGGAGCAGCCAAGAGTCTGTCCTAAACTCTACCCAGGAATAGGTTCGTGGCCTTGACCTCTAGTTGTTTTATAGTTTTGTTTTCTTTTTCTAGCTAGAAGTATAATTTAGTCACAGGAGTTCTGATTGGTGGCCAATTTAGCAATTTGTTACAATTATCTAACATACTTATGAGATTTTTCTATCGATGATCAATTCTATAAGCATTCATATGTGTTTATAAAATACACATAAAATTTGTTTTTCAAATGATGTTATATAAGAGTTTATCTTATTAAAAAACAACTTTAGTAACAAAAGAACTCAATCAAAACATTCAATTAAAAGTATGGAGGCAGTGTCATCACTTAAAATATTGTCATTATTCCTAAAGGAAACAAGGTAAGGGGTGCCAAACTCAGACAGCCAAAAAAAAAAAAAAAACTCCCAAGTGCTGCCTGAACCAGATTAAAATATAATTACAAAATGTTTAATAAAATAAATAAAAATACAATAATATATAGATAATTTTAGTTGTTTTTTAAGTTATTTTTCTAATTGTTTTCTAAATTAATTAATATGCAGCCCAAATGGAATTAATTTCTATTTGAGTTTGAAACCACTGATATAGATGGTTATCTGCTACATTGCTGATCCTGGAATCAGAAAGACATTTATTAGCAATGTGACCCTGAGTAAGTCACTCTACCTATCTCAATTTTCTCATTTGTAAAATAAGAATAGTAATAGCACATAGATCTATTTGGCTAATTATTCTCTTACCCCAAAGTTCTGGACTAGTTATATTGAGCAGAAATAAGTTAATTCCCAAAGAGTAATCTAATTAGAACTTTTCCACCCCAAGGACAATTTACAAAGCTGGTACAAGGAAATGCATTTGGAGGAGTTATAAATACTAAATGATTAGAACACAATGTAGTTAAATGCCTACCCATTCTGAAAAAAAAAAAATTATGTAGGATTCTAATAGCTTAAGTCTTTATCCATCTTTTTATAGTATACTATTATCAAAGTTTTAAATCAATGAATAGTCCTAATTTTACTATCATTAGCAGTTTTTTTCCTTATATCCCCCTAAAACATGTCACATCAGATTGTCTCCATGAGGTCTCCCCAATTTAGATTCTGTGCCTTATGCTGAATGGATGCTTCAAATAAAATTGTATGAATGTTTCTGGCATTTCTTCTATATATTTGGAAGAGTCATACACTCCCTATTCTAAAGAATATTGCCTATTAACTATGTGATGTAGTAGAAGTCCTGTACTCCTAAAGATCCTATTTTATACATATGTACATAAGAGATGTGGATTTGGCAAGTATGAGAGAATAAATATGCTAATTCCCCCACTGCATGTGGAAGGTGATTTATTCCATTTCCAAAGAAATATGGCAGTATTTACATAAGTTTCACCTGTATCTTTGCAAACAGCTGTTATGCGACCAATTTCCCAATCATGAAAAAGTGAGTCAGGTAGTTTTTAACAGTTGCTTTTGGGTGTGACAGATGGATGGTGCTTCAGTTACCTGCTGCCCTTTCACATAAAGGAAGAAGGAAAATTTGGTGCCAAATAACGGTAGCAAGCAATTATAGATAAAAAACAAGGACCTGCTCTTGGAAATACCAGTTAAAGTTCTTAATAAGCATATACACAACAGTGATTTTAACTGCATCTGTCATAGAGTGGAACTATCTTTTTTTGTTTGTTCGTTGGTTTAAGAGCACTTTATCATTGCTGGAGAAACTCAGCTTTTCATTGTATAATCATTCTAGTTACATAACTAAGTAACAAATGAGATGTGAAACTAGAGTTGAGAAATAATTTGGCTTTCTCTACTGAAAACAAATACAAGGACCCAGGATATTAATTATCTCCATACTACATGGAAGCAATAAATCTGCATGGTATCCTCATTTTTTGCATTGAGGAAAGTATACTGCATCTTCCCATAGGTCTAACTGTTTTAAACAGCCTCAAGGGAACTTCTGTCATTCTAGGACTGGGGATACTAAGTTCCTTGAAGGCAAGAATTGCTTATTTTTATCATTTGCATTCCTATGGTTTAGCACTTAGTTTTGTACTAGCAGGTGTTCAATAACAATTTATTAGAATTAAATTAGAATTGAAAGGGAATGAAAAGGTAAATTAGTTTAACCCTTTCATTTTACTGAAGAGAAAACTGAAGTCCAAAGTGGTAAAAGTGAAGTCAAAAGGATCTTCTTGTTCAATTGTTTTCAGTCACATCTGATTCTATGACATTGCTAGAGATTTCCTTGACAAAGATACTGGATAGTTTGCCATTTCTTCTCTAGCTCATTTTTATAGAAGAGGAAATTGGAAAACAGAGTTAAATGAGTTGCTCAGGGTTACACTGCTGATACATATTTGAGAACAGATTTTAATTCAGTTCTGCCTGATTCCAGCATCTTATCCCCTCTCTACTATGCCACTTAACTGTCCCAAATTAGTCTGATGGGTATTAAGTGTTAGAATTCAGATTTAGACATTGTTCCTTCTCATACTTTAAATTTACTGTTCTTTTCATCACATCATTCTTTCATCTATTTAGTTCTATAATAAGTGTTTCCATTTTTGGGGTCTAAATTGACTTCTTTAGGGACTTTTTTATGCATCTCACCTCCCTGCTCCTATGATTTAAAGAAAAAAAAAAACAAAACTTTTCTAACATACAACATATATAACATACAAAATGACCTCCTACATTATCCATGCTCAAAAATATGCCTTATTCTGAAACTTGAGTAT
>JAJPUD010001655.1:15359-95516 GCA_023553655.1 Myrmecobius fasciatus | reverse complement strand
TTATTTTCAATTTTATTGATCTCCCCTTTAATTTTCAGAATTTCCAATTTGGTATTTAATTGAGGGTTTTTAATTTGGTCTTTTTCTAGCTTTTTTAATTGTAAGCCCAGTTCATTAATCTTCTCCTTCTCTGTTTTACGCAAGTAAGCATCTAGAGATATAAAATTACCCCTTATAACCGCTTTAGCCGAGTCCCACAAATTTTGGTATGTTGTCTCATTGTTGTCATTCTCCTGGATGAAATTTTCGATTGTGTCTATAATTTGCTCTTTCACCCATTCGTTCTTCAGGATTAGATTATTTAATTTCCAAATAACTTGTGGTCTATTTTCTCCTGGCCTTATATTACATGTGAGTTTTATTGCATCATGATCTGAGAAGGATGCATTTACTATTTCTGCTTTTCTGCAATTGATTTTGAGGTTTTTATGCCCTAACACATGATCAATTTTTGTATAAGTTCCATGAACCCCTGAGAAAAAAGTATACTCCCTTCTATCACCATTCAATTTCCTCCAGAGATCTATCATACCTAACTTTTCTAGCCTTTTGTTAACCTCCCTAACTTCTTTCTTATTTATTTTGGAATTTGATTTATCTAATTCTGAGAGAGCAAGGTTGAGATCTCCCACTAGTATAGTATTACTGTCTATTTCTCCTTGCATCTCTCTTAACTTCTCCTCTAGGAATTTGGATGCTATACCACTTGGTGCATATATGTTAAGTATTGATACTGCTTCATTGTCTATGGAACCCTTTAGTAAAATGTAGTTTCCTTCCTTATCTCTTTTAATTAGATCTATTTTTGTTTTTACTTGATCCGAGATAAGGATTGCTACCCCTGCCTTTCTTTGTTCACCTGAAGCATAGAAGATTCTGCTCCAGCCCTTTACCTTCACTCTGTATGTATCTCTATGTTTTAGATGTGTTTCTTGTAAACAACATATTGTAGGATTCTGGCTTTTAATCCAGTCTGCTACCCGCTTCCGTTTTATGGGAGAGTTCATCCCGTTCACATTCACAGTTAAAATAACTATATCTGTATTCCCTGCCATCTTATTTACCCAGAGTTATGATTTTCTCTTCCCTTTCCCCTCTCTCCCTTCCCCCCTCCCCAGTACTTTGCTCTTGAAGACCACCTCCCACCAATAATCCTCCTCCCTTTAGAGTCCCTCCCTCCCCTTTATACCTTTCCCCTAATCCTTCTATTAGTTTATCCCTTTCCTTTTCTCCCCTCCCTCCTACCTTCCCACAAGGAGGGTCAGTGCTTTCTTTGAAGCCAAATGTGTCTGATATACTCTCTTAGAGTCCAATCTAATGAGAGTAAGGTTTACACAATCAATACTCATCGCCCTCCCTTCTTCCCCTCAATTATATTAGATCTTCTATGTCTCTTTATGAGATTTTGCCTTATTTTACCTCCTATATTTTTACTTTATTTTGCCTCCTTTTCCCCCCTCCCCCCTTTTTCTTTTTCAGTATGGTATCCCTTCCACCTCTAATTTCTTTTCCATTATTATCAAAGAAAAATCAAATTATACTGCCATTCTTTAAAGGATACCTATAGTAGGAATATAGTTCTCAAGAGTTTTCCTTTTTACCTTTTTATGTTTCTCTTGAGTTCTCTATTTGGAGGTCAAATTTTTTGTTCAGATCAGGTCTTTTCATTAGAAATAGGTGAAATTCTCCTGTATCATTGAATGACCATCTTCTTCCCTGGAAGATGATGCTCATTCTAGCTGGATAACTTATTCTTGGCTGTAATCCAAGTTCTTTTGCCTTTCGGAATATCTGGTTCCAGGCCCTTCTGTCCTTTAAAGTGGAAGCTGACAGATCCTGTGTAATTCTAATGACAGTTCCTCGGTATTTGAACTGTTTCTTTCTAGCTGCTTGCAATATCTTTTCCTTGGTGCGATAGTCCTGAAATTTGGCCACGATATTCCTTGGGGTTTTAATTTTGGGGTCTCTTTCTGGAGGTGGTCGGTGAATTCTTTCAATGCCAATTTTGCCTTCTGATTCTAAAACGTCAGGGCAATTCTCTTTCATGATTTCTTGGAAGATAGCATCCAGGTTCTTTTTTTCATCGTGGCTTTCAGGGAGTCCGATAATCCTTAAATTGTCTCTCCTGGATCTGTTTTCCAAGTCAGTTGTTTTTCCTAGGAGATATTTCATATTTTCTTCTATTTTTTCATTTTTTGTTTTTGTTTAACTGATTCTTGAAGTCTTATTGAGTCATTTACTTCTGTTTGTTCAATTTTAATTTTTAAAGTATTATTTCCTTCAGTTATATTTTTTAGCTCCTTTTGTAGCTGGCCAATTGAGTTTCTTGATTCAATGCATTCTTTTTCCATTTTGCCAGATTTATTTTTCAGTGAATTGTTGTCTTTTTCCAATTCACCAATTTTGTTTTTCAGTTCACCATTTTTATTTTCCAGTGAATTGGTGATTTTTTCCAATTTACCAATTTTGTTTTTCAGTGAACTGTTTTCTTTTTCCAATTCACCAGTCCTATTTTCCAGTTTTTGATATTTCTGTTGCCCTGATCTCAATTTATTTCCCCATTCTTCTTCTAGCTCTCTTTTGAGATTCTTAATGCAATCATCCAGGTAAGCCTTCTGAAAGGGAGACCAACTTAAGTCTGCCTTTGTGGCTTCATCTGGGATTGTTTTCATAATGTCAGGATCTGGGGACTGTTCTATTTTTTCGCCGTAAAAGCTTTCTATGGTGAGAGCTCTCTTCTGCTTCTTGCTCATGATTTAAAGTTGGGATATTGGTCAAAAGCAGAGAAAACTGCAACAATTTGTATTTGCCCTGGGGCAGTTTGCCGAGTTGACTTCCGGTCTGAGGCTGGTCGGGCTACATTCGCACTAGGACCACGTTTTCAGCTGCTCTCGATCTACCCTTTTCCAAAGGCAGATCTGCCAAAGCACCTGCCCGCGAACAGAGCAAAGTGGCCCAGGAGTCTCCCAGGGGCTTCCTGGGTGCCCAAAATCTGTCCCTCTATTGCAGCCCTGACTTCCGCCCCGGCTGGAGTCTGATCGCGACCAGCCGCCGATTTCCCCTGAGGTTAACCTTCTCTAGAGTTCTTTCATGGTAGATCTTTGATAGAAGTGCTTTGTAGTCCAAATGCTTGGCGGTGCTCTCACTTAGAAACCAGTTGGAAGGCTTACTTTGTCTGGGTTTGAAGGAATGTCCCAGGAGTTCACAGAGAAAGCTGTCCGCAGTTCGCCATCTTGGCTCTGCCCATCCCTTATTGAGTTTTTATACTTCCTTTCCTAATTGGTCAATCTTCATTTTCAAGGCATTTTTCTCTTCAATAGCTTTTGTATTTCCTTTTGCACCATTTTCAATTCTTTTCCTAATTTTTACTCTGCCTCTCTTGATTTTCAATATCCCTTCTGAGTTCTTCAATGAACTGAATCCAATTCTTATTTTTCTTGGAGGTTCTGGATGTAGGAGCTTTGACTTATCTCTTTCTGAATGTGTGTTTTGATCTCCTTTGTCACTATAGTAACTTTGTATGGTCAGAAAATTTTTTGTTGTTTCCTCATTTTCCTAACCTATTACTTGGGTTTTAACTTTCTATTAAAGTAGAGCTCTGTTTCCAGAATAGAGGGTGCATTTGTCCTAAGCTTCAAGAATTTTGTGAAGCTGTTTTCAGAAATAGTTATAGGGATTCAACCATGAACACTCTTTTTCTGTCCTAGAATAGTTGAGTGTCCCCACCCCCTGTATCTGTCAGATATAGTGTGCTAAAACAACAGAGTCTTGCTTTCCTTAGCTGTGGGTGCTGCTGTGCTGCTCTAGTCTGTGCTGATATTGTGAGCTGGGCTCCCACTCAGATTCAACGGACCTTTTCTGCTAACCTTTCAAGTTGTCTTTGGTGTCTCTTTGCTGAGGGGTCTAGAAACTGTCAGTACTGAAGCTGATTAAGAGGTCCCTCGACCCATTCTTACTTTAATGGAGTGTATCCGGGGCTGAACCCAGATGTGGGGGTTGCTGTTGGGTTGGCCTATATTAAGAATACATGCCTATTTTACTCAACCATCTTGGCTCTACCTCCCAACATTGAATCCTTTTTATCATTTCTTAAGATAAAATAAAATTCCATTATTCATATGCCATATTTTTCAGCCATTTGAAAACTGGTAAGCATCTTTTAATTTCTAATATTAAAAAAGGCAGCTATCAGAAAAAAAAGATTGAACTTTTCTATTTAATCAGATAGTTCTAATGAGAGGTGAAGCATAAAGCAATTAATTTGTAGCCTTGCAAACATTGTACATTAGCTTCCCAAGTGATTATACTACTAGTTATACATTACTGTCTTCTCTTCTTATCATTCTATATGTAGGAATAAATTCTGTTCCATATCTGATTCACGTTTGAACAAAAATTTCCTTCTTTTAGTATCCATCCCATCTCCCCCTTGTTGAGAAAAAGTCTATAACTGGTGAGCCTATAAACATTTCTATCATTAGAAATTCTATAGAAAGTCACTTTCCCTGGAATAATTGCATTAGAGGTTATGAGTCAATAAATAAGCAGCACACACTTGCTGGCTGGGTATAAAGCCAAGGTAGTGTGGCTATCCTGAGACCTTGAGTGCCAGAAGTCTTGTTGTTTTAAGCCTATATGTCAGGGCAAGGCAATAGAAAAAAAAAGTCTTACTCTTCACAGAGTTAAATTCTACTGGAAGGAAGCAACATGTACATAGACAAATAATATAAAATGTTTTAGGTACTTGAAATACAAGAGGGCAAGGGATGAGATCTCTAGCCTCAAGGAATTTGAAATAGCTGGGATAGTTAAATTTAAAAAATAAGTATGTCATAAAGTAAGATTAATTTGGGTGAATGAAAGATCCAAGTATCTTGGTAATATTTGTTGGAAAGACAATTTTAGCTGAGAAGATCCCCAAAGTAGAGATGGCCTCTGAACTGTGCCTTGAAGTTAGATAAAAATTCTGAATGGCAGAAATAGGGAGGTAGCATCTTCCAATAATGGGAAACAATAACCTGAGTGACTATACAGAGGCAGCAGAAACCATGTGTGGTTTATAGAATAATTCATAGTACAGTTTATTTATGATGTAGAATATGTGAAAAAAAATTGAAACAAGCTGAAAATGTAGGTTTCATCTATATTTTCTTTTTTCTTTCTTTTTTTAATAAAGTTTATTTATTTTCAAAACATATGCACAGATAATTTGACAACATTGACCCCAGGCAAAGCCTTGTGTTTCAGATTTTCTCCTCCTTCCCTCCATCCCCTCCTTTAAATGGCAAGCAATTCAATATATGTTAAACATGTTAAAATAAATGTTAATTGATCTATATTTTCAAGGGACTTCAATGCTGGCCAAGCTAGAGAGTTTGTATTTTATTCTATAGGTAAATACTAATTGATTTTTGAGCATAAGAGTGACAATCAGATTGCCCAAGACTGGAGAGAGGAAAGAAAAGACACAAGAAGATGAGGGGAATTATGCTTTTCATAGGCCAAACAAGAGAAGAGAAAGGCCTCACTTAGGGTAGGGGCAATGTAAGTGGAGAGAAGACACAAAAAAATATATTCTAGAATCAATAGGATTTGACTACTAATTATATGGAAAGGATGAGGGAAAAGATGTGAACATGACATTTAAGTTTAGTTTGAGTGGCTGAGATATTGTTGAAATTCTAAACAGAAAAAGGAAAACTGAAAGAAGAAATTTAAGGAGCCTGAGTTTGTTGTGGACATATTGTACTTGAGGTAATGGAGGATAACCAACTAGAGCTGTTCATCAGGCAAATAAAGCTCAGTATGTCTCAGTTAATCAGGGAAAGTAGAATAGAATATGCAATGGGCAATGCATGTACACATAGAAGTAACCACTGACTCTATGAAAGGTTAATAAAATACTAAAGGAAGAACTGTGTGTGTATGTGTAAATTCATGTGTGTGTAAATATGTATGTATGTGTATAAATGAGTATGTAGAGAAAGAAGAAGGAAGAAGAGGAGGAGGAAGAGGAGGAAAACATAGAGGAAAGAAGGAAGAAAAAAAGGAGGGTAGGGGGAAGGGGGTGAACAGAAAAGAAACATCAATAAATATATACTAAGCATATGAGGAAAAGAAAAGAGCTTCTTAAGATTATTTTGTTCAAAACTCGGCGAAATATCATTTTCTGATTCAAAGCTCCCTCTTCCTTCCCCCTCCAAATTACCTTGGATATATGTTGTATAATTTTATTTTGGGAATATATTTTATTCATTTCATTATTTCTCAACCACATGTAAAAAACAAAAAAACAACAAAAACAAACAAACAAAAAAAAACCTTAACAGTTCTACAAAACAACAACAACAACAACAACAACAAAAACTAATTGAGTTCCAAATTCTCTCTTTCTCTCCTGACCTTCACCCTCCTTGGGAAGACAAACAATTTGATATCAATTATAGATGTGAAGTCATGCAAAACATTATATAATCTTATCAAAGAGTGTTATACTTTTCAAATAGTTATCAGGTTTCTTGGGGAAAGACCTTTATTTTTGTCTATGTGTCCTCAATTTTTGGCATTCAATAGACAGTTAATATTGGTTGACTGATTATCAATAAAATTTTGAAATGCTAAATAATGTTTAAAATATTTTACTGAAATTTTTAATTCAAAGATTTTTATTAATCCTTTCAAAAAATGAAGGATGGTTGTACAATCCAAGCACTATCTGATGTTATCTTTTTTTGTACAACTTTGAGTGTTCATATATGGTGTGGGCCCAAAGTGAGAGGAACCCCTACAATGCAACATTGCTGATGAATATTTAATAGTCACCATGCAACATATATTGTTTCTAATCTACTTATTTTCTCAAAAGGGGCTTTCATCTCCTTTTTCAATACATGTAATTTGCAAGTACCATCTTCCTGGATGGGACTGACAACTATGTTAACTCATTCATGTAGCTAATTTTACGTAGCATGGCTTTTTAGCCAAAATAACAGTAGTCAATACTGCCAACAATACTGTCCCCATTGACATTTATAATTTCTTTTTAAGAAGTTTTTTGAGATTTCCATAATATTAAAATATTATTCTCTCTACATCTGAAAATCCATATTCAAGATTAACACATTCTTTGAGGAATCAGAAAGGAAGGAATTCTGGACAGAAGAAGGGAAAACTTAATTCTCTTTTCAGCTTTGCAATGTATTAGCTCTGCTGCCTTAAATGAATGCCAACCTGCTTTGACGTTAGTTTCCTCCCTTTAAAAAAGTAGATTGAACTAGATGATTTCTAAGTTCTCTGCAGCTCTAAAATTTTATAATTGAATGACTAAAGTATACGTTCAAGCCATGTACAGAGCATTCTCTTATGTAGTGTTGCAATCTACAACTCTATTGAGAATGTACAAGATTATCAGTACCAGCTGGTGTTCAGAGCAGCTATTTATGGCTAATTGTTTTGCTTTCATTTCATCCAAGAATATACTTTTAGATATACATGGCCTGTTAACACAAAATGGAAATCATGTATTCTGTAATATTAGAGGAAATGTTTATTACTTGGTATAAAAGACATTTCCTATAATATATTAGAGATGTTTTGTTTTTTTTTTTTAACAAGGACTATTATCTTTAGAAAGTAGAAATGGTTTAACAAAATCAAAAACCAGTATATTAATGACAATGTGCTATTTAAAATTTATATGTATATGTACATATATACACATTTACATAAATATACATATGTGTGGATAGACAGATAAATAAATGGAGAGATATCTCCAACTGATTTAGTAATATAATACAAAAGAATATGGTTTTGTGTCATAACTTTTTCATCTCTTCTTCAGTGATTCATTTAAAAAAAAATAAAAAGCATGGTGGGATTGTCCTTCCTGGCAGAATCAGAAAAAACATGATAATAACATATTTTTTCAGTTGCTCTGAAGAGAGAAGAAGCTAACAAAGGGCCTGTAAAGAATGGGGTTGGTAAATACAAAAAATGTATAAAAATTATGGTCCATAGTAGCTGTTTATTAAATGTTACCTGGCCTTTTTGACATGAGAAATAGAATAATTTGGACCATGTATCCAGTAACAAAAAAAAATTATAAATTTGTCAGAAGAGATGATTTAAAAGGTTGTAATGAGATCTATTCTGAAATTCTTGTTATTATTCAGTCATTTTCAGTCATATTTTACTCTTTGTGATCCCATTTGGGGTTTTCTCAACAAAGATAGTGAGTAGTTTGTCATTTCCTTTTCAAGCTCATTTTCCTGATGGGGAAACTGAGGCAAAAATGATTAAATGAATTGGGTCACATAGCTAAAGGTCTTAGGCCAAATTTGAACTCAGATCTTCCTGACTGTAGACCTGGTGCTCTCTTTATCATTAAAACTACCTGGAGCTACAGAAAGTGAGGGAGTAAGGGGGACAGCATGATATAGAAGAAAGAATAAAAAACTTAGATGATAGATAATTGTGAATCCTGCCTTCAATAAGAAATGGCTGTGTGACCATGGGCAAGTTTCTTTTTTTTGTTTGTTTGTTTTGTTTTGTTTTAACCTTTGTGAAGTTCAATTTCATCTGTGCAATGTGGATAAAAATAACTGCAGTTCATCTTACAAAATTTCTAGGATCATGAAGTGAGATAATGTGTATAATATGCTTTTCAAGAATCAAAATTACTTTTGTTATGCTATAACCACTGAATCTGAGAAATAACACTGGCATTGTAGGAAAAAGGAAATAAGAATCAGATAATATCAAATGAATACCAGCCAAATTAATTTGCTCTTAATACATTATTTTTGCCTCAATTTTCCCATTTCTAACATACTCATATTAATATTTAAACTCTGGATGCCACATCCATTGAACAGCTAGTATTTGGTAAAGGCCTGCTATGTGCCAGACACTGCATTAGGCACTGGGGAAGCAATTGATGTTTTCAATTGATTCTCCTATGTGAAAATGGGATATTCTGTATGTTTTAATTGGTTGTATTAAGTCATCTTAAAATTGTATTCTATCTGAAGGGATTTTGAGAAAATGAGTTTTATGCCTTTTGTGTCTCTGCCTATGTTTCTGTTCTGGGCAATATGTAATTTGGAATTTTATGTATTGGGTATTTTAAAGCAAAATGGAATTTTATGTGTTGGGTATTTTAAAGCAAATGATCTGTAATATTCACCTTATGAAACATGTGTTTGATATGAAAGTTAATTCCCAGAAAGTTCATGGGACAAATTTCTTACTGTTATCATATAATGTTGTGGTAAATGCCTGTTTAGGATTCATCTGAAATTTTGGTTAATGGAATTTGTTATTGGAGGTAAAATTTCTTGGGCTTGTAGCTGATATTGTTTCAGATTTTAAAGTTCCATCTTTTGTAAGTTACTGGGACAATTACCTGGAGTACAACTGAGTTAAGGCTATTTTATCCTGTGTCCTGTATGTGCTGAAGTCTCAGTTTTGACTGATTATATTTTATTATAGCCATGTCCATGTTTTTCCTCCTGTAACTAATTTCTGTGATCAGAGCAATAGTCAATAGAAATCATTGCTGCAACTTAATTATGTCATACCTTGCTGTTTCCAATCTGACTTTCTGTAATCATTATGTGTAATCATTATGCTTAGTCACATGAGTATTTAGCCTGGTCATCTATCTGTTACTAGATATTTGTGTCTGTAGGTATTCAGATCCTTAAGGTTTCTGCATACTGAGAGGACAATTAGAGCAGTTGTCTGTGAGATCAAACTGCTTTTTGTTATCAGCCTGCAGCAATTTGTCTGCCTGTGAGAAGAGCCTGTCTCTTGCTTGGAGGCCGCTGGTACATCTCTGCTGGCTTCTACTCGTTTTGTGAACCAGTCTTTGCTGTCTCAGACTGTCCTAGCATTCATTTGTTAGAGTTGTTATTTTTTCTAGATTTTGATTAAATTTACAGGTTTACTGACTGCTTCTGGGACCCTGATAAATTCACTGCCTGCTTCCTCGGGAGAAGTCCCATTCCCAGCTTTCGGTCTGCACCGGCTTCTTAAAGAGACATAGCCCTTTTTCCTGAATGGACTTGTTCATGAATTGGGGGAACTGGGATGGTTGAAAACTGACTGTTAAACTGACTGTGCATTACTGTATAATCCCCTATTACTGTATAATCTTGATTGAATCCCCTGTTACTCTGTGTAACTGTACAATTATGATTGGGTTTTCTAGTGCTATAATTTGGATTTAGGCTTGGAAAATGTTGGGTTAGGACTGTAATGTATAGTTTGTATCTGCATTGTCAAATTGGTCACAATGTTCCCCTCAGGATATGTAATTGTGAAGGGATCTTGAGTTCCAGAGTGTGAAACCTCCTACTATACTAGTCTGTTATATGGGATGGGCTTGACAACTAAAGCCCTATTTACGCCTCCTTGGATGATTCCTTTGGTGGGAAAAACAAAAGGGGGGAGGAATGAGAAAATAACCAGGGAAACTAGTAGATTTTTCTCCAAAATACTTGAAATGGGAACCACTAGTCCCCTAGTTTCCTATTCATTTGGCTTTAGGCATTTCTACCCCACTCCCAACCCACCAGTTTGATTGGAAGACCCTACAGCAGTCTATTTTTCTTTTTTTTCTGCCTGCTTGGTTTATTATTTAAACCCCAACTGGCCTGTGATTGCTGGTTCTACTTTAACTTTGAACCCCCTTATTCTGTTGGAATGACCCTGGCAGACTCAGTTTCTGGGACCATTTTCTGATTCCTGGCAGTCTCTGATCCACCTCTCCAGTCCTGTAACCCCAGTCACTTAGTATTTCAGCATCCTATGTTGCAGTTTGCTTATTATGCCTCTGAGTTCGTGGGTGCCTGCCTCAGTGGTCTGACACAGTGTGCACACTGACACACTGACACTCTGATCTGCTGCAGTGTTCCCCAGCCTGTCCGTTGTTCTGGGCGGAGACAGGTGGAGCAACTTTGGGTCTCAAGCTTCCCCCTTGGAGTCTCTCATGGCCTGTGCAGCCCTAGAGGGGCTAACACAAGCTGCCTTGGGCACTGCTATTCTTTCTGCTGAGTTACTGAGGACCTAACACTGAACTACCCATCTCAGACTGGGTTCCCTGGCTGAGATGGAGCTCCAGAACTGCAGAGGACCTGACAAGCTTGCAACAGGGAGGACTATGGAAGGCTGTTAAACAGCTCTGGGGCTATCAGGGAGAGACTTGCCCTCACTGTAGGTCCTTGTACCTTTTTCCTAGTTTTATTTTAGTTTCTCTGTAATTGGTCCCCTTGGCTGATCACCCTCCTTTCAGGGATCGAAGGTCCAGACTTCCTATTCTTGCTCCTCCTCCTCCTGGCTCCCTGTGTTAAGTGCCTCACCTCTTATGTTCAGGACCATATACAGACCCTCAAACTTTTCACCCTCAAAATGACTTACTCCCCTTTGGTCTCAAATGAGTCACAAGTCTGACAATAAAAAGGGGGGAGTGAAATGGAAAGAAGACTGGGCCCCACATTTGGGTCATAAAGCCTTGGAATCTCTCTGGAAATCTCTGGTGGGTCTAGAGTCTTTTGAATACCTGAAAAATGTTTTGCCTATCTAAGTCTGGTCTACAGTCAATGCATATAGGCGTTTTCCATTGTATTTCCCAAATCTTGTTATCTCCCCATTGTAAATGAGATGTCAATGTCAAATGTAACTTAGGGGGTAGCCAAGGACTTTAAAGGTGTACTACTCCCAAGGCTCAGGGCTGGACTCTACTAGAGCGTTCAGTCTATATAAAGGCTAATAAAATGCTCTCAAAATCCTAATTATGTTGGCTGTCCTGTATTTTCTTGCCTGGGCTATCTCAGAAAGAGATATGTACATTCAAAATTTTATCTATATATTATATATATCATAAAAAGTGAATAAATATAAATATATACAAAGTGATTAAATGCAATGGAGCTTGAGAAGGTAAAAATACAAGGGCAGTTTCAGGGACTCCAAAGAATGGCACAATACAAATTAAAAATATTGTGCACAAATTATGCAATTTCTTCCATCTCAATTTCTACAAGCTGCTGTTCACCATGGCAAATACTGTTCAGAGTTAATTTGATACATGTCCAAAAGCAATTAGCAACTCAGGACCAAGACAGTTTCATTTTATTTTGAGCCAAGATAAACTCATTACTGACACTAAGTTCTCTGCCTTCTTCCAAGAAAGAGCAAAGTTGTGGGCAGAAGTAATGGAATATGCTTTATTCCCTTAGGCTATTTTCAAATAAAAGCAGGGGAAGAAGTCCGGTTCTTTTAATACTAACAGAAGAACAGTTGGATTGGGTGTGGAAATCCAGAGATAATTTAATGTGTTTTTTTTTTTTTCTTTACTCACTTTGTTTTAATGCATCTCATTCCTGTTAACATTCCAATCTCTCCAGGACTGGATAAATGAAAGAAGGGAAGCTATAATAAAGAGGATGAAAAAATCCTTGAGAAGAACACTCAGAATAACCATGATGCCAAAGGATGTATCAAAAACTATGACTGGAATACAATTGAGGATAGTGAAAAGTCACAGTGTCGTCACTATTCTGCCAAAATTGAAAATGCTAGAAACATAAGGAAAAAACTTTCAAGGCAGCCAAGGATTAACAGAAGAATAATTTGATTAGAATTACATTTTCATATAGAAGTTTCTTTCTGATAGAAACATGGGGAGGTGATTAAGGAACCATGTTGAGTTACTTTCCAAATGAGAAGTTTAGGTCTTGCCAAGCTCTATTCACCTAAAATATAATAATGATGTTTTATTTTTAAAGTATACGATGATTTCTTGACTAGATAATTTCCAAGTCTTATTATTTAGGCTGAATAGCAAATGCTTCTTGAATACAGTGTCCAGAAAGAATCTTGGGCATTTTAATACATTGTTGGTCACTATATAGGTTAATATAGTAATATATTTGAACTTCTTCAAAGCATTCAATAAACTTTGTTAAAAGAAGGGATTTTTTTCAACCTATGGTCTTCTTTTTGTGATAAAATTCTGAGAAAAATCCTAAGGGGTTAATGTATGCATGCATGCTTAAGAATTAATCTAAACATTATCAGATAATTAATCTATTATCATTAACCTAAACCTTATCTATTCTACAAAGATGAAACCAGTCCATTTACAATAGCATTCAGAGATGTAAACAAACAAATAAACAAAAACCTTCTCTCTCTCTCTCACTCTCTCTCTCTCTCTCTCTCTCTCTCTCTGTCTTTTAAAGTCAATATATCTTTTTCTATATGTAAGCTAAACCTGACCTTTAATTTAAATCAGTAATTCCCTGCTGAATAGAGTTAGATACAAAGGGGTTCATATTATCAGAATCACATTTTTTGAAACACTAAATGGCAATGTTAATTGACTTCTCATCTTTTCTCCTCCAAGCAAAAGGAAGCCAATTCTTTTAAGCTCTCCAATTGTTTTTGTAACACCACTTTAAAACCTTTCCAAATGTCCAGATCTTTCTTTAGTTATCAAGGCTCAAAATGAATAAAGTGGTCAAGTTAAGGACCTGCACTGATTTGTGAGATTCAATGAAAGAATGTGCAGGCAGTGTAAGTAGCTTTTTTTTTTTTTTTGCTGAGGCAATTGAGGTTAAGTGACTTGCCCAGGGTCACACAGCTAGGAAATGTCTGAGACCATATTTGAACTCAGGTCCTCCTGACTTCAGGGCTGGTGCTCTAACCACTGCGCCACCTAGCTGCCCCTAAGTAGCTTAACAATATGAATCTAAGATTGAGGAAACTGAGAAATAGGAATTGCATTGTTCAAACTGTGAGACCATTAGGAGGGGATGGGATGGAGGAGTTAACTTTTTCTTGGGATTTCCTTCCAAATGAGTCTTCTCTTAAGGTATTTGTAGAGTCAAAGACTCTTCTCTGTATCTTCCTTCTTTGCCACTAAGCAGGTAAATCTTACCTTTCAATCCTCTAAAGTGTGCTAAAAATAAGGTGCATTTTCTAGAATTCCTTTTCTTTCTAGATTCCATTGGTAATCTCTAAATACTCTGTCCAGCTGTGGAGAAGGCAGAGAGTTATTATCACTATTAAGTTTATCTTGCCTCAAAACAAAATGTAACAATCTTTGCCTTGGGTTGTCTGTTGGAATATACATCCTGCCTTACATTGTTTTACTTCATTGAATGGTTTTTAAAGATTTTTATATTTATTCTAAGATCTTTTGATTGATTGATATGGATTTTCATTTAGTTAAGGAATAAAGGCTAAACTGGGGTAGGGTGATTTCAGAGAGCATAAATCCAAGGGAAATATGAAATATCTTTTAATTAGTCCTACAATATTATTTTTATTTCCTGATATAGTATAATTCAAATGGAACAGTATGGTTTCATGGCTTAAATATTTTGTAATGAATGATTATGATAATTCTGTGTTTTAATTTTAAAATGGTTGGTTCTTTGTAACCCTAGATATTTTATTTAATCAAAAACATTATTCTTTGAAGTGATTCACATGCTTTGTCAGACTTTCATAGGAGTGCATGCTGAAAAAATATCAAAAATTCATAGTATTTTTGAGATTTTCTACAGAAATCTGGAGTGGGGGCAAAGATCCAAAAATTGTGAGGAAAGACTAATATCCTTTCTTTGCGTCAGGTTCTCCATTACCAAACTGAGCTACCAGAATCTAGAGCCAGGTTCTCCTAAGTGACCCACAAGCCCAATTTTATCCCACGCTATGGGTAACACATAAAATCAGAAGGCTGTATTGGATTATTCTTAAGAATACTTTAGTTTTAAAAGTATATAAATATTTCATAAATCAAACATATGTTTTCTACTTAGGAACACTAAAATCAACCAGGTTTTTTAAGACTATTTTGAATTTTTCTTTGTTCAGATTTGGAATGGCTGATTCATGATCAACTTATACTATATTTTGACTACCATATAACTATTTTTTGGGTCAAATTAAACTCATTATTATCGATTTTCTGTGGAGCACTCTCTTCTAGCTACACAATATTTTCATTATAAACTTATATCCTAGAACATTTGCTAATGAAAACTAAAAAGAATATATTTAAAAAAAACACAAACCTATTATAAATAAATTTTTAAAATCCATGGACTCTTTTCATATAAATAATCTCCTTTACATTTTATCATTGTCTTGGTAGGACTGCTTAAAATGAGGCATGCTAAGTGCCAATACTAAACCAATTCAACCAAATTATAAGAATTTTGACAACAAAAAGAAAAGTCCCAGAATAGCATATAGCTATACAGAGTGTAAAAGTAGTTCACTCAGAAAGAATTTTAATATCGTAATAACAAAGCATACAAAAATAGCACAGTTTAAAATAATAGAAACAGCTCAAAATCAAAGACTATTCTTATTTATCCCTTAGAAGACACAACTAAAGTCTATTAACTCTGATAATAATAGTTAATAATTATAAAGCAGTTTGTCTTCTGGAAGCTCTAACCCCTAAGGCATAACTTTTTTTAAAAGATGATGGTGTAGGTTTTGTTTTGTTTTTAAAGAAAGTAAGAAGAAAATCATTTTTAAAAGTCAAAGCTTTCAAAACAAGATATAAAAGGACAAAGGCTTACAGACTGGATCAAGTTAGTCACTAACAAATAGGCAACATATGACAACATTGTCCAGACTCATGACAATATCCAAGCTGGCAGGAATGATGAGGATTGAGTAAAATATCTCCAGAATGATACTAAAATACAGCTTGTAGATTAATTTCCTGTGCGGAATTTGACATGCTTTAAGAATAGGAGTTGCAGCATATATGCTCCCCAAGAAGTCTTTGGATTCCTTGTCACCAAAGATATACAGAATTGCATCAAAACATTCATCTATCAAAGACAGTTTCAAGGTAACCAAATCAATCCTAAATTAGCCTGCTGAACCCCTTAAGGGCTCTACCAGACCAAATGAGACTATAATTCTCATCCTGAGACGTGGATATTTTTAAAGCACATTTTTTTACACCAAAGAGAGACAAAATGATATGATGAAGAGGTTACTGGTCTAAGAATTGAAGAGGGCAAGCCAAGAATGACAAATACCAAACCAAATGACCTTTCCAAGGTTAACCAAGAAGTCCTTTAATAATTCATTTTAAAGCCATTTTTATGTAGTTCATCATTTTCTACTATTATTATTAATGATGATGATGATGATATTTGTGATGATGATCATGAAACTGATGATAATGATGATATTTAACCATTAGGTAGCATAAACAACCATTCACTTGTTATTCATTAAAAATGAGTCTTTGGGAAGTCCAGTACTTACTTTAGTTGTTTATGTATGCCCCACTGTTTTTCTTAGTATGCAGAAATAATTACTATTTTACTCTGTATAGTCTTCAGAGTTAGTGACCTTCTATTTCTCAGTGCCAACTAGTTGACAAGCTTGGTATGGATTTACCTTAGAAACTAGTTCTAGGTTGCTCATTCACTAGTGAATCCCTAATCCTTCCTGGACTTGCTTCCTTTTAGTAGGCTCTAGTTAGTAGCACAATCAATAGAGTTTCAACTCTGGAGGGGAAAACATGAATTTAAATTTAGCCTCAGTTTCCTTATTTGTAAAATGAGCTGGAGAAGAAAATGGCAAACCATTCCAATATTTCTGCCAAGAAAATTCCATATGGAGTCACAAAGCATCAAATATGACTGAAATGATTGAACAACAAGTCACAGGACCTTGGTAAAATGGAGTTAATTTCCTGCTAAAGCAGTCAAGTATAATTAGACATGATGTGCAGCATGAACTTAGTATAGAATTGGCAAATAAATATGTAGGACAATAATAGAATAATTAATAATAAAACATCTCCCAAATTCCAAAATTGTTTCCTGACTTCAAAAAAGCTGTTTCAAATTTCAAGAACTCATGGAATCTTTTCTCTCCCATTCAATTGTGAGCTCTTTGATAGTAAACTTATATCCCATTTCCTAACAAATAATAGGTGCTTCATAAATGCCTGTTGACTAAAAAATATATAAGCTTATGTCCCCATTTTTTCACCCTCTGTTAGCAGGAAGAAACACACAATGGATACTCATTTCATGCTTTCCATATGACTACTTGATTAATGAAATACCTGAAAGTGCTTGAAGATCTGTGAAGTTGGTACTTATAACAAGGGGGATGAATTCAGGATTTGAGTATAGATTGGATAGGAACTGAATTAGCTGTCAGATTTGCAGATGGCATATAAGCTGGGAGTTATGGTTAGCACACCAGTTAATAGTGTAAGGTTCTAAACAAACAAACAAAAAACAAACTTTATAGACTAAGAACATTGATTGCTACATAATCATCATCATCATTATAACATTTATGTATAAAGTTTACAAAGTGCTTTATATATTTTATGCCATTTCATTTCAAGATGAAATTAAATATGGAACATCTAGTCTTATTGTTCGATAAAAAAAAGGTGAATTTCACAAGTATAAGATGAAGGAAGCATGGTTAAACAACAGTTTGTCTAAGAAACATATAGGGGGATTTGAAAAATCAATGAGTCTTGCAATGTCATAAGTCAGTCAAAAACGTCATGCTATCTTGGGTTGCAGTAAGAGAAACATAAATTCCAGGGTTAAGAAAGTAATGATCTGGTCTATAAGATCCCCTGTTCTAATGGTATTTGGAGACTCCTGTTTAGTTTGAGTGCCAGAATTTAAGAACACTGATAACATTGAAAAACTGATAAATATCTAGTGAAGATCAATCAGGTTATTTGAATTCTTCAAGTTTGCATCACACAATAAGAGGGTGAAGCAATGAGGAGATGTTTATCCTGGAAAAGAAAACAATGCTGATGAGGGAGGGGTGATGTTCTGTGTTCAAGAATGTGAAGGGCTGTCATGTAGACAAGGGATAGATTTGTCTTCCTTGGTCCCAGAGGGCAGAACTAGGGACAATGGGAGAAAAATTTAGGTTTGATGTCAGAAAAAAGCTTCTTTACAATTAGATTCACTTAAAGTGATACAGACTTTCTCCAGAAGTGATGTGTTCATTCTCCTTGGAGGTGTTCAAGCTGTGACTGAATTATAACTTGTCAGAAATATTATAATGGACATAAATATTATTTTATATGCAATTGGTCCCTGAGAACCTAATTCCAAAATTTGTGATTCTCAGATTCTGAAATGCTTAAACATTCTGTTAACAAGTCAGCAAATTATCTAAAACTTCATGTATTTAAATCTTTATATTAAAGTCTCTGATACCTATGAAAAAGTAAGAGTTGATGACATTGACACATTTCCAATCCTTCCAATCTTCCATCCTTCGAATTAATGTTGCTTTTCTTCTAGTCTCACTATTTTCCCATTTAGGAGGAAACACATTTGATTAGGAGTCATGACATCTGAATTCTAATCCTTGTTGGCTAGATCTCTGACTACAGGGAATGAAAACTCCTTTTCAGACCATAGTATATTCTTCTGCAAAATGATTAGTTTATGATATATGATATCTCTTTAAATTTTCTTCCAGTTGTAATGTTATATGTTGCTTTGATTTTCAGGAAGTATTATCCTGAGACAACATCTTGGAAGTGTAGACATTAAAACTGAAGAGAGGTTCATTATTATTTAGGTGATGTGTTGCCTTAGTATTTGGTATCTAACAAATTATATGAACTCAATATTGTTAGCTGAAGATAATGATGATATAATTATTTAGAAAATGTTTTTTTTCCTTTTCCTACAATTTAATAATATTATTGATTAGCTGGGTATATGAAATATAAAATATTTTAATGAGCCCAAATATCATTTATGTCTTACATAAATGGCACTATTATACTCTGTTTAATTACAGCTTCATATTAACAGTAAAAATAGCATTTATATAGTATTTTAAGGTTTGCAAAGTACTTTGCAAATATTATCTCATTCTAACCTCACATTAACCCTGGGATATAGGTACCGTTAATATATTACAGATGAAGAAACTGAGACAAGCAGAGGTTAAATGATTTGCTCAGGGTCACACAGTTACTGTCTTAGGCAGGATTTGATAGTGCACTAAATAAATCGCCTAATATTCTGAAATTAGGTAATTAATTAACTCAAACATTCATTGAGCTGCATAAAGGCACTGTTTAGGTCCTGTAAGAGAAATAAATTATTATCATTAATACCCCATTTATATAGCACTTTACAATTTAAAAATTGTTTTAAAAACTTTGTGCAGTAGTTTCTATTATATCCATTTTATTGAAAAGATGACTGAAGTTCAGAGAAATTAAATGGCATATTTGTGGTCACTCAGATAATATGTGGTAGAGATTGGACTAGAGTATGGATTTTTTTTATTCAAATGCCAGTGTACTTCACATTATACAATAATTTCACAAGTCAGAATTCATTATCTTATCAATTTAATAACTTTGTAAGGGTTATTAGAAATACATAAAGAAGTGCAATCTGAGTTCTACGAGCATAGTAGTAAGACAATAAAAATTTTTGGAGTTCAGAAGAGATTAAGCTCCTGTCACTTAGATTAAGAAAAGGCATTATGATTGAAGCAAACTTTGAGCTGACTCTTGAAAGATGGTAACATTTTTCAGAGGTGAAGCTAGGGCCATTATCTCTACATTTTCTCCATGATGGAAAATTGGACTCTCCCTCTAGAATCAATATGGGTTTTGATAAATCAAATTTGGTTGTCTTTGGTTATCTTGTTCAGACCCTACTTCCAGAATATCTCTCAATTATCACCATCCTATACTGTCTATGCTCAGGCCTTTATCTCTATTCTTTCACCATAAGAATATTGGAATCTTCTTCTGAAACCAAGCTGAGCTTTGTCAGGCCTAATATTGCCTAGGTCCTGAGTTATATAGTTATTTTTGGCTATATTAATATCTTACTACTTCCAAATATTTCCCTTCTTTCCAGATTTCCTTTATGTGTTACCTTCTCTCTCTCTCTCTCTCTCTCTCTTTTTTTTTTTTTGGCTTTTTTTTTTTTTGCTGAGGCAATTGGGGTTAAGTGACTTGCCCAGGGTCACACAGCTAGGGAATGTTAAGTGCCTGAGGTCAGATTTGAACTCAGGTCCTCCTGACTTCAGGGCTGGTGCTCTATCCACTGCACCACCTAACTGCCCCTTACCTTGTCTCTTTAGAAAGAAATAAGATCTTAGGGCATATCTTAGTTATATATCTAGCACTTAGGTCAGTGCCTGACACATAGAAAGCACTCAATAAGTGTTTGCCTGTCTGTCTGTCTGTCTGCCTATCTCCTTTTCTATCTCTGTCATACATCTATTTATTTATTTATTTATTTTCACCCAATGGAACCAATGCTCTCCAAAGTTACCAATGATGCTAAATATACTATTCATTACCTAAACTATACCCTTCTTGATCTCTAAGTAGTCTATAATACTGTTCATCAATCTTTGCTTGATATTCTCTTCTTTCTATGTTTCCAAGACACAACTTTGTCCTGGCTCCCCTTCCTATGTGTTCGACTGTTTTTTATTGGATTTTCATGTTGGTTAGACCAACTAACTATAGGTATCAACCTAGACTCTATTCCAGACTCTCTTTTTTTCTTTAATCTTCTTTTCTCCTCTCCTCTTCTCTTCTCTTTTTCAATTCTCTTCTCTCTCTTCAATACTCTTCTCCCTTAATAATATTTCACTTCATCTCCCATAGACTCAAATATCATCTCTATATAGATGAATCAGATCTATTTGTGTATCTCTAACCTGTTAATCTTCAACTACTCATTGTACGTGCCATAATTCATGTCCCATAACTCAATGTGTTCAAATGTGCATTCATCATATTTTCCCCAAAATCCTTTCCTCATTACTAATGATATCTTGTTTGCTAACTCTGATACTCTTTTCTCAGTCTTCATTCTTCTTGACTTCTCTGCAACCTTTGAGGTAGCTAGGAGGTACAGTGAACAGAACATTAGATGCAGAGGCAAGAAATCCTCAGACATTTTAAATCCATCCTCAAATATTCACTAACTATGTAATCCTGGGTAAGTCACTTAACTGTCAGGCTCAGTTTCTTCATCTGTAAAATGAGAGTAATAGCACTTACTTCATAGAACTGTTATAAAGACCAAATGAGATGTAATATTTGCAGATTATTTAGCTTATTGACCTTGTTGATCAATCTTTGCTCTACAATTTTGTGATGCTACTCTCTTCTGATTCTCCTTCTGCCTATACCATCAACCCTTTTCAGTCACCTATATTGGATTTTGGTCTAGGCCATTCTAGATCTTCACTATTTTGTAATGCTTCTAGAAAGCTTGACATTATTAAAAAGGGTTATTGAAAAGGTCTTTTGGCAGACTTGATAATAATATGAAAATAATATGGAAGAGTGCATCCCAGGAATAAAAAGTAGTTTTCTAGGCAGAATAGTTTTCAAGCAAATGCTCAACTTGAAGTATTTCTTGCTAGAATTTTCAAAAATAACTCAGTTACTATACCCTACTAACAACACCTTCATCACTATACCAATTATATAATTCTCTTTTTAACATTGTACTGCATCCTATTCATCTTTCCAATATTCACCATTCTGAGTTGATCCTGTGTTTTATGTGCAATAACACAGGAGTAACATATAGGCCAGTCATACTCTGATTGATTGGAGAACATGGTAATGACATCTGCTTTCAAATCTATGGCTTAGTTTTTCTCTTATGACCATCAGTAATTAAAAAAAAAAATAACTCCTTGGTTTAAACTCCAAAAGGTGGAACACTAAGTTCTTCAACAATAGGAAGCCAGTGAAAATTTTTAAGCAAGGAAGTGGCATGATCAAAGTGGTAGCATGAAACAACTAGCACCAGCAGGATAGATTATTTTTATTCACAGGATCATGAATTTACAGCCTTTATAAACCATCCAAATAGATTATTCCAATAAATGCTAATTGGCCCTTGTCTTGAGTTTCTCTCCTATACATTTAATCCTCCATAAAGCTGCCAATGTGATTTTCCTAAAGTGCAGGTTTACCATATGCCATTATTTTCTTCATTAGACTCTAGTGAATCCCCTTTAATTCTAAGATCAAATACAAACTGGCAACGTGACTCAAATATACCTTTGTAATCCTATTATACAATATTCCTTTTCATATACATGATGGCCCAGCCAAATTGCTCTTATTGATTTCTCATCCCCATGCCTTTGACTGTCCCCTATACCTGGAATACACTTACCTACCCCTTTATCCCACCCCCACCCATCACCTACACCTCTTAGAATCCCTTGATTCATTCAAAACTCATTTCAAATGTCACTTTCTCCATGTGACCTGTTCTGATTTCTCCAACTACTAGTATCTCCTTTCTCCTCTCCCTTTTTCACCTCTCCTCCCCACCGAAACTATTTTGTATTTATTTTCTGTGTTTTGTACATTCTTCTTTGAGTTCTTGGCTTCAATAGAATGTAAGCTCCTGGAGGGGGAGAAAACTTTAATTTTTGTCTTTGTATTTCTATTACCTAATACAATTCATTGCATATACTTTGCACAAAATAAATGACTGAATAATTGCTGCTTGATCAAAACAGGAAGAAACTGTAAGGAAAATAGAATGTGAGTGAATGTGGCTCTTTGAAGCATTAAAATAACTTTGAATGTCTTAGTCATTAAATAGGTAGAATGATATTCATTGAGAAAATAGAAAAATAATGTACGGATAATCAGAGAAAGAAGTTGATGCCAGAAGTGAGTGAGTGAGTGAGTGAGTGTGTGTGTGTGTGTGTAGAGAAAGAGAAAATAAGAAAGAGAACAGGAGAGAAAGAGAGAGAGAGACACAGAGACAGAGAGAGAGAAAAAAGGATAAAGAGAGATGTAGAGGAAAAGGGAGAGAGGAACAAGAAGAGGGATAGAGGGTAGGGGGAGAGAACAAAACAAGGAGAACAGAGGAGGAGAGACAGAGAGAGACAGGGACAGTGACAAGGACAGAGACAGAAAGATTTTAAGTTCTGCTTGTTTTGCCACTGATTTGTCTAGATTCCTCAACTTTTTGTACTTTCCAAGACATGGCTGTGTAAGTCTATTGTCACCATTCTCTATTTCTTTTCTCTATTTCTACTGTTTTTGGTAAGGCACTGAGTTGTAATAGATAAAATGCTGTATGTGGAATCAGAACAAATGAGATTTGAATCCTGCCTCAGGTGCCCACTAGCTAGGTAGTAATAGTGGGCCAATCTTTTAAGTCTTATGAACCTTGTTTCCTTTATCAGTAAAACAAGGATAACAATGAAATGTGATACTGCTGAATGGTTGTGAAAATTAAATACACAAGAATACATGTAAAGTGTTTTTTAAATCTTAAAACATTATATAAAATGAATTATTGTAGATTATGGTGATGATGATGATGATGATACACAGGTGGCCAACAATTTCAATTCTCATATAGAAGAATTTATAGAAGGTTTCCATCTATTTTGGATCTAGGGTTACTGTAACCCTAGGCGGTCCTATCCATTCATGAAACTATTTATTTAGTATATCTAGATACAACATCTAATATGTATAGCACACTGTAGTAGACACTGTATGGAAAACAAAATCCCTCCACTGAAGGTGCTTACAATTTATGAGTAATGTAGGCAACTGAAACAGGGACTTGACTCTACTGGTCACTTTACCTCTCTTGCATGAATCCCTTTTTGGGGTAAACAAGCACTATGGTGGCAAGCCATTGACTCTTTGAGGATGTCAGGCTGTTATAATTTATGATCATAAGTGCCTAGAGAAGGGCACAGGGAGTAATCCCAGTGTCATAGCTATTACGAAGTTTGTTGACATAACCACTATCACTTAAAATGTTAGTGTTTTCTGTGTCCAAGACCTCAAAAAGATTTTAGCACAAGACTTCCTCAAGGGTACATATGAAATAGGTGAAGTTACATGACAGAAAAAGCTAACTTGCAAGATCAGACATTGCTCACCCCACTTTCATCCCTGAATTACAATGCTCTGCTACAAAGAGGGTTTTTTTGTTCTGTAACTCTTCCTCCTCTCAACATAATGAACTCTATGCCTACAATAAATTTAGAAAGACTAGCCTAGAGATTATTTCTTCCAGGTTTTATCTTCTGTCTATTAAGCAGTCCTAAACTGGGAGAAGGCTTATGCCTTTCATCAAGGCTATTGGCAATAGTTGCTACCTTACTGTCCCCACAGTTCAAATGGCATACCTCTTTCATAGTAAAAATAATTCTGATTCTAAGATTCACTACCTGTGTGACCTTGAGGAATCCATTCAGTCTCTTTCTGAACCTTAAATTCTTTAGCTATAAAATGGGGGAATTGAACTAATTGGTCTCTGAAGTCACTCCTAGCTCCAGGTCTATATTCCTATGATTGCAGTAACAGAGAATAGCATTTGAGGCTACACTGAAATTCAAGGATCATGATCTGCTTATTTAAAAATGAAGCATTCTCCAAGAAAAAAATCTCCCTTAAATGCTGAAACATCTTTGACAAATCAATAAGAGGCTTGGTATTATTTTCAGTGTTGAGTTAAATGAATTTGTCATAGTCCCAGCCAACCTGAAATGAACAACTCAGTCTGTTGCAAATGTATGTAATAAGTGTGCATTTGAATTGTCTAGTGCATTTAAATTAAATATCCTTCCATCATTACTGAAAATACTTCTTTTGCATGAGGTGAAACTCAGTGAGCATTACCTGAGACTGAAAGGTCATTTTACTTTGCTGCAAATTATAAAACATGCAAAGAAGAAAAGACTTTCAAGCAGAATCTTTAAAAAGAAATCTTAAGTGTGTCTTTGTAGGAATTGTCTCCAAAAGGAGATCTTTGAGGGGGTGAAGCTCTGAATTCCTTTCAGAGCAAAGTATGACTAGTTTCTGCTATTCTGCAAAAGAAGCATGTTCAACACATCAGTTCTGTCTCCAGATACTATAGGCAAGACTGCTGGCTGAATGATCACTTAAGCAGAAAGGAAAAATCTCCATCCCCAAAAAAAAAAAAAAAAAAAAGGAAAGTAGCAGGCAAAAGCTTCTGAAGGAGGATGGATGACAAAATGTGTTACTCAGAAATACAAAATCACTGGTAAGATAAGAAAGCATAAATTTGTAATCATGCTACATGAGGCCTGCATCATTAGGTTTAAGAGTCAATTTGAAGAGTCTATCAGGTAACAATGGTGAGCTGGAGCAGACATTATCATTATTTCTGTTGTTCATTATAATCACGACAATTTCATTGCCACAATTTTCTGCCTCATTTTTGTAACCATTACCTTGAACTATCAATTAATGTTTTAATTTTTTTTTTACTGGCGTGGCCAATATGATATGGAATGTCAAGAAGGCACAGGCATGGTATTATTCTCTATGAAGTTTCCCAAGAATAAATGGAATATGTTAGGACTTCTGACTTCTTCAATGCTTTTGTCTAAAACCTGACAAATCCCAATATGTTCACATCAAACCTGCCAAATTAGAACATCAGGAACATGTGGGAAAGGGGATTAAAATATAAAAATAAAATGCATTTGATTCTCTTTGTAGTTTTACTTATATTTTTGATTAAGGTGCTTTTTTTTTTCTTACAATGAGTAAAAGGATAAAATCAATAAGTTGTATAAACTCTCCTTGTCACATTGGCTACTATGTTTTCTTATCTTGAAAATAGTTTTTAATATCACATGAACTTAACATATGTCCAGACCTATCACTTTTGTTAGTGAAGCACCTAAGCAAAATGTAATCAATCTGTATCTTTATAGCAAGTCTTCCCTGAGGCTTTGAAAGGAAATAGTTTACCCAAGATCATTCAGTGATTTAATATCAGAGGTAGCATTTGAACTAAAGGCATTTCTGACCACAGCTTCAGCACTCTGCATTATGATCTACTATTTCCCTCAATAAAATGAGATTTGCTGCAAAAATGTGTTATATATTCTCATACCAAATATTCAGGATATAGGAATTAAATACAATTTTGAAGTATCCACCCAAAGAAACAATGTGTTGTAATGAAATAATTACTGGCATATGTACAAAATGTCCCCAAAACTTTTAAAGATTTAATAGCTTAAAACTGCACTAAGACTTTTGGAACAAATTGTATAGTACTTTAAAGCTTAGAAATCATTTTACATAAAAAATCTCCACAATGATCCTGGGAGGCTGGTTCAAGTATTATAATCATTATTTTGGCAGTTAGATGTTACAGCAAATAGAATTCAGATAGAGGCCTGGAATCAGGAAAAATTGAGGTCAAATGTGACCTTAGACACTTACTAATTGCCTTAGTTTTTCAACTTTAAAGTAGGGATAATAAAAGCTCCCACCTTTTTGAGTTGCTGTGAGGATCAAATGACCTGGTTCTTGTAAAGTACTTAGCACAGTCCCTGGCATTCTAGATGCTATATAAAAGCTAATTCCACTTCCTTTCTTCATTTTACAAGTCTGAAAAAAGTGCAGTGGATTTTATTATTCTAATTTTACAGATAAGAAAAATGAAGCTCAGAGAGATTAATGATTTGCCCCCAGTCACACAGACTAAATGACAGTCAATAGCAAATATTATAGGCAGATTTCAACCAAAGGCTTTCTGAACCTGAGTATTATGCTGTCTCCAGTCTTCCACACTGGAAGCAGACAAACTTCCTTTACTACTTTAATGTGTAATGTGACTTTGTGTGTAAATCATTTAACCTTTCTGGGCCTTAGTTTTCTTATACATAAAAATAGTAGGATGGGCAAAATGATTTCTTTAAGTGCCTTTCAGGTCTGAACGAAATGGGAAACTGAGGACTTCTCAGAATAATGACTGTGAGAGATTGGTGTGGTTTTTCATAGGGAATAGCTAACTAAAACACTGCAGGAAGGGATTAAGCATGGCTTTTTAGACTATCAAAGGCAGACCAGACTTTCTACCTGAAATTCTATTTGCAAGAGGTCTTATAAATATCTGTGAAGTCTACAATGTCAGGCAGGCTAAATGTGTATTATAATTTGGATTTGAGCAAAGCCCCAGTAAGTTAGTATTGTGGTGATAAGCAAGCCATAAATAACCTGTTGTGGAGACTGGTAGGTCCTGAGTACCTGTGACTCTATCTATAATTCAAGCTGGAAACTCAGGCCTCATTATCCTCCCTGGCTTGCCCTGGGGGGAAAGGATCATCCAGAATTTCCTGAGATTCTAATAAACTTCTAATCTTCACTTTGAGAGATCTCTGAGTAATGATTTTGAGTTGGGGGTCACATTTTTATTCCACACAGGTCTATATTCTGATTTCCCCCAAATTTTCAAAGTACAGATATTTGAGGATAAACATTCAATATGACCTTCTCTTTTTAATGTCTTACATAATTTGCATTTTGTTTAGGTATTTTCCATGTTCCATATTTTATAATAATTATTTATATATATCCCATCCCTTGTTCTAGAGCATAAATTCAAGAATGCCTCTTTTTAAAGCTCTGCTATGCTTTTGTAGTATATACCCTGATTAAATGGATAGAGGGAACACTCAGTAAGTGTTCCTTTATTAATGCAGATGTACAACTGCTGGGCAATTCATAGTTTTAGAGTATTGCCTGGGAACCAAGAAGTTAAACAATATGCTCAGGAACAACCAATCATTATAATTCCAATATGGCTCTAGGCATACAGAGACAAAGATGTAACAAGAGTTCACATTCTATTTGGTCACATAATCAGTATTTGTCAGAGGTGGTATCTAAACCCAGGTCTTCCATGCTTGTAAGCCTCTATTCATTAGTTAAACTGTTTCTTTCTGAACACAGAATATTTGCTGCATAGAATACTAGACTTTGAGAAATATTGTATTATCACAGTTTTGTTTATTTTTCTTAAAACTTATTTATAGTTATGTTTACAATATATAATTATTTTTATACATTTAAAAGCAACTTATTTGTTTTTATATAATAATATTTTTGTGGGGAATGTCTTTTTCATCAAAGAAGATTTTCTTTGCAACAAAATGAAAAACATATTTAAACAAAACCATAATTATCAAATTTTATGATGGCTATAATTTATCAAATTTACTTGTATAATTTATTTATTTTTTCTTTAAAACACCAATAAGTTTATCTTCCTTCTCATTCATCTTCAGGCAATATTTTAAAAGAAAACAAATGAGAAATTTTTTTAAAAGTATTCTTTCATGATCCAAATGTTTCTGCTGATGGTCATATCTTTTTTTAAAATTTTCTCATACAATTTGATATTATTTAGAAGTTCACATTTAAGTTGCAAAACTTACTTGAACTGAATATTCACCTCTTCTGGCCTCATCACATTCTGGCACTCAAGTATGCAATGGCACCTAAATTTTCCCCAGAACAGTTACTGACAATGTTCTTTTTGTACTCTTAATTCCAGTAAAATAAAAACCTCAATTTTAGTACCTGAAGCACTTAGAAAGCTTTAATGTTTGTGGCTCTCTAAATAAACATGAATATTTGAGGTAGGCAATTCATTCATGATTATTCTCTTCACAAACCATAAAAAATCTGAGTTTGTCAAAGTTAAGACACTAAAGAATTCAGATTTGCTGCTCACTAAAATATTTTAAATATTTTAATATTTAAATAATTTTAAAATATTCTCCTGCCTAATTTTAGCACATCCTTTCTTTTTCTTAACTTTTTCACTTCCTCAATACAATTTATCTTTAACTGCTTTCTTTATTCATTGTCATCCTCTTACAAATTTTATTGAAAATGTATGCAGACAATAATTCTGAGTCTAACACTAGGAGCATTGTATGAGCATTTTAAATACTGGGGCATTTTTCCCTTTCTCATTTGGAGATTAGGTCAAAGCTTAATTCTTTAAGAGGCAGGATAGATGAGATGAAATGTTAGAATTGCTACCCCATTCAAATAGAAAACCTTACAAAAAATTTAATTAAAGATGAATTCTGTCCCTATGTTTCACTCAGCCAGGTCTGAAAATAAGAAGAACCCATGTCTATATTCCCTGAGGTTGTAGATGATGAGTGATCAAAATCATGTCCCTCAGTCCCTTTTTAAAATAATTCCATCCTTCATTATGATAGTCATTCTTCTCAAAATTTTTACCAATCAGAATTTATTGTCACTCTCCGGGAACACTCATTCTTCTAAGGGCATTTAAGCCTTGAGTGGGTTCCATGAGATGTCTTCAGCATTTGAAAGTACCACTGATCTTTTTTCTTAATTATCTACTAGCATGATTAATAAAATTGTTCAGTATGCAGTAACTATGTCTCCCAAACTTTTTATGTCACAATAAAAAAAAATTTTTTTGAGGTGTGGGGGTGCGAACAGAGATCCAGACCTGTATTTTCAAAGGTGAAGGAAATTCCCATTTTGGAATTCCCATCAACTATAGGTTATCATTTTAAAGAAAACTGCTTTAAGCATATAAAAGTTAAGTGGTTCACTCATATGTCATCATCAGGTAGAGACAGACCTTAAATCTAAATCTTCCATATTTTAAGGTAGTCCTCGGGATCAGCATATAATATACAGAAAACCCAACATTTTTCTTTACTAAAGCATCATGCAAAAATGGATTTGAATGTGATTCCCTCTAATTTGTAGTACCACAAATCAAATTGTTCAATTTTGTTTTACATATTTTTCTAATATCAGCATCATTCAAGGTTCTTAAAATGATCTATCATAAAGAAAGGGTGAATAGAACAAGTTTGTAGAAGACTAGAGGCTTTTTTGTGGTTCAAAGTTTTATTATGTTTGGGTGAAGCATGAATGAGATCTATCTTTTTCACAGCTACACATCCACAAATAGCTATTCAAGAAACCCAAATATAGCAGGAGGAAGTATCATTGCCTGAAGAGTCAACAGAGCAGCATTAACATAGAAGACTGGATCTTTACAAAGATAAAAACTATCCCTCAGGCTGTACTGGATTTTGAATGTTTTCAGTCAAGCTTTTCAGAAACCTTCTGTTTACTCAACATTTGAAAATTTCAGATCAAGTTTCCTCACTTTTGAATAGCCAAATTTTAAAAAATTGCTATTTTTCTACAGATTTTTAATACATTTTCCAAATTTTGCATAACTCTGCATGTGTAGGGGGAAATTGAATTTACTGGAGGTTTCTAGGAGAAGGATTTTATTACTCTTCCTTTCACTCAAAGGTATCCATTTTCAAGTTATAAAAAACAAAGTAAAATGCAACAATATGAAAAACATACAAGATAACATGACTGACATATGTGCCTTAAGTCAATAGAACACATATATAGTCTGAGATAACTAAGATCTTGTTTAGGTGAATGGAAGCTGAAGATGACTAAGAATGTAGCAATCTCAGCTCCACTTAAAATGTATAGAAAGATAGATAAATAGATGATAGATAAAAAATGGACAGATAGACTGATATTTATTTGATACATGATCTATATTATATGAATATAGATCTATATCTATATTATATCTATAAATATCTATCAATATTTTATATTATGTTTGTTCTATATATTACATTTATATAGCTATGTCTGTAATATCTATAGCTTATAGCTTATCTTATGGGTATAATATATTTACATAACCTCCATTATAGCTGTATATAAAAAGAACTATCAATATAGCTATATGTTAATATCTATGTTTATCACCAATCTATCTAAAACAATCCTTTAGATGTCAAATGACCGACAAATATCACCAATTTTAAAATATATTCATTTTTTGACAACCATTCCTTCATTCAGAAAGTTAAGAAGGCTAAAAAATTTAATAGATTTATTTTGTCTTGTTGTATCATAAATAAAAATAAATATGTCTGCTTCACCAGGTATACAATTTTTTTCTTTGTTCCTGCTTGTTGTTATTGTATTCCAGGCATTTTTTCACTCATTTCCCACTATTCATGACCCCATTTGGGGTTTTCTTGGCAAAGATACTAAACTGGTTTGCTACTTCCTTCTCCTATTCATTTTAGAGATAAAAAGCCAAGGCAAATAGAGTGAATTATCTTACTTAGGGTCACATAGTCAGGAAGTGTCTGAGGTCAAAGATGAACCTTCCTAAAGTCTGGCAAAGCACTCTATCTATCTTGGCACCTAGCTTTCCTTCTTTCCCTGCTTCTTAACTCCTTTCTCCTTCATGGGGTACTTCAAGGATAAATTCAATAATACATTATTAAATATCATGGATTATTAAGGAGAGAAACAAAATTGAAAATTTGTCCTTTAGCATAAACTTTCTAAGCCTCTGGAGTAAAGAATGAAAGATACTGAATTTCCTTCAAAGATTCTACTTTAAGAATTAGAAAAAATTACACAGTGACAAGGACATTGTACAATGATCGCCTGGAATAGACAGTTCTTCTAAGCAATACAATGATATAAGACAATTGCAAAAGACTCCTGGTGCAAAATGCTATCGACATCTAGAGAAAAGACTGTGGACTTTTTTTTTAAATTTTTTTTAAAGTTTTTTTTCTTTTATTTCCAAACATATGCATAGATAATTTTCAATATTCACCCTTGTTAAACCTTGTGTTCCATTTTTTTTTAAATCTGTTACCACAACCCCCTCTTCTAAACAGTAAGTTATCCAACATATGTTAAACATGTGCTATATAATGGGGATAAACTGGACCATTCTAAATAAGATCAGGGGTGAAACAAGGTTGCCCTTGTTTCTAAACAAATGGAAAAATATCAAGTGCTCTTGGATAGGTCAAGTGAATATAATAAAGATGACAATACTCTCTAAACAAATCTATTTATTTAATGCTATACCAATCAAACTCCCAAGAAACTATTTTACTGACCTAGAAAAAAATAACAAAATTCATCTGGAAGAACAAAAGGTCAAAAATTTCAGGGAATTAATGAAAAAAAAGCAAATGAAAGTGGCTTAGCTGTATCAGATCTAAAACTATATTATAAAGCAGTGATCATCAAAACCATTTGGTAATGGCTAAAAAAAAAGAGTAGTTGATCAGTGGAATAGGTTAGGTTTACAGAACAAAATAGTCAATGACTATAGCAATCTAGTGTTTGACAAACCCCAAAACCCCAGCTTTTGGGATAAGAATTCACTATTTAACAAAAACTGCTGGGAAATTTGGAAACTAGTATGACAGAAACTAGGGATTGATCCACACATAACACCATATACCAAGATAAGGTCGAAATGGGCTCATGATCTAGACATAAAGAATGATATTATGAACAAATTAAAAGAACATAAGATAGTTTACCTCTCAGATCTGTGGAGGAAAGAATTTGTGACCAAAGAAGAACTAGAGATCATTATTGACCACAAAATAAATAATTCTGATTATATTAACTTAAAAAAGTTTTTTTTTTTTTTTTTAACAAGCAATTACCCTCTTAAAAATATCTTCTGAAACTATGCCTGAAGTGCTATCAAACTGTATATACTCTTTGATCCAGCAGCGTTTCTACTGGGCTTATAACCCAAAGAGATCTTAAAGGGGGGAAAAAGACCCACATGTGCAAAAACATTTGTGGCAGCCCTTTTTGTAGTGGCTAGAAACTGGAAACTGAAAGTATGTCCATCAATTGGAGAATGGCTGAATAAATTATGGTATATGAATGTTATGGAATATTACTGTTCTATAAGAAATGACCAGCAGTATGATTTCAGAGAGGCCTGGAGAGACTTACATGATGCTAAATGATTGTCCAGGGTCACACAGCT
Source organism: Myrmecobius fasciatus (assembly GCA_023553655.1). Classification (NCBI taxonomy): domain Eukaryota; kingdom Metazoa; phylum Chordata; class Mammalia; order Dasyuromorphia; family Myrmecobiidae; genus Myrmecobius; species Myrmecobius fasciatus. The sequence goes on along the minus strand of JAJPUD010001655.1, from coordinate 62,802 downwards.
AGGGAATGTGAAGTGTCTGAGACCAGATTTGAACTCAGGTCCTCCTGACTTCAGGGCTGGTGCTCTATCCACTGTGCCACCTAGCTGGCCCACATACTGCAATTTTTTTTTTAAAATGTGCAATTTTTCTGTACATATTTCCACAATTATCATGCTGCACAAGAAAAATCAGACCAAAAAGGAAAATAATGAGAAAGAATACAAAATGCAAGTAAACAAAAATAAAATGAAAATACTATATTGTGATCCATACTCAGTCCCCACAGTGCTCTCTATGGGTGCAGATGGCTCTCTCAATCACAAGAACATTGGAAATGGCCTGAATCACCTCACTATTGAAAAGAGCTATGTCCACCAAAATTGATCATCATATAATCATGTTGCTGCTGTGTATAATGTTTTTGTGTTTTACTCACTTTACATAGTACCACTTCATGCAAGTCTCTCCAAGCCTTTCTGAAATCATCCTGCTGATTGTTTCTTTTCTTTTCTTTTCTTTTCTTTTCTTTTCTTTTCTTTTCTTTTCTTTTCTTTTCTTTTCTTTTCTTTTTTGGCTGAGGCAATTGGGGTTAAGTGACTTGCCCAGGGTGCTGATTGTTTCTTATAGAACAAAAATATTCCATAACATTCATATACCATAATTTATTCAGCCATTCTCTAATTGATGGGTATATACTCAGTTTCCAGTTTCTTGCTACTACCAAAAGAGCTTCTAAAAACATTTTTGCATTTTTATGATCTTTTTGGGATACACACTCAGATTGAAATACTGCTGGATCAAAGGGTATGTATAATTTGATACCCTTGGGTATAGTTTGAGTATTGCTCTCCAGAACAGATGGGACAATGTATCAGTGTCCCAGTTTTCCTATGTCTTCTCCAGTATTCATCATTATCTTTTCCTGTCATCTTAGTCAATCTGAGAAATGTGTAGTGTTATCACAGAGTTGACTTATTTTGCATTTGTCTGTTCCATAATGATGTAGAGAATTTTTCATATGAATATAAATGGTTTTAATTTCATCTGAAAATTGTCTGTTCACATCTTTTGACCATTTGTTAATTGAAGAATGGCTTGAATTCTTGTAAATTTGAGTCAGTTCTCTATATGTTTTAGAAATGAGGCCTTTATCAGACCCCTTGGATATAAAAATTTTTCCCAATTTATTTCTTCCCTTCTAATCTTTTCTGGATTGGTTTTGTTTGCACAAAAACTTTTTAACTTAATATAATCAAAATTATCCATTTTGCATTCCATAATGTACTCAAGTTCTTCTTTGACCACAAATTCCTTCTTTCTCAACAGATCTGAGATCTATATTCTTTGTTGTTTGAATTTGCTTATAGTATCACTCTTTATTTTTAAATCATGAACCCATTTCAAACTTATCTTGATATAGGGTGTTAAACGTGGATCAATGCCTACCTTCTGTCATCCTAATTTCCAGTTTTCCCAGCAGTTTTTGTCAAATAGTGAGTTATTATCACAGAAGCTGAAGTATTTGGGTTTATCAAACACTAGATTATTATAGACAATGACCATTGTGTTCTGTGAACTTAACCTATTCCACTGATCAATGGCTAGTTTTTAACCAGTACTAAATAGTTTTGAAGACTGCTGATTTGTAATATTTAGATCTGACATAGTTTTTTTTTTTCTTTCTTTTTTTTTGCAGTACTAAATCTGCTTGTTTTTTTATCAATTTCTTTGAAATTGTTGTCTTTTTCTTCTGGATGAATTTTGTTATTTTTTCTACCTCTCTGATTTCTTGGCAATTTGATAAGTATGGCACTGAATAAGTAGATTAATTTAGTTAGTGTTGCCATTTTTATGATATTATCTCAGCCTGCCCATGAGCATTTGATATTTTTAGACATTGATTAGATCTGATTTTATTTGTATGGAAAGTGTTTTGTAATTGTTCCTGGCTTTGTCTTAGCAGGTAGACTCCCAAATATTTTATATTATTTATAGTTATTTTAAATGGAATTTCTCTTTATATCTCTTGCTGCTGAACTTTGTTGGTAACATAAAAATGCTGATGATTTATGTGGATTTATTTTGTATCCTGCAACTTTGCTAAAGTTATGAATTATTTCTAGTAGTTTTTTGGTTGTTGTTGATTTTCTAGAATTCTCTAAGTATACCATCATGTCATCTGCAGAGTGATACTTTGATTTCCTCATTACCTACTCTAATTCCTTTAATTTCTTTTTCTTCTATTATTGCTAAAGCTAACATTTCAAATACAATATTATATAGTAATGGTAATATGAGGCAACCTTGTTTCACCCTTGATCTTAGTTGGAATGATTCTATCTTACACCCATTAGATATGATGCTTGCTCATGGTTTAAAATTGATGCTACTGATCATTTTAAGGAAAACTTCATTTATTCCAATACTCTCTAAAGTTTTTAATAGGAATGGGTGTTGAATTTTTTCAAATGTTTTTTCTTCATCCATTGAAATAATATTATAATTTTTGTGAGTTTGGTATTGATATAGTCAATCATGCTAATAGTTTTCCTAATGTTGAACTAGCCCTGTATTCCTAGTATAAATCCTTCTTGATCATGGTGTATTATCCTGGTGACAACTTGCTGTAATCTTTTTGCTAATATTTTAAGATTTTTGTATCAATATTCATTAAGGAAATTGGTCTATAATTTTCTTTCTTTGTTTTAGCTCTAGTTTAGGTATCAGCAACATATTTGTGACATACAAAGAATTTGGTAGGACTCCTTCTTTACCTACTTTTCCAAACAGTTTGCATAGTACTGGATTTAATTGTTCCTTAAATGTTTGATAGAATTCACTTATAAATCCATTTGGTCCTGGAGATTTTTTTCTTAGGGAGTTAATTAATATCTTGTTCAATTGCTTTTCTTTTTTTTTTTTTTTATGGGACTTTTTAAGTAATTTGTTTCCTCCTCTATTAATGTGGGCAATCTATATTTTTATAAGTATTTATCCATTTTATTTAGATTATCAGATTTATTGGCATATAGTTGGGAAAAACAGTTCCTCATTATTGCTCTAATTTCCTCTTCATTGGTGGAAAGCTCATCCTTTTTATTTTTTATACTAACAATTTGATTTTCTTCTTTCTTTTTTCTAATCAAATTAATGAAAGGCTTATCTATTTTGTTAGTTTTTTAAATAAAAAACAGTATTGTTTATTAGTTCAATAATTTTCTTATTTTCAGTTTTATTAATCTCCCCTTTTATTTTCAGAATTTCAAATTTGGTATTGAATTGAGTTTTTAATTTGTTCTTTTTTGGGCTTTTTAAGTTGTTTGCCCAATTCATTGATCTTCTCTTTCTCTATTTTATGCTAGTAAGCATCTAGAGATATAAAATTTTCCTTGAGAACTGCTTTGGCTGCATGGCATCAATTTTGGTATATTGTTTCATTATTTTCATTCTCTTAGATGAAATTATCATTTGTGTCTATGATTTCTTGTTTCACCCACTCATTCTTTAGGATTAGATGATTACAATTCCAATTAATTTTTGGTCTATTTTCCCCTGATCTTTAATGCATTTAATTTTTATTGCATCATGATCTGGGAAAAGGTGCATTTACTCTTTCTGCCTTTTTGCATTTGATTTTGAGGTTTTTATGCTCTAATGCTGGTCAGTTTTTGTCTAGATTTCACATACCATTGAGAAAAAAAGTATATTCCTTACTGTTTTCATTCAATTTTCTCCAAAAATCTATCCTAGCTAACTTTTCTAAAATTGCATTTACTTCCTTAACTTTTTTCTTATTTTGTGGTTTGATTTATCTAGTTTTGACAAAGCAAGGTTGAGAACCCTCACTAGTATAGTTTTGCTGTCTAATTCTTCTTGTAGCTTTAACTTCTCTTCTAGGAATTTGTGTGCTATAATACTTGATGCATATATGTATAGTGTTGATATTATTTCATTATTTATTGTATCCTTTAGTAAATTGCAATTTCCTTCCTTATCTCTTTCAATTAGATTTCTTTTTGCTTTTGCTTGATCTGAGATGAAGATATCTACCTTTATTTTGTTTGTTTGTTTTATGTTTTGCTTTTTTAACATCAGCTGAAGCATAATAGATTCTGCTCTAGTCTTTTACTTTACTCTGGAAGTATCACTGTAAATATCACTTTACTTTGTATCACTTTAAATGTGTTTCTTGGAAACAACATATTGTAGGATTCTGAATTTTAATCAAGCCTGCTGTTTTTCTTTTGTAGGAGAATTCATCCCATTTACATTCAAAGTTAAAATTACTGATGCTGTATTTCCTGCCCAAGTTATTATTATGTCCAAGTTATACATTTCTTTTACCTTTCCCTAATTCTCTCCTCTCCAATAATTTGCTTCTGATTATCACCTCCCTTAAACAGTCCTTCCTCTTTCTTATTTCTTTCCCCTTCTACTTCTGTTCTCCCTTCTATTAGCCTCCCCATTTCCTTTCCCCTTTCTTCTTCTACTTCTTTATAGGATGACACAAGTTTCTCAGTATGTCTGATATTCTCTCTTTAAGCCAAATCTGATGAGATTAAGGTACACACAATGCTCATCCTCCTCCCTTCTTTTTCTCAATTGTAATAGTCTTTTTTGCCTTTTTTATGAGATACCATTCATCCCATTTTATTTCTCCTTTTCTCTTTTTCTAGTACAATCCCCTTTCCACCTCTACTTTCTTTTTTGTGTCATTTCAATAAAATCTAATTATACCTATACACTCTAATTATACATCTAACAGAGATATAGCTCTCAAGAGTTAAACATATCATTTTCCCATATAAGAATTTAAACTTTTTATCTTTTAAAAGAAAGTTATTTTTTTCTTTCCTTTTTACCTTTTTATGTTTCTCTTGAGTTCTATATATGAAGATCAAATTTTTTGTTCAGCTCTGCTCTTTTCATCAGAAATAAATGAAATTCACCTATTTCATTGAATGTCCATCTTTTACCCTGTGAAAGATAATGCTTAATTTTGCTAGATAGTTGATTCTTGGCTGCAATCCAAGTTCTTTTGCCCCACAGACAAAGATCTGTCTACTTTCTGCCATCTTGGCTTTACCCCTTCAAGACTATGTCATCTTAATGCAGATTAAAGCGTACTGTGTTTTTTTTTTTTTTTTTTTTAACTTTTTTGAGTTTTTTCCCCTTTATTCTGATTCTTCTTTCACAAATCACTAACCAAGTGGAACTGGTTTGAAGCATTTTATTGTTGAAGAGAGATATATCCATCAGAACTGATCATCATATAGTCTTGTTTTTGCCATGTATAATGATCTCCTAAACTAATGTACAAATATATTTAATATGATTTTATGTTTATAACCGATATCAGATTTTTTGCCATTTGGTGGAGGGGAAAATGAAGGGAGAAAGAGATAAAAAAAATTGGACTGCAAAATCTTATAAAAGTGAATGTAGAAAACTAGTTTTACATATAATTGTCAAAAATAAAATACTATTATGTTGGGGGAGGAAAAAAGTTCTGCTTTAGGGAATTAAATGAAAATACAGTCTAACTGACTCATAATATATTGCCCCAGTTAGAGAGAAATTCTTTAATAAAAGGTCAGAGGCAAGGAATCCTATTTGTGAGCTAGAAAGGCCTTCTAGTTAATGTCAACTTTGTGCTTTTTGGTCAGGTTTCAGAATGAACACTCACTTATTTGTTATTTTTTATTCCTCTAAGGCAATTTTGGGAAGGAGAGAACTAAGAAAAATGATTCTGATTTTTGTTTCACTGACTTCCCAAAACTTGCTTTCCAGTATTCCTTAATATAATATCAAGAAAAAGACAACAGAAAAAAAATTCCTGCCCTCACAAACATAATTCAAATGGGTTAGGGGGTTGGATAGGGAAACAATACGTAAAATTATTCAATAAGCACTTGTCTGTGGTAAGGCAAATCTAAGTGCTTGATTTAATAATTGTTTTTGTTAAGCCGAAATTTCTGTATTCCATTTCTTGCTCCATACCTTGTTATCTGTTACTTTTTAGAGTCATTCTATGCCTTAAAACTAATCTCTACATTTTAAGAGTTTGTATGTTCCTTAGTAACTATCATATACAAATTAAAATACACCCATCTATTGTCTATTATAAATTAGTGAGAGAAATAAAGGAGACTGCTAAACCTGCTTTTTTATAATATCAATCAGAATATATTTATTTAATGTATAGTATATGCCAGATGCTGTGTTAGGTACACATTGCAGATTTTGAGGAACACAGAGATATAAATGAAACTCCTTGACTTCAAAGGGAGAACAACAATCTGCGTATTAATTAAATGTTAACAAAATATGTATTAAAAATACAAAGAAATGTGGAGAAAGAACTACCAGAATCTCAGAAGAGAAGGAGTTATCAACATTATTTTTTAAAATTTTTCTTTTTTTTTTTTTTAGTAAAGCTTTTTATTTTAAAGTTCTTAAATAAGAGAGGTGACACACATCAGCACTGAAGACAGTTATGGATTCTAGCAGTTAGAGAGTCTACTACCCAGAAGCTCAACTAGTTTCTTTGACTTAAGTATTAATGTTATATATCACTTCTTGTGTTACTATTCAAGTTAATATATATTTATAAAATCATAAAATATAATAAAATATGATTCATGACAAGAAGGAATTTTGGAATAACTATTACAATAATCAAACTAATATGGAACCAACAAGGAAAAATTGTCATAATAAAGATTTGAGGAAGATGGTAGAGAGAAATCAGGAAATTATCTGGACTCTAGCCAATTTTTCTCAGAAACAAATCAGGGCTCTAAATGGATTCTGGTGACAGAGCCCACAAAAATTTGAATGAGAGTTATCTAGATGGTTTAATGGATAGAACTATTATGGTAACAGGTAAAATCAATGGCAAACTCTCTACCTGTAAAGTCTCAAAAGGGACTGAGAATTGGTTTTAAGTTCAAAAGGTTCTCTTGGAAGAGTTGAAAAAGAAATTTTAAAATCAAGTAAGAGTGATAGAAAAAAATTGGATAGGAAATGAGAGCTATGAACAGAATTATGGGGGGAAATGTGAAAAGGAAGAATAAAAATGGATTGAAGAAAATAATTTCTTAAAATATAATTTGGCAAAATAAGAGGAAATATACTGAAGAAAACAAGCCCTTAAAAATAAATTGTCAAAATGGAAAAAAAATCCACTGAAGAAAGCAATTCCTTTAAAAGTAGAATTAGTCCAGTGGAAAAGGAGTTTAAAAAAAAAAACTAACCAAAGAAAAGAATTCATTAAAATTAGAATTGGACAAATGGAAGTGAATGATGCAATGAGGCACCAAGAATCAGTCAATTTTTTTTTTAATGAAAAATACATCATTGAAAAAATAACTGACCAGGAAAAAAAGATAAAAAGATATGGGAGAGATAAATTAAGAATTATTGGACTACCTGAAAGGCATAATCAGAAAAGAGCCTCCACAACATCTTTCAAGAAATCAAGAAAAACTGCCTGATATCTTGGAACAAGAGAATAAAATAGTCATTGAAAGAATCCATCAATTACCTCCTAAACAGATCCCAAAATGAGAACTTCAAGAAATATTGTAACTAATTACATAATTATTAGGTCTAGGAGAAAATACTGCAAGTAGCCAGAAAGAAGCAATTCAAATATCAAGGATCCACAATAAAGGTTACCCAGGATCTAGCAGCATCTATGGCATCAAAGGACTTGGACTATGATATTGTGAAAGGAAGAGAAGTTAGGATTGACACCAAAAATCAACTACCCTGCAAAATTGAGCATTACCTTTTAAGGGAAAAGATGAACATACAATGAGATAGGGGTTTTTGATCATTTTTGATGAAAAGACCAGAACGAAATGGAAATTTTGATCTTGAAATACAAGACTGGAGAGTAGAATAAAAAAGAAAACAGGAAAGAAAAAAATATGTTATTTAAAAGTTAAATTGTTTACATGCCTATATGGGAATATGGAACTTGTAACTCTTAAGAACCATATCTTTGATAGGGCAGTTAGAAGAAGTATAAATAGACAGGGAGTGTGCTTATAAGTTGACTTTGATATAATGATTTGAAAAAGAAACTAAGGGGTAGTTAAAAAGGATTGTACTGGGATAAGAGGAAAGGCTTTATGTAGGTAAATGGTGCCTACATAAAAATTAACCATATACTATTGCATTAAAAACCTCATAATCAAATGCAAACAATGAGTGTATTTACATGCAGTAAAAAGCCATGAAAAAATAAATTAAAATTATTTGGAAACTACATGATATAATCATAAAGAATGAATAGGTTAGACAACAAATTACAGAAACAATCAATATAATGAGATAATCCCCCAAAATCTATGGGATATAAACAAAGCAGGAGTTGGAGAAATTGTATATCTCTATATGCTTACATGAGTAAAATAGAGAAAAAGCAGAGCAATGAACTAGGTATGGAATTTTAAAAGCTAGAAAAAGAACAAATTAGAAAAATTGTAAATTAATATCAAATTTGAAATTCTGGAAATCAAAGAAGAGATTAATAAAATTTAAGGTAAAAAAACTAAATAATAAATAAAAGAGTTTTATGAGAAAAACAACAACAAAATAGAAAAACATCTGATTAACTTACTTAGAGAAAGGAAAGAAAAAAACTGAATTACCAGTATCAAAAATGTAAAAGGGGAACTTTCTACCAATGAAAAAGAAATTAAAGCAACAATTACAAAGTTTTTTGCCCAACTGCATGACAACAAATCTGACAATGTAATTTAAATGCATGAATTTTTACAAATAATATAAATTGTCCAGATAAACAGAAGAGAAATAAAATATTTAAATAGTCCCATATTTTAAAAATAAATTGAACAAGCCATTAATGAAATCTCAAAGAAAATAATCTCAAAGAAAATAAATCCCAGATAGATTGATAAATAAATTCTAACAAACATTTAAAGAACAATTAATTACAATATTATGTAAAATATTTGGAGGAATAATAAGTGGAGTCCTATCAAATTCCTTTTATGACACAGATATAGAATGGATACCAAAACCAGGAAGAGCCAGAACCAAAAAAGAAAATTACAGACCAATTTCTCTAATGAAAACTGATGAAAAAAATTTAAATAAAATATTAGAAAAGAAATTACAAAAATTTATCACCAGGATGATACACTATGACCAAATATGATTTATATCAAAAGTGTAGGACCAATTCAATATCAGAAAAATTATCAACATAATTGACCATCAATTTTAAAATTATGAGAAATCATATGATTATCTCAATAGATGCAGAAAAATCATTTAAGAAAATATAACATTCATTCCTACTTAAAAATAAAAATGCTAGAGAGCGGAGCAATAAATGAAGGTGGTTGTTGTTATTGTTGTTTTTAATGATAAATAGCACCTACTTAAAAGCATCAGAAAGCATTTTATGTAATGAGATATGATAGAAGCATTCCCAATAATACAGGAGCAGAAACAAGGATGAACATTATTTCATCATTATTATTCAGTATTGTGCTAGAAATCTTAGTTTTAGCAATAAGAAGAAAAAAGAAGGAATTAGATCAGGCAATGAAGAAACAATACTACCATTTTTTGCAGATTATATGATGATGCCTTTAGAGAATCCTAGAAAACCAACTAAAAAGCTAATTGCAACAACAAATTTACCAAATTTGCAAGATACAAAATAAAACAAAATACATCTTTAGCATTTTAATATGTTAACCCACAAAGCCCAGGAGCAAGAGATAGAAAGAGGAATTCCATTTAAGATAATTGTAGACAATGTAAGTGGCAGTCAACTTTCTAAAACAAAACCAGGAAGTATATCAGCACAATTAAAAAAAAAAACTTTTTACAGAAATAATATCAAATCTAAACAATTGAAAGAATATTATTTTGCTAATGGGTAGGTTGAGCTAATAGAATAAAAGTGACAATTCTAACTAAATTAATCTACTTAATCAGTAGATACCAATACCAATCAAACTGCCAAAAATTACTTTATAGAGCTAAAATGAATAATAAAAAATATATCTAGAAGAACAAAATGTCAAGAATATCAAAGGAATTCAGGAAAAAATGCAAATGAAGGTGTAGTTGTATCATATCTAAAACTATCTAAAAAAGGGGCAGTCATCAAACCATTTGTTACTGGTTAAGAACTAGGTTGGTGGATCAGTGGAACAGGTTAGTAGTCAATGACTATAGTAATCCATTGTTTGATAAATCCAAAGCCTCCAACTTCTAGGATAAGAAATCACTATTTGACAGAAATTGCTGGGGAAAGTAGAAAAGAGTATGAGAGAAACTAAATATAGACTAAAAGTCCACTCCCTATACCAAGATAAGGTAAATATGGGTTAATTATTTAGACATGAAGGCTGATTAAGTAAGCAAAATAGTAGAGTAAAGGAGTAGTCTATGAGTCAGATCTTTGGAGAAGAAAGTAATTTGTGACCAAACAAAAATAGAGAACAATATGAAATGCAAAATGAATAATTTTAATCACATTAAATTAAAAATATTTTGCACTAACAAAACAAATGCAGTCAAAATTTAAAAAGAAGGAGAAATCTGGGAAACATTTTTTATGGCCAATTTTTCTGATAAATGCTTCATTTCTAAAATATATAGGAAACTGAGTCAAATTTATAAGCATACAATCATTTCCCAATTGATAAATATTTGAAGGATATGAACAGGCAATTTCATATAAAGAAACTAAAACCATCTATAGTCATATGCAAAAATGTTCTAGATCACTAATGATTAGAGAAATGGCAATTAAAATGACTCTGAGTTACCCCTTCACACTTCTCAGATTGGCTCAGATTTCTTTGTGACAAGAAAAGGTAATAATAAATGTTGGAGGGGATGTAGGAAAATGAGGACACTAATGTATTGTCAGTGGAGTTGTGAAATGATCCAGTCATTGTAGAGGGCAATTTGGAACTATGCCCAAAGGGCTAAAAAAAATGTCCTTACACTTTAATCAAACTACTATTGGGCCTTTATCTTAAAGAGATCATAAAAAAGGCATAATGACCCACATGTGCATAAATAATTTTAGTAGAAAGAAATTAGAAATAGAGTGGATGCCCTTCAATTGGGGAATGGCTGAATAAGTTATGGTTTGTGAATTGAATGGAACATTTCTGATTTATAACAAATGAGGAGCAGGCTGCTTCAGAAAACCTTGGAAAGACTTACATGAAATGATACTGAGTAAAGTGAGTGAGCAAAACCAGAAGAACATTGTACACAGTAATAGCAAAATTATGTGATGATCAACATGATAACAGCATGATCAACAAATCTTAGCTCTTTTCAGCAATTCTGTGATACAAGACAATTACAATAGATTTGGGATGGAAATTGCCATTCACATCCAGAGGGAGAACTACGGAGACTGAATGTGGATTAAAGCATGCTTTGTTCATTGTTTTTGTTTTTGTTTGTTTTTTAATTTTTCTTTCTTGAATTTTTCTCCTTTTGTTCAGATTTTTCTTTCACAACCTGACTAATATGGAAATATGTTTAAAATGATTGCACATGTACAACTACTGTCAGACTACTTGGGGTCTTAGGAAGGTAGAATAAGAGAGGAATGGAGAAAAAAATTGGAACTAAAAATCTTACCAAAATGAATGCTGAAAACTATCTTTATATGCAATTGGTAAAATAAAATACTACTGAGAAAAAATTTAAAAATATGATCATAGCAGGCAGCAGAAACGAAATATTCACAAATTTTAACTAGAAACAATTTGAAATGGATATTACCAAAGAGATATTTCTTCCTCTTGGAATAGGTCTTCAAAGTAATTGAAAGAGTCATGAATTAAAGACAAACTTTCTTAAAATAGTATAAATCTATAGGCAATGCCTAGAACATTATTTAATAAGTTGCTAAGAGTTTTTATGAACTTTGCTCATATGGGGCATGACTCTTCGAAAAAAGTGCTGGGGAGCTATTTCCTGGGCTATTTTAATCAGCTAAAACAAAATGTAATCAGTATTACAAATTAATCATATTCTTTTTCGTGAACATTTTCTTCTGTAAGAAAGTGAACTTTAATAGAAAAAAATGCAGACTTAAAAAATTACAAAGTGAGATCTCCATAGGGGACTTCAACTAGCTTGATTTGAAGATGCCAGTGATTGCATATACATGAAGACAATTAGCAATAGACTTGAAGGAATTGCCATTGAAACTGTTTCCATGCTGATCAGTCAAGAGTTTTGCTACAGGAGAAAATGTACTTTGCCATATTTAAATCAGTAGAATTTATTTTACATGTTATCTATGCATATGTCTCCACCAATTCTACCATTTTACTTTGAGAAATAGAAACTTAGAAGTCACAAAATTTGATAACTGAAGACTCCAGCCCAATCTATACATGAAACATATTCAACAAGTTTTATCCTGTGACACTTGAAGGCTTACAAGGAGGAGGAATTACCTTTAAACTTTTCAAAAAGGTTTCACATTATCAGAGAATATGAACAATTTTCAAAAGAATTATAAACTCTTAATTACCTCATGGAAGAATGTTCCAAATCACTACAAGGAAGAGAAATGCAAATTAAAGCATCTCTGAGGTTTAGCTTCTTATACCTTAAATTAGCAAAGATGAACAAAGACAGAAAAGCTTATGGACACATTGACACACTATAGGTGGACCTTCAGTTTGATCCACTGTTGTGCAAATAATTGAATTTATGCAAGAAAAATCTGTGTATTGTTATCTTTAACATCTAGAAAAATGCCTGTATAAAGTAGGTGCTTAATAAGTACTAACTCCATAATTAATTGATTAGAGGCAATACTTCCTTTGAAGGGCATATATCCCAAGTATGTAGATCAAAGGAAGAAAGAAAAGCCTCATGCATAGAAAACTATTCTTAGTCTTACTTTTTCAATGCAAAGTTAAATTCTATATTTTGTGTTTTGGATGCCAAAAACACTTTTAAATGAATTTACTTTGTCCTGATCATAGCATTTCTGTTCACAGAGTGAAAAAATATTAACAACAACAACAACATTGACAAACCCTATGACCGAAAATTTCTAACAAGTCATTTTCCAGGTTACAATTTATAATATTTCTGAACAAAAAATTCAATACATTACACTACAACTGAGATCAGAATAAGGTAAACGTTCTATTAAAAGTAGGTTTCATCAAACAGAATGTTTGATGTTTATTTTTCATCAATAGGGATGAATTTTATGTTTATTCTTGAAAATCATTTTCTTCAAACCATTCAGTTGCTCAGATGAATTCTATAAAAATTCTCTTTCTAAGGAACCAAAGAACTCAAGAGAAATTTTCATTAAATGAAATAATCAAAGAATTCTTTCTGAACACTACTCATATGTTCTTGGTATGTGAAAAGACAGACTTCTTTCTTTTAGGGAGAATCAATCAAGAGCACCTTATCCTTTCTTAAGATACTGCCTTAATTAATTAATTAAGTGATTGGGTAGGACTTTGTTTCAAAAGTGATAGCCATAGAAAAAGCTGAACACACCTCTCTTTCAGATAAATCCAAAGACCTCAGAATATAATAATTTTTGAAATGTTTATTCAATTAATATTTCTATAGAGGAAGGAATATTTCTATATAGGAACAAGGCCAGCATTAGTCTGTTTCCTTATGTAGTAGCAAAAAACTTGGAATAAAACTGGAAATGGATAATTGTAGTATTTTAATGAAATAGATTATGATTTCATAATAAAAAGCAACAAATATAAGAAAGTGGGAGAAACCTAGGGAAACTTTTAAATAAACTGATATAAAATGAAATAAGTACATACAAGTGAAGATAATATATTGCTACAATCAAGTAAAGAAAATGATAGCTAAACTGTTATTAATTTTTATGATTATTCATGGCTTGAGAATGCAGATAAGGAAATATACTTATATTCAGAAGAAGTGAGGGACTACAGGTACAGAATATGGCATATACAATCAGAATAAGTTTTGATTGGTTTTGCTTAACTCTTTTTCTTTGTTACAAAGGAGATTTCAATGTGGGGACAGGGAGAGCAAGGAAGAAAATAAGAATTTATTAAGTGCTTGCTATATGATAAGCACTTTAAAAGCATTACCCCATTTTATTTTTACAGCAACCCAGGGGGGTAGGTTGAGGAAACTGAGGCAGAAAGAAGTAATGTGATTTGCAAGAGTCTTACAACTAGTAAATGTTTGAGGATTTTTGAGTCCAGGTCTAGACCTTTATCCAATCCACCACACTTTTTTTCAGTAATCCTAGAGGATTTACATTAGGAAACAATTTTTCCCCCTAAAATGAATAGCATCAATTTAAAAAAAAATTCAAAAATGTTTTCATAACTACTTTCTTACTTTCTAATAGGGAAAGAACAAGAAAAGTAGGGAACATTCTATGACCATAGAACTGTCCTGTACCTCTCTAAGTTAATTCTTAAGGCAAAAAGCACAAATAACACAAATGGCATTATGTCATGACCTTGAGTTCCTCATTTAGTGCCTCTCTCCCATCCTACTGTCACCTAAGTGAAACTTGAGGGGGAAAAAAGGAGAGTTCTTTTAGATAAGATAATGAACTGTCCAATCTGGCTTATGAAATACTACTACTGTTTCAAATAGACACTTTGATTTAATGTGCATTGGCAGACAATTCAAAAATTATGACTGAGCCCTTATGTGACACATACACACACAGACTACAAAGCTTGAATTACTCATTTGTTTATCTCATAAAGCATTGGCTGGTGCAACATAAGGACATTTCTAGCACACTCCATGGAGACATAATCTGTAACTGTTTAAAATGATAAAAGGCTAACAAAATAGATTGAACACTACATATCGAGGGCATATGATTAACAGAACTGAGAGAATCAAAAACCTGATAAAAGGCGTGAAAAAAGATGTGTTGAACAGCTGGCACTGTAATTATCGATACATTTACTACATACTTGGTGGCAAACTTTTATTTTTTTTTTTAATTTCCTAAATAATGTTCAGGCTTTTGACAATAACTCTGAGCAACAATGGCTTTTGGATGGTTTAATTATTTCTAAAAATTCATCACATGCTAAATGTTTATATCAATTGAATACCTGTGATAGTTTTCCTTCAACATATTGAACACTCCTTGGCATTTCAGTTTTTGTGTACCAATCTCTCTTTTCATTTTGGACTGTTCTAAATTGTCAAGTTACTGCACACAGAAGACTAATGATTCAATTAAAGTTCTCATTCCTTGAAACTCCAGTCTATGCTCTCTCTAGTGTAGAAGCTTTTCCCCGTAGAAGTTAAAAACTTGAATACACTCAGTATACTCCAAGAAAGTGCTATTTTCTTCATTCAATCTTTTCAAAGTTTACTTTATCAGTTAGTACAATAGGAAAGCTTTCTAGGCATTTTGTAAAAGGAAAAGAAACTTACCAACTATTGGATCAAATCCACACCAACAAAACAAAAGTAAAAAAAGTGGGGAGGCTAGATAATCATGTATGTGAACAAGATCTATAGATTTTAGAAATCTATAATTCAGGAAGAGCAGATAATCTGGCAAGGCCTCCAAACAACAAAAACTATAATTGTAAGGCTGAAGGGCTTTTAAAGGCAGAATAAACAGAAATGGAAAGGACATTAACAATTCTGGTAAACTGGATGCTGCTCAATCCCCGTCTGAAAGAGGAAATTCATTTCTGGGAATCACATTTTATATAGGATTTTGCCAAGCTGAATAATGTCTAGAGAAGAGTAAATAATAACATTGGGAATTAGAAATTAGCCAAAGATTTCAACCAAAGGCTGGTTGAAGAAGGTAAACACACATATGGTCATAGAATTACAAGATCAGAGATTTGGAAATAAAGAGATCCAAGGGACTGTTTATTCCAAATGCCTCATTTCAAAGAGAAGAAAATAAGACTGAGAGAGATGAAGAGAACTGGAAATAAGTGAAAAAGACAGAATTTGATTACTTAATTATATACAGCACAAACTTAGGCAGCTAGGTGGTGTAGTAGGTGGAGCACTGGATTTAGAGTCAGGAAGACTCTTCTTACTGTTATGTGACCTGGGGAAAATAATTTACCCCCATTTGCCTCAATTCTTCATCTGTAAAATAAGCTGGAGAAGGAAATGGAAAACCATTCCATTATCTCTGCCAAGAAAACTCCACATGGAGTCATGGAGAATCAAATATGATCAAAATGATGGGATATCATTAATAACAAAAACAAAGCAGAAATTTAGCAGGAGTCTTCAAATATTTAAAGGACTTTCTCATGAAACAGGACTTCAGTATGCTCTGCTTTACTCCAGTAGGTAAAGCTAAGAGCAACAATTGAAAATTGAGTAACATTTTCTGAACAATCCAATATCTCTGGAAATAAAGCAAGCTTCAGTATAGACTGCCTGTGCTAAAAATGTTCAAATACAGGTTGGATGAAGGGTCATTAACAATGTCATGGCAGGGATTTTTGGTTATGATCAGAATTTAGCACAGTGCCGGGCACATAGGCATTGCTTAATAGATGTTTATTGATTGAGATCTAAATTACCAGTGAAATTTTAAGTCACTTCCAAATCTGAAAATGTGTGATTTTATGACCTAGCCCATCCTCTTACCTTAATGAAAGACCATAAGTCAGTAATAGGTGAAAGTTTATATGACCTCTAAAGAAAATAATAGGGAAGGGGAAACCACAATTTTAAGGACGTAATATATGTAGAAAAGTAAATTACATTTATAAGAATTCAAGCCATAAATGGTCAAAGGATATGAACAAATTTTCAGATAAGGAAATTAAAACAATTTTAGTTATATGAAAAAATCTCTAAATAACTATTGATCTGAGAAATGCAAATTAAACTCTGAAGTACCACTACACATCTCTCAGATTGACTAAGATGATAGAAATAGATAATAATGAATGTTGGAGTGAATATGGGAAAACTAGGACACTAATACATTATTAGTGGAGTTGTAAACTGATCCAACCATTCTGGAATACAATTTGGAACTAACCCAAAGGACTATCAAACTGTGCATACCCTTTGATCCAGCAGTATCTCGATTGGATCTATATTCCAAAGAGATAAAAAAAAATAAAAAGAAATGCAAAAGGAAAGGAAAAGGACTCATGTGTCCAAAACTACTGGTAGCAGCCCTTTTTGTGGTGGCTGGCACCTGGAAACTTAGTGGATGCCTATCAGTTGGATAATGACTCTCTAAGTTATGGTATATGCATGTTATGGAATATTATTGTTCTGTAAGAAATGATTAGTAGGAAGATTACAGAAAGGCCTAGAACGACCTATATGAACTGATGCTAAGTGAAGTGAGTAGAACCCAGAGAACATTGTACACAGAAATAAGATTATTTATGATGATAGATTCTTATAGATGTGGCTCTTCTCAACAGCAAGATGATTCAGGCCAGCACCAATGATCTGGTGATAAAGAGAGACATCTACACCCAGAGAGAGAACTGTGGTGACTGAATGTGGATAACAACACAGTATTTTCACTTTTTTATTATTTGCATTTTGTTTGCTTTCACATTTTTTTATTTTTCATCTGATTTTTCTTGTGCAGCATAATAATTGTGGAAGTCTATATAGAAGAACTGCGCATGTTTAACATATTGCATTATTTGTACTGTAGGGGAGGGAGTAGGGGGAAGGGAGGGAGGAAAAATGTTGAAATACAAGGTTTTGCAAAGGTGTATATTGAAAATTATCTATTCATGTGCTTTGAAAATAAAAAGCCTTATAAAATTATATCTGAATGAAATTCTATTTACAAGAATAATCTGATATATCTTAGAAATGTTATGTAGATGCCTAGTTATTTGGAGGAAAAGACTTTTAGCAAGTGCCTTGATAAAATCCCATCACATGACAATAACAACAAAAACTGAACTGTTTGAACACAAGGGAAAGAATGCATATGTAATAAAAAAATCCAATTTTTTTTTTCAAATGCTTTGCCAAAAAAGAGTTCCCCTGATAAACTATCACAAAGATTATTTCCCATTATGAAAAGGTATTGTATTCACATAAATCATGTATTCACATAAATCATGTATTCCATGTGATATTCCTTTAGTTTTCTAACAATGATAACAATGATGATAAATTCTCCATGAATGGTGATATTTGATTTAATTTGAGTCTGTGGAGTAGGAATTTTTAGATTTATTAAACCTTAAAGCAGAGACATCACTATCAGGCTTAATCACAGTGGAGTCCTCCACTTAGTCATTCACTCCATACCATCATCTCTTGATCTTTGCTCTACTATTTGCCACTTCATCCCCAGCTATGACTTGACTAATTTTTTTCCTTATTTTTCCATTCTGTCTTTTCTCATTAGTCAGTGAAGCAAGAGGTTTTCTGTCACATCCCCAGCCATAGTTATTTTTGAATCTTTCATAAATACACTTGCACAAATGATATGTGGTTCCCCTGGATGTTCTACAACTAAAAATAATACTTAGTGTCATGGTTTTATTAATGTAAAATGGTTACAATAACATGTCCAATAACACAATTATTAGGAAAATAGTATCTGTAGTTAAATCTCTAATTTGATATGAAATTTTTGTTTTGTTGAAAAATATACGCAATCATTTTTGTTTATTTTCAAAAAGTCTATTCAAATGGTTAAAGTATTAGGTGGGGATATAAAAGGATTGGTAGGGAAGTTTATATCGATGCTTTTTCTATGAGACTGAATAAAATAGCTTATAATCAAGCTTCTTCAAGATAAAGTCTTTGTTAGCTGTCTGCCACTTTCTGAATGCTATTGACAGATAGTTGGCCACATATCCTCACATTTATAATATTAATAAACTGTAAAATTAATTAAAAGGATGCAGGCTTTGAGATCAGTTGTCTAAACTCAAAGCCTAAATTCCAAAGCAAAAACCCTCCATTTACCTTCCCCAATCTTAATGCATATAGAGACTGGATATAATTTTAGAATAATAAAGGAAATTTATTTCACTAGTGATGAACTTCCTTTATGCAGACTCAAATGTTTTCTATCATTTATCATTTTAGAAAATGTCCTCATAGGCACTAATCCAAGTTTTCCACATTTCAATTCGATCATAGAGCCTGTTGTGTATATAAGACCACTACTTTTGGTGGAATGGTGAAATGCAGTGAAGAAGAGATATCATCGATGGACATCTCTACTATTAAACTTATTCTGAACATTCTGAATTCTGAAAACTCATTTAGAATTCTAATGGATTGTTCTTCATAAAGAAGAGGAAAATCAAGAATTTACAAGTGTTCTAAGTAGACAGTTCCAACATTTAAAAGAGAAAAGGCAGGATGGAGTTTGAAAAAAAAAAAAAAAAAAAACAAAAGAAAACTTTGTTTGGGTTGAAGAATCCTGATCTATATCTGGCCGGACCCAGATGGCTATGGAGGGGAAAGTGAGGCAGCCCTCCCTCACTCAAATCCAATTCATTTACATTCCTTGGAATCACCTCCTGATGTCATGGTTCTCTTCAAGAGCAAAGGATAAACAACAACAATGGTACAGGTACAAAAGTGGTCCACGATTTCTTTCACCGGATTTTTTACAGATGAAGAACTGATACAAATAGGATTAAGTGACTTGCCCAGAGTTACACAGCTTCTAAGTATCTGAGGCCAGTTTTCAACTCAGGAAGATGAGCCTTACTGACTCCAGGCCTGCCACTCCATTACCTGAATTCATGTCTCACCACCTACAAAAAGTGTTTGACCCTGAGCAAAATATTATAAAATGAAGAGTATGTGTTATTTTATTTTACATCAGTAAGGGAAGTTGTTTATCATCAACTCTATATGACAGATCCACTAAAAAACAAAATAGCCAGCTTTCTTTTTCCCACTTCTCTGAGGCATGGCAGATACAGAAGCACACATTTAAAACTAAAACAGACTGTCTAAGTCATTCAACTTATAAGCTGGGGAAACTGAAGCCCAGAGAAAATGACTTGGGCATAGATACACTGGTAGGAACTGTAATAGGAGATTTGAAATCAGATTCTCTGATTCTAAATCTTTTTTTTTTTTTTTTTTTTACTGAGGCAATGGGGGTTAAGTGACTTGCCCAGGGTCACACAGCTGTTACATGTCTGAGATCAGATTTGAACTCAGTTCCTCCTGACTTCAGGGCGGTGCTCTATCCACTGCGCCACCTAGCTGCCCCTTAAATCATTTTTTCTTTACTATCAATGTCAATGGTAGGATCCCTCATTCTTTCAAGTAAGGAAGATAGGTTAAGGATACTAACTTTTGATGGAAGTCTCTTTTCAATTTTCTTTTTAAACAATACCCCTATCTAGTAAATAGATAAGAAATCTTTGATACAGGATCCCTTTTCTTTGTCTTTTTCATCATATCTAGGGCATTTTAAGCCAACAGTCAATGAACAAAATAAGATATCCTTATTAAAAATAATATCAGCTGTGAGAATTTCCTTCTCTAACTTGTAAAATTAATTCATAAATCTTAAGAGAGTTGCCTAAGCCTCAAAAGACTAAGTAACTTTGTAATGCCTTCTAAGAGTCACGATTTTAACTTAGGTCTTTCTAACTCCAGGGCAATTGCTTTGTCAGCTGTGGCCTGATGCCTCTCCATCATCTAACAGAGCTCCCAAGGTACATCTTGTTCAATCATCCATTTTACAGATGAGGAAACTGAGGCCATAGAGTCTAAGTGATTTGTCCAAATTCACATAAATAATAGGGGTCAGAGGTGAAATTTGCACCCAGATACTCATTATAAAGACAATACTTTTACCAATGCACCGTGTTTTCTTTTTTAAAAGCATATATAGGCATAACCCACCCTAAACACACATTCTTTTAAACTATAATAAATCTGCCATCCTTAATAGTATGTTTCCTATATCTCACTCCCAAGGGAAAAATAATTTAAGGTCAAATTTGGGGTTGAGGGGAAGAAATTAAAAGTTTTCCACATTGGCAGCATGGTAATCTTCAGTGAAACTTCTAGAAACTTTCTTCATAAGCTTGCCACAGTTGTGATCCTAATCACCATTCTCCATGCACATAAAATCACTGCAATCAATATTCTGGCCTTTCCTAGTCTCTTCTTATCTCCAAAAACAGCATTTGATCTATTTTCTCAAACTACACTGAAGGGCAATAACCACAACTCAAAATCACCTTACTACCCTTCTGTCCTTAATCTGATTCCAAACTGTCTAACTAATGTAATGCATGCCAAACATTATTTTTCTCAGAAAACCAATATTATCACCAACTGTTACTGATTTATTTAGAGGTGGTAAGCATGGGCTATTAACTTTGGCAGAGCAATTTAATATTGGATGTGGACAAACTTCTTCCTCAAGGGGGAAAAAGGTTAAATAATCAACAGCTAGAATTTATGAAGCTGTAAGTAATTTTCTCACTGTTGTCTTATAGACTCTTTCCATAAAATGATCAAAGGTCAGAGTTTTTCACCTCTCAAATAAAAATAGGCTCTCCAAAATGCATATATTCCTTAAGAGTTAGATGACTCCCAGGATAATAGTCAACTAGTTTACAATTTGGCAGGATGAATCAATGTTCTCATTGTTGGACAGTTAGAAACAAAGAGCATAGAATCAATGACTTTAGTGTTTGATGAATGTCTTCCCTTCTATGAAATAAAAACAGGTGTGAATGGGAGATAAACATAGTAGCATCTAATTAAAGAAAAAAAAATACCATAGATTCACCTCCCTAAAAACCAATTTCACTAGCCTTGTATGCTAAAGTAAGACAATGTTAACCATAAACACCAATGAAAAAGAATTTTGATGTTCCCCATTGCCTTTAAGCTAAAGTCCAAAGTATTCTGTCTAATATTTAAAGTCCTTCGTAGACTTGAAACCACATCTTCACATCAAACTTCTATTCTTCCTTTACATGAATCTACTAAGCCAATGAGATCTCAAAACTCACTATGAAAATTACTACTTGCATGTCTCCCTTCATACTTGTATACCTACCTGTCTCTCTCATTCTCTTTGCTTAAGAATTGTATCTATCATTCAAAGTCTACCTCAAAGCACATTTCCTTTATAAATACTCTTATCACTTCAACCAGTCAACAGGAATCTCAGGATTGCTATAGCATTTTATCATTTGTATTTTTCATCTTGAACTTATCAAACAATGATATCATACTGCTCAAGTTTTATAATATTATTTACTTTTCCACTTTTGTACCTTTTCTATGTTTCTTTCTTTCTTTTTTTTTTTTTTTTTTTGCTTTTTTGCTGAGGCAATTGGGGTTAAGTGACTTGCCCAGGGTCACACAGCTAGGAAGTGTCTGAGACCACATTTGAACTCAGGTCCTCCTGACTTCAGGGCTGGTGCTCTATCCACTGTGCCACCTAGCTGCCCCCCTTTTCTATGTTTCTAGATAGATTATAACTTCATTGAGGGAAGAGAACTTTCATTTATTTATCCCAAACAGTATGAAGCACAGAAGTAGAATATGATATTCAATAAACATTTGATGACTGAATAAAACAAGGAATGTGAGAAAATTGTGCTATTAAAATTTCAGATAAATGAGTCATGCTATATTTAATTGTGTAAAAATGTAAAGATCAAAGGAAAAAGGGAACAACCATTCATTAAGCACCCATTATGTGCCAGGCATTGTGCTAAGCACTTTAAAAATATTATCTTATTTGATATTCATAATGACCATGTAATGTAGATGCTTATATAATCTCCATTTTTCAGTTGAGGAAGATAAAACATATAAAGTTTGAATTACTTGGTAATAGTTGCATAGCTATTAAGTGTTTGAAACCAAATCTGAACTCAGTTCTTTCTGTTTCCTGATAGAATTTCCAAAATTCCATTTACTATACTACCCTATTTCTACTTTAGTTCAAGTATTTAACTGCATGATGTGGAGGATATTCAGAAAGGACAAAATATGTTTGCTTCCCTACTAGACATCTTAGTCAGGTAAGAGTATAAAGAAGTTCAATACAAACTGTAACATAATTCAATGAATACTGCAGAGACATTATTTTAGAGAAGAGTTACAGTTAGACTTCATGGAAGAAATGATCTATTAGCTGAGTAAGAAGTATGAAGATATGACCAACTGGGATAAGATTAAAGGGGGAAAAATTAATAATACCACCAGGAAAATAACAACACAGAAATGGGAAAGTGTAACTGAAAATTCAACACTAAGTTTTTAACAATTTTAGTATTGCCTAAGCAAGACTTCAAATTGTTGCTAAAAACTTTCATAAATAGTTCCTTAATAATTACATTGTTAATTATATGGAATCTGGATGGCCTTCTTTTATTCATGAAGGAGTGAGTCTCTCTTTTCTTCCTCTCTCTCTTCTCTCTCCCTCCCTCCCTCCTTCTCTCTCTCTCTCTCTCTCTCTCTCTCTCTCTCTCTCTCTCTCTCTTCTCTTCTCTTCTCTTAATCTCTCCTGTGGGGATCAGTAGAAAGGAAAGTATCCTGGAGAGAAAAAGGAAAGAGGCAGGAGAAAATGTGAATTGCAATTATTCGATTAATGTAAAACATAATTTCTTTGAATTTATGTGTTTCTTTCTACTTTTTTAACTATGTCAGTTTTTAGACTGCTTCAGGACAATGGGAAATTTGTCCAGTAGTCTACAGGTAACTTATAATTTCTGAATTTTTTGCTTTGAATGAAAAATAACAATGGCTTACCATTTTGGCAATGCTGCTTAATAGCCCCAAAAGGCTGTGGAGGTAATCTAACTTTCAACTTTTTTAAGAAGGCTTCCTCCTAAAGGACTACTTAATATAGTCCTAAGGAAATTGTAAGATAATAGAATTTTAAAATGCTAAAGATATTAGAAATAATTCCCTTCAACATCATGATTACAGTCAGTGCTATTTCAATCACACATTTTATTTCATAGAAATTTAGCACCTCATTTTCTATTTATATGTATGAATATTTGCTAAATATTACACTTCATATAAACAGAATATGAGTCAATCTGAACATATGACTTATTTGTGCTATAAAACTTCATGTGCAAATATTTTATTTGATCTTTAAACCATACTATCCCAACAGAGAAATAAGAGTTTGATTTCTGCATCATACCAGAAAAGTTCATATAAAACAATAATGCACATATATACTTTTTTAGCTTTATTAAACACTTTATACAGTTCCAGTACATATAATCTAACATTTAAAACAAAACAGAAAGTTCTAATACATTTTTCCTATGTCCTTTCAACTCCAACCCCTAATTTAACAGATAGAATAAATTCTCCCCTACTTTTCAAACTCTAGCAATGACTTCTTTATTCCTAACTAGGCTCCAATAGAGTAGAGATAAATGCTGGAATGGGCCAGTAGGTGGTAGAAGAAGGAAAAAGGAACTCTGGATAATGGGTTTGAGTGGTGTTTGGCAAAGTAGAAATTAGGAAATAAGGAGCTAACAGATTATGGACACAATAAACGAAACGAAAAACAAACGTGTGTGTGTGTGTGTGTGTGTGTGTGTTTGTGTGTAAGAGAGAGAGAAGAGATGGAGAGAAAAATAGGAGAGTGTGTGGGGGGGAATAGAAGAGGAAGGTAAGGAGAAAGAGAGAGAGTGTGAGTGAGAGTGAGTGAGAGAGAGAGAGAGTGCATGAGAGAGAGAGTGAGAGGTTGAAAGGAGTGAGGAGAAGATAAAGGCAATTAGGGAATTTGGCTTGTTTGACTATACATATATGTTATAAGCTTTTGGGGATATTTGTTTTGTTTTGTTTTCCCCCCAAATGGAGGGGGATGATTGAGAGGGAGAGAAAATAAATGTTTATTAGGTGAAAAAAATTAAAGGTGGATCAAAAGATTTTCAAAGTTAAGCTGATGTAGGGAGAATGGATGTTTGGAAGTGATAGAACAAACAAGGATAACACAAGAACAGCATTATAGTTTTTCCTCCCTTCAAATGAGACTGTTGTTTGAGATGTAATAAACATTAATGATTTCTATAATAATGAAACTTTTAAAAGATGACTATACATACAAATCTATTATGTATGTCTTGCTACTCCATATATATATATATGTGTGTGTGTGTGTGTGTGTGTGTGTGTGTGTGCATGTATATATACATACACACACATATATATACACATCTGTGTGTGCTTATGTATATATGCACAGAATAAAATTATTATGTACATTTCTTTTTCTTCTTCCCCTTCTATAAATATGGCTACCATAAGACACAAACACGTTTATCTTTGTGTGTGTGTATATATATATATATGTATATATGTATGTATAAGCATACACATATGTAAAATCATTCTGTACATACTTCTATTCATCAGCTCTTTTTCTGAGTGTTAACTTGGGTGTTTATAATAGTCAAAATTACTTAGTCATACAAAATTATTCTTAAAACAATACTACTGTTACTGTAAACAATATTCTCTTGGTTCTGTTTGTTTCAGTACTCATTATTTCATTTAGGTGCACCCATTTTCCCCCTAAAATCAATAAGTTCATCTTTTATTGTAGTAGAATAGTATTCCATCAATATCTTTTACCATAAATTGTTCAGTCATTCCCCAATTGTGGGGGAAAAGAACCTATTTATACAAAAAAAATAATAATTATAGTGACTGTCTTAGTGGTTGCTTAGAATTGGAAATAGAAGGGATGCCCCATCAGTTGAGGAATGGTTGAATGAGTTGTGGTATATGATTATAATGGAATATTTCAGAAAAACCTAGAAATATTACATGAACTAATAGAAAGTGAAATGAATAAAACCAGGAGTACATAGTAACAGCAATATTATATGATGAACAACTGTAAATGACTTAGCTATTCTCAGCAACAATACAATGATTCAAGACATCTTAAAGGATTCATGATAAAAATGCCATCTGCCTCCAGAGAAAAAACTGATGCCATCTGAATACAGATAAAAGTATACTATTTTCTCACTATCTTTTTTGTTGTTGAAGTTTATTTGCACAAAATGACTAATAAGGGAATATGTATATGATTGCACATGTATAAACCTATATCAGATTGTTTACCATTTGGAGAGAAGAGGGGCAAAAAAAGGATAGAATTTGAAACTCTAAACTTTTTAAGATGTTTAAAATTGTTTTACATATAATTGGAGAAAAAAAATTTTAAATAAACATTAAGCAGTAGATCTTAACTTTAGCTTTTCTCCACCTTGTCAATCTTCATCTTTTTACCATTGATCCTGCCTATGACTAGCCCAAACTGGGAAATTTTACAATAAATAACAGGGATGCAAGAGTGAAAGAGTTTTGATTTAGCAGTGTATCCTAAAAAGGTAAAGAGCAAGGACAGCAAAACTTTAATAAAGAAACACTTTCCTTTTACATTATTAAAAAAAGATATATTTCTGAAGCACATATTTTTGGAAAGTGCCAAAATCATTCCTTTGAATGCCTATGACAGTGATTTTTGAGTGCCTACGACCAATGATATTCCAAGTGGTTATATTCTAGGTATGGAAATTGTAGAACCATGCTGAAATGAAATTGCCCTGAATCTCCTGTGGTAATGTGTTTCTTAATACACTAAAAATACCGGTTCACTAAATCCAGATTTATAGAAAACAAACATGTTCTATCCAATGCCTTAATTAAGACTATAAAGGAATCTTATATGATTTTGCTTCATTTGTATATTCATACATTCATTCAAAAATAATTTGTCATAAAATCTTCCTATATTCAAGATCCTATGCTGGGTTCTGAGAGTCAGAGTGGTTCTACTCTAGCACTGACCTTGAGAAATCAAAAAGGTCAAAATATGTGATAAAGTAGAGACAATAGAGTATCCTGAAGCTAAAGTACAGGCAGTAGCAATAGCAAGGTATCAGGGGAAAAGTGACAAAGAGAAGAAGGCTCTGGAAAGAAAATGATGTTTCACATTTGATTGGACTGTGCACAGTGGAAGTGAAAAGAGGAATGCCTAATTAGTAGTTGAACAAAAACAACTTTCTTTCCTATTATACTTGATTTTCAAAACCAATTTTATTACAAATGATAAGTTCTAATCATCCAATGAATCTTTATTGCTTAGCATGGCCTTTCTTTATGGGTATAAATTACCTGTTCTAAATTGATTGTGGTTGTATGTTGGATATTTCCTTTGTTTTTCCTTTAAAGGGAAAGAGAACCCAGAGTAGAGGCAAAGATTGATTTGTTTTTCAGGGATTTGAAGCTGTTCATTTTTTGTTTTCCAGGCAGACCAATGACATTATGAAGGAGTGATATTTTGACTTGAATGTAAATTGGATTTAAGTGACAGAGAGATTAATAAAGTCTTCAGCCTCACTCTGTCTTCCAGAGTCATCAAAATCCAGTAGCAAAACAAAAATCAGTGAAGGGCAATAATCTGTAATGCAGTGTATAATCTTAGTATCTTTGATATCTGACCAAACTCTAAGTTGTCCCACAATGCCTCCTTCAACTGCCTTCATGGTCATTGGAACAATTTGTTCTCTTCTGCTCATTCCAATAGGAGAAGTCTACTTGTTCATAGGGTAGATATCTCTCTAACTTACCAACAGGTTTAAAGTCTATTTATTATTTACTCTCAATCTCCTTTAGTACATTTGCCTAGATGATTTACCAGAGTGTGACTGTTTTGCATGCCACAGCTTCTTGGAGCCACAGGTGAGAGTTGAATGACAGATGAACACCAAATGTGAGTGAACAGCCCTGAAAAGGGCTCAGCAAGCCCTCACATCAGAGGTGCTAGTTCTCCTTGAACACTGCATACATCCTACTACTACTTCTAGTATTACTACCACCACTACCACCAAAAGAGAGGTGAAATGAAGAAATAGGAAGTTGAATTAACTTCTTACAAAAACAGGCAATCCCAGAACATTGAACTCCCTGTTGTGAGAGTTGGTAGTGTATAAGCACATAAATTGCCAGTCTGTACAGGCTCACCTAATGAGCCTATACAGACATGAGCCTAAACATATCAATGAGTGCTGGGTTAGCCTATATCAGAATTAAATCACTGGAAAGTTTCAAAAGATTGTCACTTGAAAATGTCAAGGTGTCATTATTAAGGATGGGGAGAGGGCAAGGAATACAGAAACTCTTGTGAAAGGAATGTTTTCAAAGCAAAGGGTATAATAGAAACAAGCATAGAAAGAGTGAAGCACAGGAATTACTCAGAAAGCAGCTAGATGGGGTCTAGAGCCAAGAAGATTTTAGTTCTAATCCAAATTTAGATATTTGATAGCTGTGTGACTCCAGGCAAGTGATTTAACTTTTCTCAGTCACAGTTTCCTCAACTGAGGAAATAATGTTTAAAAGATGTAACCACAGTTCCTGGCACATAGGAGGTACCTACTAAATCCTTGTTTTCTTCCTCTTCCATAAGACAGGATTCTGGGAAGATGGCAGAGTAGGTCAGAAAATTTTCAGCTCTCCAAATTTTCTCAACAAAAACAGAGAATGTAGAACACAGGAAAAAACAAAAGTTAGAGTTGAACAGTTATTCTCCTAAAACAATTTGCGAAGATACTAAGGATTTCAGCTTGAATGAAGTGCAACACCTCTAATCTGACTGCAGAATCCACAAACAACAAGCCCTGGGAGCAGCTGAGGTTGGGAGGAAGTCTCAGCCTCAGAGACTACCATATCAGAAACAGTGTTGAAGTTTGAGAGCTGAGTAGAAGATTGAAGGAACTTCTATTGTCAAGGGATGCCAAGCACAGCTATGGTGACCAGGCATATCCTAGGCTGCAGCAGCAGGGGAGAAAAAGCTTACACATACCTGATCAGTGCAGTAGCAAAGGAAAGGAACCCTGTTGCCTCTGAACTTGCAGGAGAGCAAAATCCCTGGTTTCAGTTCTAAGACAGAAAGCGTTTTCATTGACTAAAGAAACCACATGGAGCAAGATCATTTCTTGACTGTAACTAAGAATGCTAGCCATGGTTAATCAGTGAAGAGTATAACCCAAAGTTGAGCCCCAGAACAGACCTCAGAAAATATCAGTAAGAAGGACCTAAAACCGGGAGCATCATTCTCCGTTCCTTGGTTCTATAACTTGATTATACCAATAGCTGCTAAAACACAATTTTAAAAAATGAGTAAGCAAAAGAAAAAGAAACCTGGATTCATATTCAAAGGAAGTAATGGAGCAAAAAAGTTGCTCCTTTTTCAATGAGAAACACCAAATGGTCCCAAGCATAAAAAGAGTTCTTGTAGGAACTTTAAAAAATTGAAAAATCAAGTAAGGGAGATTGAGAAAAAATTATCAAAAAACAAGAGCAATCCAAGAAAACACAGAAAATTATGAAAAGAAAAATCAATCAACTTGAAATGGACAATCAAAAACTTAAGGAAAGAAATAATTCCATGAAAACTAGAATTGGTCAAAAAGAAACTAATGGCATTCTAAGATCCCAATAAATAATAAAACAAGATCAAAAGAAGGAAAAATAGAAGAGAATATGAAACATCTCATTGGGGAAAAAACAGATCAGGAGAAAAGATTGGGGAGAAATAATAGAGGAATAAGACTATCTGAAAATTATGATTTTAAAAAAGAATCTTGACTCAATATTTCAAGAGGTTAATATGGAAAATTGACAGGAAGTTCTAAAACAAAAAGGCAAAGAGAAAGTAGAAAAACAATTGAATACCACTTGAAAACATTCCAAAGCTCCCAGGTAAAGGAAAAAAAAAAACTGAAGCAACAAGAAAAATAATCACAATATCATGTAGATACAGTAAGGATTACACCAGAACCAACAGCTACAATATTGAAGGACTATAGGTCTTGGAATAGTGTATTTTTTATAGCAAAAAAGCTGGGGTTATGACCAAGAGTAATTTATCCAGCACCATTAGCTACAATTCTGAAGGAAAAAAGATAAAAATAAATAAAAAAAACCTTTAATGAACTAAAAAGCAATCAAGGATTTGTGACAAATAAAAGTCATAAATATTCCATATTACTATATTGGCTGGAAAGATATGGTAATATATTATGTGGGGCCTTGAATGTCATGTAATTCACATATTATTCTCTAGGCAATAAAGAATTATTGAAAATTTTGAATCAACTGAGTTACTATCAAATACATGAAAGGGAAAGATTATTCTAAAAAGAGAGATTAAAAGGAGAGAAGACATCTCAGAGAATAAACCATTTTGCAAAAATGATTTCACAATTCTATTTAAGAATGGAATTAATATGATTTATGGCATAAGTATTTCTATAAGATAACTTAAGGTATGTAAATAAGTCTGTCTTAAGCATTGTTGATTCCCACTGTCATAGTTTTTGAGGTAGCCAGATTACTAATGTATGATAAAAAGGATTGAAAGGTATTTCTTTATTTTCTTTCCCAAACTGGATTACTTGCTTGTGTTTACAATTCTGCTGACAACTAGGTATTTTATAAAAGTATCACTCATAAAAATAGTTTTCTTTAAGATAATGTAAAATAATTACACAGATTATCTCTATTGGTCATGACACAAACTCTGGGACTTTAGAGACTTTAGTAATATAATAAACATTTTGCAGATGAAAAAACTAACTCTCATAGAAGTGAATTGATTTACCCAGGATTACACAGTCAGTGCATCAGTCAGTAAATATTTATCAAACTTCTACTATATGCTAAAACTAGTGCTAAACACTGGGAAAAGAAAAGTTTAAAAAAATCATTGCCCACTCTCAAAAAATTCCGAGTCTAATGCAAATAATTATGTAGCCCAGTAGGTATCTAATAGGAATTCGAACCCGAGTCTTTCTGATGCTATATTCAGAAATTTAAGGCATCTATTGTTAACATTCAATGATATCCAAAGAATGGTGTACTTTTTTGGGGAGGGGAAGGCTCATAAATGGTAAATATTTGTTATTTTAACTAAACTTTCCTTTTATTGATAATTTTATTTGAGATATTAAGGCTCCCTGTTCATTAGATATGTGGGCTCTTATGCCAAGTCAAGAAAAAGAAAGTTACTTTTTACTCTTTCAGGCCATTGAGTTTAATTGAATCCTTGAATAGTGACTCCATTGTGAACAATTCTTATATATAGGGTTCTGTAACCCTACTACAGAAATCTTTTATCATTTTGGGCGGAACTATTATGGTACATTGAACAGTATGATAACATAAACTTCATTCCAAAGAACCATAATAGCCACAAGGACTCAAAAGAACTTTTAAGTAGTTGTGACAATATTAAAATCCAACCACACCAAGAGTTAAAAACAAAATGTTCTATTAAAAGAGATAATATTAATGTGATCTGGTCATATCATAGGCATAGTTAAATATTTTTGTTGTGGTTTTAATAACATTTATATTTTTGCACCCAACAAAATAAATTAGTAGAGGTATGTTTTCATTTAAAATTAAATAGTGGTGATTTGTTAAAAGATAAAAAATAGACAAGAATGAACCATAGTCATATTGAACATCTGTAATGCAGCTCCTCAACTTTTTAACAGCACAAGGATTTGAAACTTTGAAATATTAACTTCATGATGATCAAAAAAAAAAAGATATTCCATTTCCATGCAGTCTGAGTTTAGTGTCCTTCTCCAATTAAAATACCTTTTTAAAAGAATATTATGACAACATCCTGCTGTAATTTCTATTGGGGGAGGCAACTTCCCCACTACCATGAAATAGTCTTACTCACCACTTTCTGCTTTGATCAAAGACTTTGGCTGCCAACATAGGGAGCATGACCTAATTCTAACTATAGCTGACAATGAACTCTTCTATTATTTAAATCCCATGTTCTGAAATGTGAAATAGGATATTATTAGTCATTTCAATTTTACTCCATTATGAAAAAGATATCATTCTATTTGTTCCTCTCTAAGCATGTGAATAATGTAAAAATAGAGAAATAAGACAAATTTACTACTGCTATTCTAGTTACCAACATATGCAGCTAGGTTGCACCATAGATACAGTGCTGTCCCACAGGATTTAATTTTCCCTCTCTCTGCCTGCCTCTGTCTCTCTCTGTGTCTGTCTCCCTGTCTCTTTATAGCTTTAAAAAGTAATAATATTTTGTAGTAAAATTTTTCCTAACTAGTAAAATGTTTGTCATAAAATGCACCTAAAATCTAAAAACACCATTGTGTTTAATGATTTACAATGTACAAAAGAGAGACATGGAGCCACAACTGTGGAGAATAGACAGATCTTTGTCTAAGCTCTTCCTAGCTTCCCTCAGATCAACACCAGGTCAAGCATCTGAATGGATTTTGGAATGACAGAATCGACAAATATTGGGGGGAGGAACAGATTTCCAGCAGAAGATACTTTTGAATAACTTCAGGAAAGGTTTATCTTAAGCAGGCAGTTTCAAAGGAGGGATTTGCAGACCAGTGCAGGCACAACACATCACATTGCAGTGCAGAGAGCCAAAATTCAGCAATGTTTGCTATTCTGTTCTGGTTCAGAAGCTAGTTGATGATCAGATTACTTGTGCAATTTCCAACACAAATACAAAAGGCAAATAGTGAGCCTCTGAACCCCAGCATAATGAGGGACTTGGACTCACCCATCCAGCACAGGATGGAAGTTGGCAGCACTACCCCCAAAGGAAGCTTAGGACAATCTCCCCTTTGCCTTAAGAGAAGACCTCAATGATTAAAAATGAGAAAAATAGCAGAAAAGAGCTCTGACAATAAATAGCTTTCATGGAGACATGGAAGAACAGATCTCAAACCTTGAAGACAATAAAGGCAAAACATCTGCAGATGAAGCCTCAAAGAGTGATATAAGTTGAAAAACACAATAAAGCTCCCTTGGAAGAATTTAAAAAGGATCTGAAAAGAGGGTTAGAAGAAAAATGGGAAAAGAAAATGAGAGCTTGGGAAAAGGAAACAAATTGTCTGAAAAAAAATCACTCCTTAAAGAATATTTTTGTCTGAATAGAAAAAGAAAACAACACCTTGAAAAACAGAATTTGTAAAATGGAAAAAAAAAAAATCAAATGACCAAAAAAAAAAAAACCCCACAAACCTCATATAAAATTCTATTGGTCAAATGCAAAAGGAGATTATAAAAAAGCTACCTGAGAAAATAATTCAGTAAAACTTAGAATTCAACAAATGAAAGCAAACGACTCAATGAGATATCAAGAATCAGTCAGACAAAACAAAAAAAAATGAAAAAAATGTAGAACGTGTAAAATACTTCATTAAAAAAACAAAAACAAAAACAACAACAACAACAACAACAAAAAAAAAAACAATTGACTTGAAAAAGAGATCCAGGAGAGATAATCTAAGAGTTATTGGACTAATGGAAAACCACAATGAAAAAAAGAGCCTAGACAAAAACTTTCAATAAATAATCAAGGAAAACTGCCCTGATGTCCTAGAACTAGAGGGTAAAATAGCCATTGAAATAATCCACCAATGACCTACTGAAAGAGATTCCAAATGAAAACTGTACGAAATGTCTTGGCTAAATTTCAGAATTTTAAGAAAAAGAAGAAACAATTCAAATATCAACGAGCCACAATTAGGATTACCCAGGACCTAGCAGATCCACTTTAAAGGACCAAAGTACCTGGAATATGATATTCTGAGGGGAAAAGGGACTGCAGGCAAGAATCAACTATTCAGCAAAATTAAGCGTTATTTTTCAGGGAAAGATGGACATTAAATAAAATAGGGGATTTTCATTTATTTTTGATGAAAAAACCAAAGCTGAAGAGAAATTTTGATCTTTCATAGAGAACTCAAGAGAATCATTAAAAAAAAAGTAAAAAGAGAAGAAAAAATTATGTTTTTAAAGTTTAAAATGTTTACATACTTACATGGGAAAATTACCTGTTTAACTCTTGAAAATTACAACTTTGTTAGGGGTGTATTTACAATGTATACTTTGATGATATAAAAAAGAAGCTCTGGGTGGAAAATGGATTGTACTGGAAGAAGAGGAAAGGGGAAGTAAAATGGAATAAATTGAATCACATGAAGAGGCAAAAGAGACCTATTAAAATTGAGGGAAAGAAGTGAGGGGGATGAGCATTGTGTGAATCTTAATCTCATCGGATTTGAGTCAAAGAGATAATATCAAATATATTTAATTTGATATAGAAACTTGTCTCATCTGATATGGAAGTAGGAAGAGAAAGGGGTAAAAGAAAAGGACAAGTAATAGAAGGGAGAACAAAAGTAGCATAGCAGGGGAAAGGGATAAGGAAGGTGAGGGGCTGTAAAAGGGGAGGGCAGACTGAGGGAGGTGGTAGTCAAAAGCAAAATACTGGTGAGGAGGGAAAGGGGGAAAGGAAGAGAAAAAATATAACTTGGAAAATATAAGATGGTGGGAAATACAGAGTTAGTAATATTCCCTGTGAATGTGAAGGGGTGAAAGCTTCCATAAAACAAAAGCAGATAGTAGACTGGATTAAAAACCAGAATCCTACAATGTTGTTTATGAGAAACACATTTAAAGTGATATGTATAGAGTAAATGTAAAAGGCTGGAGTAGAGTGTATTACGCTTTAGGTGAAGTAAAAAAACAAACAAAAACAAACAAACACACACACACACACACACACACACACACACACACACACACACAAACCCAGGAGTAATGACCCTGATCCCAGAGCAAGCAAAAACAAAAATAGATCTAATTAAAAAGATATAGAAGTAAGCTACATATTGCTAAAGCGTATCATAGATAATGAATTAATATTCATACTAAACATATATGTACCAAGTGGTATAGCATTCAAATACCTAGAGGAGAAGTTAAGAGAGTTGAAAGAAGAAATAGAGAGCAAACCATAGTAGTGTGATGTCTCAACCTTCTCCTTCACAACTAGATACACCAAACCACAAAATAAATAAAAAAGAAGTTAAGGAGGTAAATATTTTAGAAAAGTTAGGTATGGTATATCTTTGGAGAAAATTGAATGGAGGCAGAAGGGAATATCCATTTTTTAAAGTAATAAATGGAACCTACACAAAAATTGACCATGTATTAGGGCATAAAAACCACAAAATCAAATGCAGAAAGGAAGAAAGAATAAAAGCATCTTTTTCAGATCAGCATGCAATAAAAATTACATGTACTAAAAGTCCAGGGAAAAATTAACCAGAAATTAATTGAAAACTAAATAATCTTATCTTAATGAGTGGGTGAAACAATAAATCATAGACACAATCAATAATTTCATTCAAGAGAATGACAATAATGAGACAACATACCAAAATTTATGACATGCAGTCAAAGGAGTTCTCAGGGAAGTTTTATAACTCTAGATACTTATTTGCACAAAATACAAAAAGAGAAAATCAGTGAATTGGGCAAGCTACTTAAAAAGCTAGAAAAAGAACAAATTAAAAACCCTCAAAAGCCAAATTTGAAATTCTGAAAGTAAAAGTGCATTTTAATAAAATTGTAAATAAGAAAACTATTAAACTAATAAACACAATCATGAGTTGGTTTTATGGGAAAAAGACACAAAATAGATAAACTTTTAGTTAATTTGATTAGAAAAGAGAAAAGAAGAAAACCAAATTGTTAAGTATCAAAAGTGAAAAGGATGAACTTTCCACCAAATGAAGAGGAAATTATAGCAATAATTAGGAGCTATTTTCACCAAATATATGACAATACATTTGATAATCTAGTGAAATGGATAAATCTAAGTATTGGATGAATTCTTATAAAAATATAGATTTCCAGACAGAAGAGGAAATAAATTACCTAAATAGTTCCATTTTAGAAAAAGAAATTGAAGAAGCTATTAATCAAGTCTCTAAGAAAAAATTTCCAGGGCCAGATAGATTTACATGTGAATGCTACCAAATATTTAAAGAAAATTAATACCAATACTATGCAAACTATTTGAAAAAATAGAGAAAGAAGGAATTTTAGCAAATCCTTTTGTGACACTGATATAATGCTGATAACTAAAACAAATAGTAACAAAACTGAGAAAAAAAATTATAGGCCAATTTCCCTAGTGAATATTGATGCAAAAATCTTAAATCAAATATTAGCAAAGGGATGACAACAAGTTATCATCAGGATAATACACCATGATCAAGTAGGATTTACACCAGGAATGCATGGTTGGTTTAATATTAGGAAAAACTATTTCATAATTGACTATATCAATAACCAAACTAACAAATCACATGATTATCTCAATATATGCATAAAAAGCATTTAGCAAAAATCCAATATCTATTCCTATTAAAAACACTAAATAGTATAGAAATAAATGGAATCTTCTTTAAAATGATCAATAGCATCTATTTAAAACCATCAAAAAGCATCATATATAATATATAATGCTCATTAAGATCAAGGGTAAAACAACGTTGCCCACTATCATCATTACTGTCCAATATTGTATTAGAAATGTTAATTTCAGCAATAAGAGAAGAACAAGATATTAAAGGAATTAGCATAAGTAATGAGGAAACCAAAGTATCACTCTTTGCAGAAGATATGATGTTATACTTACAGAATCCTAAAAAATCAACTAAAAAACTACTAGAAACAACTTACAACTTTAACAAAGTTTCAGGATACAAAATAAATCCACGTAAATCATCAGTATTTCCCTATGTTATTAACAAAGTCCAGCAGCAAAAGATACAAAGAGAAATTCCATTTAAAATTACTGTAGATGATATAAAATATTTAGGAGTCTGCCTGCCAAAACAAAGTCAGGAACCATATGACCACAATTACAAAATATTTTCCATAAAAAGTTATATGTAATCAATTGGAAGAATATCAAGTGCTCATGGGTATGCCAAGCTCATATACTAAAAAATGACAATTCTAGCAAATTAATCTACTTATTCAACACCAAACCAATCAAACATCCAAGAAATTATTTTACAGAACTAGAAAAAATAATAGCAAAGGCCATCTAGAAGAACAAAAATACAAGTATTTCAAGGGAATTAATATCAAAAATGCAAATGAAGGTAGTTTAGCTGCACCATACCTAAAATTATGCTATAAAGCAGTGATGATCAAACCATTTAGAATTAGCTAAGAAATAGAGTAGTCAACCAGTAATATAGATTAGGTTCAAAGAGCACAATAGTCATTGACTATAGTAATATGATGTTTTATTAAACCCAAAGACCCCAGTTTCTGGGACTTAAACTCACTATTTGACAAAAATTGCTGGGGAAATTAGAAATTGGTATGGTAGAAACTAAGCATTGATCCATACCGAACATCCTGTATCAAAATAAGATCAAAATGGGTTCATGATTTAGACATAGTGACACAAAAAATAAATTAGAAAATCAAAGGATAGTCTTCCTCTCAGAACTATGAAAAAGTAAGGAATCTGTGGCCAAAGAAGAATTCTGGTACATTATGAAATGGAAAATGGATAATTTTGTTTATATTATTAAAAAAGATTTTGTAAAACAAAACCAATGCAGATAACATTAGAAGGGAAGCAATAACTGGAAGAAAAAAAATTACATCCAAGAGTTCTGATAAAAACCTCATTTTTAAAATACATAGAGAATTGGCTCAAATTTATAAGAATTTGAGTCATTTTCCAATTGATAAATGGCCAAAGCATGTGAATAGACAATTTCAGAAGAAGAAATTAAAACCACTTCTAATCATATGAAAAATGCTCTAAATCAATATTGATCAGAGAAGTTCAAATTAAGACAACTCTGAGGTACCACCTCACATTTCTCAGATTGGCTAAGATGACAGGAAAAGATAATGATAAATGTTGGAGGGGATGTGGGAAAACTGGGTCACTAATATATTGTTGGTGGACTTGTGAACCGAACCCACCTTTCTAGAGAGCAATTTGAAATTATGCCCAAAGTGCTATCAAACTGTGCATATCCTTTGATCCTGTAGTGTCTCTACTAAATCTGCATTCCAAAGAAATCATAATAAAGGAAAAATGTTTATAGCAGCCTTTTTTGTAATGGCGAGGAACTGGAAACTGAATGGATATGCCCAACAGTTGGAGAATGGCTGAATAAGTTAGAGTATATGAATGTTACGAAATATTATTGTTCTAAAAGGAATGATCAACAGGATGATTTCAGAAAGGCCTTGAGAGATTTACATGAATTGATGGAAATTGAATTGAGTAGAATCAGGAGAACATTGTACAAAGCAACAACAAGATTATACTATGATCAAATTTAATGGACATGGCTCTTTTCAATAGCAAAATGATTCAGGCCAATTCCAATTGTCTTGTAATGGAAAGAGTCATCTGCTCCCAGAGTAAAGACTGTGGACACTGAACACAGATCACAACATAGTATTTTTCCTTTTTTTTCTTGTTATTTGCTTGCATTTTATTTTTTTCTCATTTTTCCCCTTTTTGATCTGATTTTTCTTATACAGCAAGATAACTGTGAAAATATATATAGAAGAACTGCAAATGTTTAACATATGTTGGATTATTTGCTGTCTAGGGGAAGGGTGGGGAAAGGGAGGAAGAAAAAAATTGGAACACAAATTTTTGCAAGGTTGAATGTTGAAAACTGTCTATGTATATATATTGAAAATAAAAAGTTTTATAAAAAATTTATGTGTCATTTAGTCAACAAGAGTTTATTAAGTACTTCTCCATGTTCCTAGCATTATGTTGAATGTTGGGGATACAAGAAAAGAGGAAAACAGGAGCTTATGTTTTACTAGGAAAAACAAAATGCAATCAACTATGTACAAACAAGGTAAAGGTACAAAAAATAAGAGATAATCAAGATAGGGAAGACTATAGAATTAATTTAGAAGGCAGAATGTTAATTGTGATTTGAAAAAAGCCACAAAAGTGAGGACAAAAAGATGGGGAATGAGAACATTCTAAGCATTGAGTGTGCCTAAGTTGAAAGAGGATGTGCCTGGAAGAAGGAATACCTTTTTTTGACTAATAGAAAGGAGGCAAGAGAAAACAATTTAGCACTTTATAATTCAGTGTAACCCTTAATCTCAAAGAATAAGCCTCAGGATGCAGTTATAGATGAAAGTGTTATAATGAGTTACTTCATTTATACCCACCTTATAATACAATCTATAATACAGTAGAGAAAGCAAGGATAATTTCATATTAGGCAAATAACTAACATAATCAATTAAATTAAAAACAAAAATAGCCAGTCACATTATTACATTAATTTTTAAATAGACAAAAGAGATCATGTATATTCTATAAAACATGGGCTTTAGAATTTTAATAAGCTAAATTTCATAATAGCTTTCATTTACATGATTCAAAAATTAGAAATATCAAATAGGTGACACAGTAGATAGAGAGCAGGATTTAGAATCATGAAGATCCATCACCCTGGGTAAAAATCTGGCTTCTGATGCTTACTAATTATATGATCCTGGACAAGTCACCTATTTGCTTCAATTTCCTCATTTACATAATAAGCTGGTGAAGGAAATGGCAAACCATTCTACTGTCTTTGCCAAGAAAACTCCAAATGGTGTCCCAAGGAGTTGGACATAAATGAAGTAACTAAAGAACAACCAGAGTTCACAAAACACTTTTCCCTGTCACCTTGTCTTACAGATATCTCAAACATTTCCTCCATTTCATAGATGAGGAAGTTAAGGCTCATGTTATTCTTTTCAGTTACGAAAATAAATTAGTTTTATGCACCTTTATAATAGTTTTCATAGCATTAAATATAAAATAATAACATCAGGATAACAACTTCTTTTCCCAGGACGTTTGTTAACTGAACTTCTATTCACTTGAAAAAGATGAGAATAAGAACATGACAATAATATTCATGTTTCATATGGATAATTAATGTATTTTTTATTCACTTAATATTTCTTTTG
The DNA here is from genome assembly GCA_023553655.1 of Myrmecobius fasciatus. Taxonomy (NCBI): domain Eukaryota; kingdom Metazoa; phylum Chordata; class Mammalia; order Dasyuromorphia; family Myrmecobiidae; genus Myrmecobius; species Myrmecobius fasciatus. The sequence goes on along the minus strand of JAJPUD010001655.1, from coordinate 22,931 downwards.
TAAACAATCATGGTAAACTCTTTAAATGACTAAAGTTATTTTCTAAGAGACCATTCCTCAGACTACAAAATGCATCTGGATGGGCAGTCTATAGAATTTGTCCTTCAATACATATATCTGGGACAGACAGTAGAAATGAACAGTGAATTTGACCCAGAGTTGAACAGAAAGAAGACAGGACTGAATTGCCTTCAAAAAATTGAAAAGTTCATTCTTTTAATAACATTTTTATTATATATAGCAGCAAAACATGAATAAAACAGTTTCCAAGGAATTCAAAAGAAAAATCACCTAGCAAGAAATATTAAGGTACATTTTAGATGTGAGAAGACCACGTGCAGCACCTAAGTAAAAAGTAACTTTGAAAGAAAGATTTGATGCAGATTTTACCTGGAATAATAGAAACTTCAAAATTTCTCTGCAGGTTGCCAAAATTCAGCACTGCTCAGAAAGATAAGATCAAGTAACCAGCAGCTGGCTATCTTTCATAAAATAACTTATGAGAAACTTGTGTACCCCAAAACAAATCCCTCATTCTCCAAATGTCTTTGAATATTCACCAAATAAATTGGAATTGGATTTAAAGTATAATTACCAAAAAATCTATTGCTCACAATTGCCTGCACATAATAATAATCTCAAAATATAGCAGTTACATTTCAAATATGTATTGTTATACAGAATATATGTGATATCCAAAATATATGAAATAAAATCTCATGAATATAAAAATCTAGTGGAAGAAATCCAAACCATATGGAAACATGTTTTAGTATGTAGTATGCCAATCATCCTGTCTCCTGATGGAATTATCTGAAAGATGTTTCCAGTTAGTGTTCAGAGATTACAGCCTAGTACCTTTATTTAATGACAAAAAATAAACCATTTTATTATCCTGCACACTAGTCCACTGAATGTTGAATATGAAAAAATAGTGACTTATTCTGGAGCTGTTTCTATATGAACTCCATTGAACATAAGAAGAAAATGAAGAGTACTATAAATCAAGCAGCATTTCCAATACACTATCCCCCAAGCAGTGTCTTGCTTACATGTATTAGAACTTTAATATTTGTAAAATCCTTTATATTTATGATCCTAGATCATCAGATATCCTTCTAACCTATCCCTTAGAGTCATCATCTGGGAAGCAATTGTTATGAAGAAGAAGACTATCATCTTCACCTGCTGCCATCCAAGGAGCAGACAGGTCAGTATTGGTAAGGCAGTGACATACCCTAAGGATGTAAGAAGAGGTTCATGTATCAGGAAATCAAAGCAACACTATCACCATCTTAACCACCATCACCCCCAGACCCTGAGAGATATAATGAAAGATGCTGAACTTGAAACCTTTAGAAATACAGTGTTTCCAACTTAATACCCAATTCAATGATATATTGGAAGATATATTGGAAGAACAAAAGGTCAAGAGTTTCAAGAGAATTAATGAAAAAAAAAAGGCTGATGATGGTGGACTTGCTGTACCAGATCTAAAACTATATTACAAAGCAGTGGTCATCAAAACCATTTGGTACTGGCAAAGAAACAGAGTAGTTGATCAGTGGAATAGGATAGAATCACAAGACAAACTAGGTAATAACCATAGCAATCTAGTCTTTGATAAACCCAAAGACCCCAGCTTCTGGGATAAGTACTCATTATTTGACAAAAACTGCTGGGAAAATTGGAAACTAGTGTGGAAGAAATTAGGGCTTGACCCACATCTAACACCACATACCAAGATAAGATCTAAATGGGTTCATGATCCAGATATAAAGAGTGATACTATAAGTAAATTAGAGGAACGTAATATAGTTTACCTTATGGAGATGGAATAAATTTATGTCCAAAGAAGAACTGGAACTCTTAATTGAAAACCAGATAGATAACTTTGACTATATTAAGTTAAAAAGTTTTTGTACAAACAAAACCAATGCAGTCAAGATTAGGAGGGAAACAATAAATTGGGAAATCATCTTTACATTTAAGGGTTCTGATAAAGGTCTCATCTCTAAAATATATAGAGAATTGTCTCATATTTATAAAAATTCAAGCCATTCTCCAATCGATAAATGGTCAAAGGATATGAACAGACAGTTTTCAGAGGATGAAACTAAAACTATTTGTAGTCATATGAAAAGGTGCTCCAAATCACTATTGATCAGAAAAATGCAAATCAAGACAACCCTGAGATACCACTACACACTTGTCATATTGGCTAAAATGACAGGAAAAGTTAATGATGATTGTTGGAGGGGATGTGGGAGGACTGGGACACTGATGCATTGTTGGTGGAACTGTGAACGGATCCAGCCATTCTGGAGAACAATTTGGAACTATGCTCAAAAAGTTATCAAACTGTGCATACCCTTTGACCCAGCAGCATTTCTATTGGGTTTGTATCCCAAAGAGGTCATAAAGGAAGGAAAGGGCCCCACATGTGCAAGAATGTTTGTGGCAGCCCTTTTTGTAGTGGCTAGAAACTGGAAACTGAATAGATGCCCTTCAATTGGAGAATGGCTGAATAAATTATGGTATATGAATATTATGGAATATTATTGTTCTGTAAGAAAGGACCAGCAGGATGATTTCAGAGAGGCCTGGGGAGACTTGTATGAACTGATGCTGAATGAAATGAGCAGAACCAGGAGATCATTATATACGGCAACAACAATACTATATGACGATCAATTCTGATGGACATGGCTCCCTTCAACAATGAAATGTTTCAAACCACTTCCAATTGTTCACTGAAGAAAGCCATATACACCCAGAGAGAAGGATATGAAATGTGGACCACAACATAACATTCTCATACTCTTGATTGATGTTTGCTTACATTGTGTTTCCTTTATCTGATATGTCTTTCGTATTGATTTTCTTGCACAACAATGATAAGTTTGGAAATATATATACATATATTCTATTTCTTAAGTATTCTAACATAATTATCATGTAGTGGATATCCTGCTATCTAGGGGAGGGGTGGGGAGTTGGGGGGAAAAATTTGTAGCAGAAAGCTATGTAAGGGTTAATGTTGAGGAATTACCCACACATATGTTATACAAATAAAATAAAATTAAAAAAAAAAAGAAAGAAACAAGATATAGTGGAAATGAAGCTGGCAGCTGTTTTTATCTACTAGTGCTACAGACACAGCTATTAAAGAACCAGGAAACAAAATACTTGCCACCAGTCCTTGGCCCTGTGAAATATTTCAACATCAGAAAACTGATGTCATTTGATTTCCTAATGCACCCTAAGGAACATTAAATTTTCCTATCTTATATGGAGCTGAGACTTTCCAAATGTTGTCTTCACCATCAGAATAGGAGCACTGTGAGAACAGGAACTGTTTTACTTTTCTATTTCTTCAGCAATCAGTAGCAAGCTTTTCATACTAAATACTTAAAACTTTATCTCATTTGATCCTCACAACAATCCTGTGAGGCAGATACTATTATTTTTCCCCAATTTATTCACGAGGTAACAGAATTTCAATGAAAATCTGACAGAGTAATAGAGATATTGAGTGTGTGAATAAGACTAGATTTGAATTTTGTTCTTGAATCCCAATCTAATATTCTATTCACTATTTAATTCTACTTCTCATATGAGCTAACTATTTGGTGAAAAGCTACATTATTTTTGTGTTCTTCAAACATTTATCAGTTGTGTCTGCTTTTTCATGAATCTATCTGGAATTTTCTTGGTAAAAATACTGCAGTGGTTTTCCATTTCTTTCTCTAACTCATTTTTCAGATGAGGAAACTGAGGCAAACAGGCTGAATTGATTTGCCCAAGTCCACACAACTAGTAAGTATCTGAGGTTGGATTTGCATTCACAAAGATTAGTCCTTCTGATTCCAAGCCTGGCTATCTATCTACTGTGCTACCTAGCTGATCCTATCATTGTTATGGTTGTTGTCATTATTTCTAGTATTAGTTGTTCTTTATAATATCTGGTGAATTTTACCCATCCATTTTAATAATTATCTCTGAACATATCAATACCTGAAAGATAATTAAAAAACATTATTTTAAGCATTGGGGGTGACTGAATTAATTAATTGACCATTAGCTCTTAACAGCTTTAGAAAAAGATACATTGTCTTAAAAAAAATCACTTAAAATAAAAAAAAATCTTTGGCTTTAGATAATTATGGAAGTAAATGAAAGATATCAACAACTAATGATAAGTATCCTAACACTAGATTTTACTTGCTATAGAGACATTTGTTTTTGTCAAACAGAATTGAATTAATCTCCACATTTTTTCTTCTATAAAATGATGAATATTAAGTCTTTTAAATTCACACAACTGATATACTTTCACCATTAAGACTCCAGAATATTTTGTAGTTAAATTACTTTGGAGACAAATACAATTCGTCATCTGGTTTCCAGTCAAATTCATTCATGTAATCAAGGAACTAAATCAGTGTCCAGTTGCTATGATTAAGAAAAGAGTCTTAGCATTAAAGCAACTGGAAAGAGATGACTGGGGAGTCTGAATAAGAAGCACCTACTTAGCATGGGACTTCAGCAGCAACTTGTAATTGTCCGAAAGGTAGAGGCTTGTTTGAGGTATTTTTTAGAGGCCCTGCCAGAACTAACCATAGCTCTACACAAAGGATCTTTGAAATACTGATGACTTGATCAGTTTAAAAATATCAGTTTTGAATTTAATAAGCTCTTACAATACTATTAAATTTTAGGATTCATGGAAGAATCTCTTCAATATAGTGATGGTTCCCATGGCCCTTTGTAATACCAAGAGATGGGAGTTGGAGCATGAAAGAGGGCTAGTGATAGGAGATTGAGTAACGGGAATTATGGGAAAAGAAGAACAGAGGTGTGAGTAATGCTTTATTTTAGTCATTTTCAAGTGTAAAATAACTCTACTAAAATAGAGAAAAAGTTGTAAGTATGATCTTTCACCAAAAATAGAAAAAGAATTTGGTTTTGTAACAATAAATTATTTTTTTTTAGATTTTAAGTTTATATTCCAATAATGGCATTAATACATGACAGCTTTCTTGCCATATGATTCTAAAACCTGTCTTAATTCCACATGTGGGAAGTAATAGCAGCACAAAGGCAACATGAAGAAGTCTTAGAGTGCATGAAAAGCATCTGTTTCTCCATAATGCCTCAATGAATCATTATGACAAACAAAAATAAAGCAATGCATCTCACTGTAAAACTGATGTTGCTTTTCTGCTCACAAGGCACAGAAGTTAATTATTGTGAACAGATGTGCTCAGATTGGACAAGAATTTATATTTCATGAAAATCAGTATAGAATAAAACAACACACTTTCATGTATTTGTATTTCTTGGGTTGTTGTTGAAAGGGAAGGTACTTTTTACAAGCTTAGACTGTTATTTGAAGACCATCTTGACTTCCTGGGGTTCCTTTTGTCTGCCACTGTCAAGTAATTTCATTTTAAAGGAACCACCCTCAAACATGGGGACTTTGTTGTCATCACTCTGCTAATTAGACTTAATTTTATAGTTTTTGGTCCAAACTGAAGTCCAAGGTTTTCAGTTTCATTTCTCTGTAGGGAAGTTAGTTTCATTCTGTCCTATAACCAGTACTGTAAGAGAAAGAGATACACACAGAGAGATAGACACAGTCACAGAGAGAGACAGACACAGATAGAGGGGGAGTGGAGAGAAAGAAAGAGAAAAAGAGGGATGGACAGACAGACAGACAAGGAACCTAGGGTGGGATAGTAGCATATATAAAACATCATCATAGCATATTATCAGATAGTAGAAGAAAGATTTATGTAATTTCTTCTTAGAGTAGATTATATTAACTAATTGTACTAAAATGCTGTCTGTCTGTGTTTCTGTCTAATTCTAAGCTGACACTGATTTATATTCTTTAGTTTAGTATTTCACGTGCTCTGCAACCTACCTTTCAATATTTAGTTTTTCTCCATTTTCTTCTAATCAAACTGTCCCAAAGATGCCATTATATCTACTGTCATCTCCTTAACCTTTCAGAGGCTGTCCCCATTGTCTGAAGTACATTTTCTTTCCTTTTTGAAGCTATATGAAATCAACTCATTCTTTCTTTCAAATCTGGCCATTCCTGATAACTGCTTTCTTTGTTGGAATCCTTCCCCTCTTAAAATAATTTTATTACTTTTGATACACATCATATTTGCTCAACTGTGAAAATTCTCTACTGTTTTCCCCCTCCCTCGGAGTCAAATTGTTCCAGTTCCACTCTGACCCTATTTCTCATATGTATGAAGTCAATAACTGAGCTTTGATGTTTACTATAATGCTGAAATATTTCAAAATCAATTGTCCCTGTAAGGGAATGAAACTATATTAGGTTTTAAATATAAATAATATAAATATATAAATATTTATGATCAACAGTTTTCCTAAAAATTAACAAAGACTTTGTGAAGAAACCAAAATGTAATTTCTTTCACTATAGAATAATTTCTCTAACAGCCTATAGGAAAGAAAATTTGGAACGTGCTGTGATTTTAAGAAGACTTTGGGTTTTAGTTACTTGAAAATCCTTATCAATAAATTAAGGTTATTATTTTAGGGGTTAATAATAATAATCATTATTATTATTACAGTTTGTAGCTCTTTAAGGCATATAAAGCAATTTATATACATTATTTCATTTGATCCACAAAAAAGTCCTATGACCCAGGTGCTATTATCATTACCGTTTTGCAGTTGAGTTAACTGAAGCACATAGAAGCTATATGACTTGCCCCAGTTGACTTGGCTGGTAAATGTCTGAAGCTGAATTTGAACATAGGTCTTCTTGGTTCCAAATATGATACTCTACTGGGAGGCAATGAGATAGTACTGAGGATAGACTGCTGGGCCTGAAGTCCAGAACTGATGTGAAATCTTACTTCTAACACACACTACCTGTGTGACTTTGGACAAGTCACTTAACTTCTGTTTACATCAAGTTCCTCAACTGTAAAATGGAGATAAAAATAGCACTTATTCTACAAAGATGCTGTGAGGATCAGACAAAATATATTTGAAAAGTTTTTAGCATTCTGCCTAGTAGGTACTATATATATATACTTATTCCCTTATCTTTCCCATACAAAACCAGTGACACAATGAATTGCAAACTAACTATAATTTATCTTTGTAGATAAGATAGGCTGGCTTTAGTTTGTTTTTGTTTTTCTTGATGTTGCTGTTTTGCATTGTTTCTTACCTAGCTGTAATCACTGAATGGGTATTGCCTCAATCAAACTGAGACATATGTCTTCCACTGCATCCAGGGCCATCTGTAATTATCCTGATCTTTGTCTTGCCACTGGACCCAGATTGCTCCCAAGGAAAGAGTGATGCTGGTGACTGTGCACTGCCTTCCATCACTAATATCCAATTCATTTATAAGGCATGGAATCACCTTTCTGATGCCATTATCCTTTTTTTGAGAACAATAGCCTGAGAGTAGTTGTAGCTGCCCCAATTGAGACCCAAATGACCAACTGGAATTGGACAATGTACCTCTTTCCTTCCTTCCTTCCTTCCTTCCTTCCTTCCTTCCTTCCTTCCTTC
>JAJPUD010001655.1:0-15349 GCA_023553655.1 Myrmecobius fasciatus | reverse complement strand
TTCCTTCCTTCCTTCCTTCCTTCCTTCCTTCCTTCCTTCCTTCCTTCTTTTCTCCCTCCCTCCCTCTGTCCTTCTTTTCCTTCTTTCTTTCTTTCTTTTCTTCCTTCATTCTTTTATTCTTTCCTTCCTTCCTTCTTCCTTCATTCCTGATTTCTTTCTCACCTCTCCATACCTCCTTTCCCTCTGTTCACATAGAGTATCATGTCCTTACCTGTTGTCTGCCCAAAATAATGTAAATTTGATCACTTAAATTTTTCAAATTTGAAACACAAGGTTTTGCAAGGGTAAATGTTGAAAATTATATATGCATATATTTTAAATATTAAAACCTTTAACAAAAAAAAAGAAACAGAAAAAATCTTTAAATATATCTTACTGAGATTTATTTCTTAAGGACCATATCTTAAACCCAAACCATTATCACTCTCATAGATTAACCAAAAGTAAGTCCCAGCTCAAGCCTCCTTTGGCCATTGTTTGGCTCAGAGTGAATATAAAATATTAAGAGCCTATTATAGGCATCAATTGAAGAATGGCTGAACCAGTTATGATATATGAATGTGATGGAATCCTATTCTGCTGTAAGAAATGATGATGAGGATAGTTTCAGAAAATCCTTGGAAAACACGAGAAGATGCAAAATAAAATGAACAGATTCAAGAGAAGGATCCAAATAGTAACAGCAATATGACAAAGATAACCAATTATGTTGACTTAGTAATTCTGAACTATACAATGAGCTATCACAACTCTAAAAGATTCATAATATAAATGCTCTATATCTCTAGCTAGAAAAATCAATAGTTTTGGAGTTCAGATTGAATAATATTTTTCTTTCTGTATTTTTCTTGCTTTTTTTCCCAAATGACAAAGGCAGAAATATGTTTCACATGATGGTATAAGTAAAAATAAAATATTTTTAAGTCTACAATTACAAAGGCATCATACATTGTTCTAGTGATACAAAGATTGATGGCAGAATAACTGTTAAGGAGTTTTACATTCTTTTATAGAAGATATGCATATGTTCAAATGAGAATGATTACCCTTTTATGTGGGCAAAGGAGAAATCTAGGCAAAGTTTCTTAAAATTTAAGGGGAGAAAGAAAGACAAATAGAGACAGAGACAGAGACAGATAATACTTTCATATGGGGGGATATAAGCCAAATCTGAGCATTTTAAAAGAGAAATGAGGAAGATGGGAATTTCTGTGTATAACCTGTCAAGTTCATGAGACAACTAGTCATTTAGCTAGGTTACAATATGGAATATATAAAAAAAGTATTATGAGAAATATAAAAAGGCAGATCGGAGCTAAATTACAAAGCCAGGCTAAAGAGTTTTATGTTTCTGATATCTGATAAGCACTAAGCTATCTTTGTTCAGGAGACCAAAATGCTCAGACCTCAGAATTTGAAAGATGACTGACAGTTTTATGAAAGCTAGATTGGAGAAGGCAGAGACTAAAGGAAGAGAGAACCATAAGAAATTTTTTCATAGTCCAACAATTAATGAGAGGCTGAAACAAAATGGTGGCAGTAGGAGTAGAAGAAGGGAAAAGGACAACCTCCTTACAGAGGCCTTCTTTAGCTTTTATCCTTACCATTGCAACAGCCTCCTAATAACAAGGCCAATTGCTTCAAATCTCTCATCTTTCCTGATCACTTTACACACTAATGTCAATGTGATTTCCCTTATGTTTAGATCTAAACTGTTACTCTCTGACTTAAAATCTACTGCCTTCCTATTGTTTCTGTAATCTTAGCTTGGCTTTTAAGGCTCTTTATAACCTGGACCAAAATTTTATTTCCAGCCTTATTGGACATCACTTCCATCATTCCACTCTTTGATCTAATCAGATTGGACTTTTCTCATCACATATGTCATTCCTTATTCTGCCCCTTGACTTTTGAATTGAATGTCCTCCATTCCTGGGAAGAAATTTCCTCCTTACCTTTATCACATAGAGTCCTTTCCTCCATTTAAGATACAGATCAAACACCACCATCTGCCAGAATTTTTCTTTATTTTTCCAATTGACTTTTCCTTGAACTTCCCTGTATTTAACTACTCTGTATTGACTAATATTCATCAAATTTAAAACATCCTAAGATTTTTGGAACAGTCTGTTTTATGTGTTTACGCTTTTAAAATTTAAACTCATTCCAAACTGAGATCCTTTCATTGTATGCACAATGCTTAGAGCATAGCTGTTGCTTTAAAAAGATTGATTGATAAAAGCTAAATAATAATAACCACCTACAATTATCTATGGCCTACCCTGGGAAGTTTTCAAAAGTGTTTTCTTCACAACAACTCTGTGGCATAACTAGTACCAATATTATTATTCTTGGTTAACAGATGACACAGTTGAGAAGTAAAGAAAGTATTTTTTATAATTCAGGCAAATAACTGATTATTTTATACATTGAAATGCAGGATATAGAGTAAATTTAGTTATATGATTTCGGGATAAACTAAATCACACTATTACAATAATTATTCTGAACACATCACTCATAAAGTACATTCAGGTGACATTCAATACTGGTAATCCTCAAGAGCATTATTCAAAGTAGTTTTAGTTCACCAATTTTGTTTTTCAATAAATTGGTGTCTTTTTCATATCTCTTTTGCAGGGCATTACATTTTTCTTGTAGGGAATTAAATCCTTCTTGCACTGATTTCAGTTCATTACCCCATTTATCATCCAGTTCTTTTTTGAGATTCTTTATGCAGTCTTCCAGGAAGGGATATGAACAGACAATTTTCAGATGATGAAATTAAAACCATCTCTAGTCATATGAAAAGTTGCTCCAAATCACTATTGATCAAAGAAATGCAAATTAAGAAAACTCTGAGGTACCACTATACACATGTCAGATTGGTTAAAATGACAGGAAAAGATAATGACGAATGTTGGAGGGGATGTGGGAAGGCTGGGACACTGATGCATTGTTGGTGGAACTGTGAACGGATCCAACCACTCTGGAGAGAAATTTGGAGCTATGCTCAAAAAGTTATCAAACTGTGCATACCCTTTGACCCAGCAGTGTTTGTATTGGGCTTATATCCCAAAGAGATCTTAGAGGAGGGAAAGGGACTCACATGTGCAAGAATGTTTGTGGCAGCCCTTTTTTTGTAGTGGCTAGAAACTGAAAACTGAATGGATGCCCATCAATTGGAGAGTGGCTGAATAAATTATGGTATATGAATGTTATGGAATATTATTTCTCTGTAAGAATCAACCAGCAGGATGATTTCAGAGAGGCCTGGAGAGACTTGCATGAACTGATGCTAAGTGAAATGAGCAGAACCAGCAGATAATTATATACAGCAACAACAATATTATATGATGATCAATTCTGATGGAAATGGCTCTCTGCAACAATGAAATGTCTCAAACCACTTCCAATTGTTCAGTGAAGAAAGCCATATACACCCAGAGAGAGGGATATGAAATGTGGACCACAACATAGCATTGTCATGTTCTCTATTGATGTTTGCTTGCATTGGGTTTCCTTTATCTGATTTTTCTTTCTTGTAGATATGATTTTTCTTGCACAGCAATGAGAAGTGTGGAAATATGTATACATATCTTTGACTTGTCAAGTATTTTAACATAATTAACATGTAGTGGATATTCTGCCATCTAGGAGAAAGGAGGGGAGGGGAATAGGGGGAAAATTTGTAATGGAAAGCTTTGTAAAGATCAATGCTGAGGAACTATCCATGCATATGATATGCAAATAAAAAGCTTTAATTAAAAAAAAGTAGTTTTAGGATTTTAAAAAAAGGTTGTAAGCATTGTTGGAAAATTGTTGATTTTTACGGGGGGTGGAGCCAAGATGGCAGAGTGAAGACATGACTCCCTGTGTCCTCCTCTGACCTTCTCTCAAACAAACAAAAGATAAGCCTCTGGACTGATTTTTAATACAAATATTTGGATTACAAAACATTCCTTGCAGAAGGTACCTTTGAAGAACTTCAAAGCCAGCCTGTTTCAGTCAGGCAGAGGGTCAGGCAGGGGCTCAGGCAGTTCGCCGAGTTCACAATTTGCCAGCTGCAGCTCCGGAAAAGACAGGGCAGAAAACTGAATGGGTCCCAGCATGGCAGATTTTAAACACCTGTGGAGTCTATCTGAGGCTCTCGGGACATTCTGCCCTGATTGTAGGCAGGTGCTTTGGCAGACCAGACTTTTGTAAAAGGTAGATTGGAACCCTCTGCAAACACAAGGTCCTACTCCCACTGGCCCAGCATAAGAAGTTAATTATCCCTATTGCCCCAGGGCAAACTACCACAGCCACTGCTTCTCAGATTTAAACAGACCTCAAGCTTTTAAAAAAAATGAGTAAGAAACAGAAGAGAGCTCTTACCATAGACAGCTTCTATGGAGAGAAAGAAGGGCAGAACCCAGATCCTGGGGTTCCTATAGGCAAAGCAACTTCAGAGATAGCCACCAAGGGAGACATGACCTGTTCCCCCTTTCACAAGGCTTTCCTGGAAGACTGCATAAAGAATCTCAAAAGAGAGTTAGATGAAAAATGGGGAAATGAATTGAAATCAGTGCAAGAAGCCCTCCAAAAGAGATATGATAAAGACACCAATTTACTGAAAAACAAAATTAGTGAAATGGAAAAAGACAACAATGCATTGAAAAACAAAATTGGTGAAATGGAAAGAGTATGCAATGAACAAATTTGCCAGATAAAAGGAGCTAAAAAAAGGTAACCAAAGAAAACAATACATTAAAAATTAGAACTGAACAAATGCAAGTGAATGAATGACTCAATAAGACTTCAGGAATCAATCAATAAAAAACAAAAAAAAAAATGAAAAAATAGAAGAAAAACAATGGACCTGGAAAAAAGATCTAAGAAAGATAATCTAAGGATTGTTGGACTTCCGGAAAGCCACGATGAAAAAAAGAATCTAAATACTATCTTCCAGGAAATCTTGAAAAAAAACTGCCCTGATGTTTTAGAATCAGAAAGCAAAATCACCATCTAAAGAATTCATTGATCACCTCCTGAAAGAGACCCCAAAATTAAATCCCCAAGGAATATCGTGGCTAAATTTCAGAACAATCGTGCCAAACAAAAGATATTGCTAGCAGCTAGAAAGAAACAATTCAAATACCAAGGAACTGTAATTAGAATCACACAAGATCTGTCAGCCTCCACATTGAAGGATTGAACGGCCTGGAACCAGATATTCCAAAAGATGAAGGAACTTGGATTACAGCCAAGAATAACCTCTACAGCTAGAATGAGCATTATCTTCCAAGGAAGAAGATGGACATTCAATGATATTGGTGAATTCCACCTATTTCTAATGAAAAGACCAGAAGTGAATAAAAAATTTGACCTCCAAACACAGAACTCAAGAGAAACATAAAAGGGTAAAAAGGAAAGAATTCTTGAGAACTATATTTCTACTATGGGTATACTTAAAGAATGAGGGTTCGATATTACTTTGATAATATGAAAAAGAAACTAGAGGTGGAAAGGCTATCATACTGGGAAAAAGAGGGAAAATGTCGTAAAATGAGGTTAAAAAGAAGGTAAAAATAAGGTAAAATCTCATGAAGCGGCAAAGAAAATCTAATATAATTGAGGGAAAGAAGAGGGAGATGAACATTGTGTAACTCTTACTCTCATCAGATTGGGCTCTAAAAGAGTAAATCAGACACATTTGGTTTCACAGAGAAACTTGTCCTTCTTTATAGGGAAGTGGGAGGGAAAGGAGGAAAAGAAAGGGATAGACTAATAAAAGGAAAAATAGAAGAATCGGGGAAAGGAGTAAAAAAGGGGGAGGGGCTCTAAAGGAGGGAGGACTGTTTGAGGGAGGTGGTCCTCAAAAGCAAAATACTGGGGAGGGGGAAAGGGAGAAAGGGGAAAGGAAAGAGGAAAACATAACATGGGTAAAAAAGATGGCAGGAAATACAGAATTCATTATTTTAACTGTGAATGTGAATGGGATGAACTCTCTCATAAAGTGGAAGTAGATAGTAGACTGGATTAAAAGTCAGAATCCAACAATATGTTGTTTACAAGAAACATATCTAAAGCATAGAGACACATACAGGGCGAAGGTAAAAGGCTGGAGCAGAATCTATTATGCTTCAGGTGAACAAAAAGAAAAGCAGGGGTAGCAATCCTAATCTCAGAATGAGTAAAAGCAAAGATAGATCTAATCAAAAGAGATAAGGAAGGAAACTATATTTTACTAAAGGGTACCATAGATAATGTAACAATATAAATACTAAATATATATGCACCAAAGGGTATAGCATCCAAATATCTAGAGGAGAAATTAAGAGAGATGCAAGAAGAAATAGACAGCAAAACTATACCAGTGGGGTATCTCAACCTTGCTCTCTCAGAATTAGATAAATCAAACCACAAAATAATAAAGCTTTTTATTTACAAAACATATGAGTGATTTTTCTACATTGACCTATGCAAAAACTTTCTTTTTTCCCAAGCTTTTCCCCTCCTTCCCCCCAACTCCCACCCCTAGATGACAGGTAATCTAATACATGCTAAATAGTATAAAATATATGACAAATATAATATATGTATACATATTTATACAGTTATCTTACTGCATAAGAAACATCAGATCTAGAAAGAGAAGAAGAAAAAAACAACCTAAAACAAAATGCATGGAGATATTCACAGATAGCGTTAAAATGCTGTGTTGTGGTCCGCACTCAGTTCCCACAGGCCTCTCTCTAGATGTATATGACTATCTTCATCGCTGAACAATAGGAACTGGTTTGAATCACATCATTGTTGAAGAGAACCACGTCCATCAGAATTGATCATCATATAGTCTTGTTGCTGTGTATAATGATCTCCTGGTTCTGCTGATTTCACTCAGCATCAGTTCATATAGGTCTCTCCAGGCCTCTCTGAAATCCTCCTGTTGGTCGTTTCTTACAGAGCAATAATATTCCATAACATTCATATACCATAATTTATTCAGCCATTCTCCAATTGATGGGCATCCTTTCAATTTCCAGTTTCTTGCCACTACAAAAAGGGCTGCCACAAACATTTTTGCACGTGGGTCCCTTTCCCTCCTTTAAAATCTCTTTGGGATATAGGTCCAGTAGAAATACTGCTGGGTCAAATGGTATGCATAGTTTGATAACTTTTTGAGCATAGTTCCAAATTGCTCTCCAGAATGGTTGGATCCGTTCACAGTTTCACCAACAATGTATCAGTGTCCCAGTTTTCCCACATCCCCTCCAACAGTTATCATTATCATTTCCTGTCATTTTAGCCAATCTGACAGGTGTGTAGTGGTATCTCAGAGTTGTCTTAATTTGCATTTCTCTGATCAATAGTGACTTGGAGCACCTTTTCATGTGACCAGAAATAGTTTCAATTTCTTCATCTGAAAATTGTCTGTTCATATCTTTTGACCATTTATCAATTGGAGAATGGTTTGAATTCTTATATATTTGAGTCAATTATTGATATATTTTAGAAATGAGGCCTTTATCAGAACCTTTGGATGTGAAAATATTTTCCCAGTTTACTGCTACCCTTCTAATCTTGTCTGCATTCATTTTGTTTATACAAAAACTTTTTAACTTGATATAGTCAAACTTATCTATTTTGTGATTAATGAGAACCTCTAGTTCTTCTTTGGTCACAAATTCCTTCCCCCTCCACAGATCTGAGAGGTAAACCATCCTACATTGTTCTAATTTGTATATAATATCATTCTTTATACCTAGATCATGAATCCATTTTGACCTTATCTTGGTATATGGTGTTAGGTGTGGGTCAATGCCTAATTTCTTCCAGACTAGTTTCAAATTATCCCAGCAGTTTTTCTCAAATAGTGAGTTTTTATCCCCAAAACTGGGGTCTTTGGGTTTATCAAACACTAGATTACTATTGTCATTGAGTATTTTGTCCTGTGAACCTAACCTATTCCACTGATCCACTACTCTATTTCTTAGCCAGTACCAAATGGTTTTGGTGACCACTGCTTTATAATATAGTTTTAGATCTGGTGCAGCTAGGCCACCCTCATTTGCATTTTTTTTTCATTAATTCCCTTGAAATTCTTGACCTTTTGTTTTTCCAGATGAATTTTGTTGTTATTTTTTCTAGGTCAGTTAAATAATCTCTTGGGAGTTTGATAGGTATAGCACTAAATAGATAGATTAGTTCAGGTAATATTGCCATCTTTATTATATTCGCTCGACCTATCCAGGAGCACTTGATGTTTTTCCAATTGTTTAGATCTGATTTTATTTGTGTGGAGAGTGTTTTGTAGTTTTGCTCATATAGATCCTGACTTTCCCTTGGCAGATATATTCCCAAATATTTTATACTAATGATAGTTATTTTGAATGGAATTTCTCTTTGTATCTCTTGCTGTTGCATTTTGTTGGTGATGTATAAAAATGCTGATGATTTATGTGGATTTATTTTGTATCCTGCAACTTAGCTAAAGTTGTGGATTAATTTTAATAGTTTTTTAGTTGATTCTCTAGGGTTCTCTAAGTAGACCATCATATCATCTGCAAAGAGTGATAATTTGGTTTCCTCATGACCTACTCTAATTCCTTTAATCTCTTTTTCTTGTCTTATTTCCAAAGCTAGCATTTCTAATACAATATTGAATAGTAATGGTGATAGTGGGCAACCTTGTTTCACCCCTAATCTTATTGGGAATGGTTCCAGTTTATCACCATTACATATGATGCTAGCTGATGGTCAAACCATAAAATAAATAAGAAAGAAACTAGGGAGGTAAACCAATTGTTAGAAAAGTTAGGTACGATAGATCTTTGGAGAAAAGTGAATGGAGAGAGTAGGGAGTTTACTTTTTTCTCTGTGATTCATGGAACTTATACAAAAACTGACCATGCATTAGGGCAACAACATACCAAAATTTGTGGGATATGGCCCAAGTGGTTATGAGGTAATTTTATATCTCTAGATGCTTACTTGCTTATAAAATAGAGAAAGAGAAGATCAATGAATTGGTCTTACTATTAAATAAACTAGAAAAAAGAACAAATTAAAAACCCTCAATTAAATACCAAATTGGAAATTCTGAAAATAAAAGGAGAGATAAATAAAATTGAAAATTAAAAAAACAATTGAATTAATAAATAAAACTAAGAGTTGGTTTTATGAAAAAACCAACAAAATAGATAAGCCTCTAGTTAATTTAATTAGAAAAAGGAAAGAGAAAAATCAAATTGTTAGTCTCAAAAATAATAAGGGAGAACTTTCCTTCAATGAAGAGGAAATTAGAGAGTTACTTTGCCCAACTTTATGCCAATAAATTTGATAATATAAATGAAATGGAGGACTATCTACAAAAATATAGACTGCCCAGGTTAACAGAAGAGGAAATAAATTATTTAAATAGCCCCATTTTAGAAAAAGAAATAGAACAAGCTATTAATCAACTCCCTAAGAAAAAATCTCCAGGGCCAGATGGATTTACATGTGAATTCTACCAAACATTCAAAGAACAATTAATTCCAATACTATATAAATTATTTGAAAAAATAGGGAAACAAGGTATAATACCAAATTCCTTCTATGCTATCTATGGTGCTGATAGCTAAACCAGGTAGGGTGAAAAGAGTGAAAGAAAACTATAGACCCATTTCCCTAAATGAATATTGATGGATAAATTTTAAATAAGATATTAGCAATGAGATTACAGAAAGTCATCCCCAGGATAGTACATTATGACCAAGTAGGATTTATATCAGGAATACAGGGCTGGTTCAATATTAGGAAAACTATTAGCATAATTAATTATATTAATAAACTAACAAAAACCATATGATTATCTCAATAGATGCAGAAAATGCATTTGATAAAATGCAACAACGATTCCTATTAAAAACACTAGAGAGTATAGGAATAAATGGGCTTTTCCTTAAAATGATTAGTAGCATCTACTTAAAACCATCAGCAAGCAGCATGTGTAATGGAGACAAACTAGAACCATTCCCAATAAAATCAGGAGTGAAACAAGGCTGCCAACTGTCACCATTACAATTTAATATTGTATTAGAAATGTTAGCTTTGGCTGTAAGAGAAGAAAGAGAGATTAAAGGAATTAGAGTAGGCAATGAAGAAACCAAATTATCAGTCTTTGCAGATTTTATACTGATATACTTAGAGAGCCCTAGAGACTCAACTGAAAGACTGCTAGAAATAATTCACAACTTTAGCAAAGTTGCGGGATACAAAATAAATCCACATAAATCATCAGCATTTTTATATATTAACAACAAAGTTCAGCAGCAAGAGGTACAAAAAGAAATTCCATTCAAAATAATAGTTGGTAGTATAAAATATTTGGGAATCTATATACCAAGGAAAAGCCAGGAACTATATGAACTAAACTACAAAATACTTTCCACACAAATAAAGTCAGACCTAGTCAATTGGAAAAACATTAAGTGCTCATGGGTAGGCTGAGCGAATATAATAAAAATGACAATACACATTACAATGACCCATATGTACAAAAATGTATATTCATAATAGCTCTTTTTTATAGCGACAAAAACTGAAATCTAAGGTAGATGGAAGACACATTAATTGAAGTATGATTATACAGACAGTATGATATGAATTTGATGGAATATTATTATGTTAAAAGAAATTATGAAGGGGATAGACAAATCTTGGAAGATGTTTATAAACTTATGCAGAATGAAGCAAAAAGAACTAGGAGAATAATTTATATAACACATAACATTATGAATACAACTTTAAAAGACAAAATCTATTGTAAAAATTGTGACCGGTCAAAATACCAGTGTACCAATGATGAAGAATGTTATCCATCTTCTAAAAAGAGGCAATTAACTCAAGATCTAGATATATTATTTGGACATGGGCAATACAGAAATTTGTTGTTCTTTACCTGCAAATTTGTTAGAGAGTTTTGTTTTACTTTCTTTTTTCAATGAGGGGGGAGAAAGGGGAGGGAAAGAAATAAATTACTGTTAACTGAAATAAATTAAGTTTACAAAATAAAACATAGGTTTCTCTTTTACCACCCAATAGCTTTAATAGCTTCCTATTTCCTCTCAGATAAAATATAAACCTTCCATATAAAATAAAAAAAACCTCACAATTTTATTTCATCCTATCATTGTCCATTCTAGACTAATTACATGTACTCTATTTTTTTTTTTTTGGTCAATTGTCTAATTATCCTCAGATTCTTGGTCTTCTTCACAAAGGATTTTCCATATCTTGAAACTTTTATATTGGCAATTCTTCCTATCAGTTATCTATAGTTATCCACTTTCAGAACAAAGAAGTCAGGGGATGTGGTGCCCTGATAATCTAAAAAATTCACATAAAATTTTTGGCTCTCTCTTGGTACCAGAGAAGAAGTCTGAATTATTATGGTATTAATAAATATAAAATATTGATGTTTTACAATGCTATGTGTATAGTTTATAAATTTCTGAATTTCTAAACCGTTTCTTTCATCTTCATGTAATGTCTGTGTCATCCACAAAACCTCCAAATTTCCATTTAATTACTTATGTCAACCCCTGATATATCAAAACTGCTATGGAGAAAAGCACAATGTGAAAGGAATAACTGCAGTTTCCTTTGAATTAGAGTTCAAACACCATTTATACATGAGGCCATTCTTTTTCCCCCAGCTTCTAGTAACTTCCCCATACCCCAATCCTGTTCAACTACCTATTTTGTAAAAATCTATTTTTATGAATATTGTCTCCCTATTAGAATATAAGTTCTGTGAGGAATAGTAGTATTTCACATTTGTTTTTGTATCCCTATTGCCTAGCACAATGCCTGATACATACCAAGCAATTAATAAATGTTTGTATATTGATTAATAATAGGTAATTCTGGGAATATTTATGGAAAGGATAATCAGTTAATAAATACATGGCAAAAGGATATGAACAGTTTTCAAAAGAATTACAAATCATCAACAATTATGTAGGAGAAAAATTCTTTAATAATACTCAGGGAGAAAAGGAGTAAATAAGTAAATAGATGACATTAATGCACTCTGGGTGGAGCTGTGATTTTGTTATACAGTTCTGAAAATCTATTTGGAATTCAATAATAAATGTTACTAAACTGTTCAAAATAATTTGATCCATCCATCCAACAACTGTATATTCCAAGGTATTTTCATTAACAGAAAAAAAGTCTCACATGTGCCAAAGTATTGCTAGATACAATTTCTTTTTTTGTAGTATCAAAAAAAAAATGGAAATAAATTATGTGCCTATCAATTGGTGAATAGTTGAACAAATTGTGGCATATGAAAAAATGGAATACAACAGATTGAAGAATTCCAAAACAGATGTAAAGATTTTATTGAATTGGAATAGAATGAAAAAAGACAAAGCCTAATGACAATATTAATAAATGATATCTATGAAATCATCACTAAAAGACCATAGAATCTAGGTAAGATAGGATGGCCAAAGGTGTTTCCCATTAAATGATTTTATAACATACTTCCTTTTTGTGAAGAAAAGTGAACTATAAGAATACAGTATGATATATGCTACTATTCCCAAAAGCTATGTTAGATGACTTTTCTTAATTGATTTTGTTTTAGGATGTGTTGATTTGCATTCAATCTCTAGTTATTTTTCAAGATGCAGATGGCATTTTCTGTCCAAAATCCATTGAGATTGCCTTTTCATAGTTGATCATTGCACATTCTTATTGTTATTGTTCTGGTTCTGCTTGTTTCACTCAGCATCAGTTCATATAAATATTTCCAGGCCTTTGTAATGTCATCTAGTTCATCATTTTTATAGAACAATGTCATTATTTTCACATACCACAATTCATTCAGCCATTTCCCAAATGAAGGGCATTATTCATTTTCCAATTTTTGCTTACATAAAAAGAGCAGCTACAAAAAAATTTTGCACATGTGGGTCCTTTTCCCACTTTGGAATACAAACTTCTCAGTCAAATGATATTCACAGTTTAATAGTCCTTTGGGCATAATTTGATATTTCTCTCCAGGATGATTGGATCATTTCACAACTCCACCAACAATGCATTAGTGACACAGTTTTCCCAACATTTATAATTATCTTTTCCTGTCATCTTAGCCAATCTGAGAGGTGTGAGGTGGTACCTCAGAGTTGTTTAATTTGCATTTCTCTAATAAATAGTGAAGTAGAGCATTTTTTTCATATGACTATAGATGGCATTAATTTTGTTATATGAAACTTGTCTGTTCATATCCTTTGACCACTTATCCATTAGGGAATGACATATTTTTATAAATTTGACACAGTTCTTTACATATTTTAGAAGTGAGACAGAGCTTTATCAGAAATACTAGCTGTAAAGATTTTTTTCCCCAGTTTTTTATTTCCTTTAAATGGTGTTTTTGTTTCTGTGAAAATTTTTTTACTGTAATGTAATCAAAGTTGTCAATTTTGCCTTTTGCAATGTTATCTAGTTCTTCTTTGGTCAAAAATATTTTCCTTCTCCAAAGATCTGATAAGTAAATTATCCCTTAATTATCTCTTGTTCTCCTAATCTGTTTATTGTATCATCTTTTATGCCCAAATCATGTACCCATTTTGACCTTTTTTGGCGTAAAGTGTGAGATATAGGTCTATGTTGAGTTTCTGACATTATTTTTGGTTTTCCTTGCAATTTTGTCAAATAGTGAGTTCATAAACTAGAATCTGTAGTTTGGAGGGTATCAAATGCTGTATTACTATAGCCCTTGATTATTGTGTCATGTATATCTAAATTATTCTACTGATCCCCAACTCTTATTTCTTTGCCAGTAACAAATGGTTTTGATGACTGCTGCTTTATAATAGAGTTTTAGATCTAGAACAGCTAGGCCACAATCCTTTGGAATTTTTTTACATTAATTCCCTTGATATTCTTGAACTTTTATGCTTCCAGATGAAATTGTATAGTTCTAAACAATAATTTTTGGCAGTTTCATTGTGATAGCAGTGAAAAAATAGACAATTTAGGCAGAATTATCATTTTTGTTATATTAGCTCAGCCGAACCATGAGCAATTGATATTTTCCCAATTATTTAGATATGACTTCATTTGTAGTAGAAATATTTTGTAATTGTGTTCATATAATATCTGAATTTGTCTTGGTAGATAGACACCCAAATATTTTATTTTGTCTACAGTAATTTTAAATAATTTTTGTCTTTCTGTCTCTTGATGATTGGTTTGGTCAGTAACATATAGAAACACGGACTGTTTGGGGTTTTTTATGTCTTGCAACTTTGCTAAAGCTGTTAATTGTTTACAGTAGGTTTTTGGATAATTTTTTAGGATTCTCTAAGTATATTATCATATACTTAGAGTGATAGTTTTATTTCCTCATTGCCTATTCTAATTTCTTTAATTTCTTTTTCTTTTCTCATTGCTAAAGGCAACATTTCTAGTACAATGTTGAATGATAATCTTGATAATGGCATCCTTATTTCATCTCTCTTCTTATTGGGAATGCATCCAGCTTCTCTCCATTACAAAACATGCTAACTGTAGGTTTTAGATAGATAGTGCTTATAATTTTAAGGAAAGTATCCTTTACCCCTATGCTCTCCAGTGTTTTTATTAGGAATGGGTGCTGTATTTTGTCAAAATCTTTTTCTGCATATATTGAGATTATCATATGATTTCTGTGGTTTGTATAGTTATGTTGGTTGTATATAGCAATGGTTTTCCTGGTATTGAATCAGACCTAGTAAAATCCCACTTGATCTTTGTGTATTATCCTGCTGATAAGTTGCTGTAATTTCTTTGCTAATGTTTCATTTAAATTTTTATGTCAATTTTCATTAGGGAAATCAGTCTGTAATTTTTTCTGTTTTGACTTCTCATGATTTAGGTATTATTGCTATATTTATGTCATAAAAGGAATTTGGCAGGACATCTCCTTTACCAATTTTTCCAAATAGTTAACATAGTTTTGGAATTAATTGTTCTTTAAATGTTTGCTAGAATTCACTTGTAAATCCATTTGACAATTTTTATTTTTGTAAATATTCTTCCATTTCTGTTAGATTATTGGATTTACTGCCATACAATTGGGCAAAATAGCTCTTAATTATTACTTTAATGTCTTCTTCATTGGTGGTAAATTCACCCCTTTCATTTTTGATGCTAGTGATTTGGTTTTTTCATTTTTCTAATCAAATTTATGAAAGGTTTATTTATTTTGATGTTATTTTTTCAGAAAACCAACTCTTAGTTTTTTTTTTTTTAATTTTTATTTTATTTGCATAACATATGTGTGGGTAATTCTTCAACAATAACCCTTACATATGTTATGCAAATA
>JAJPUD010001654.1:327934-405484 GCA_023553655.1 Myrmecobius fasciatus | reverse complement strand
AAAAAAAAACTGCATATATATAATTTCATAATTGTAATGAAACTCCCATGGGCAGCTAGGTTGCATAGGAGGTAGAGTATAGGGTCTGGAGTTAGGAAGACTGAGTTCTAATCTGGTTCAGATACTTCCTAGCTGTGTGATTTTGGGCAAGTTACTTCACCTTTATTGCATCAGTTTCCTCATCTGCAAAAAGGAAATGGCAAACCAATCCAGTACCTTTGCCAAGAAAATTTGGTATCACAAAGAATTGGACATGATTGAAACAATAGAACAATAGGAGGGGGGAAATGTACATGGGACAAACTTCTAAATTTAATATGTACTATTAACATTATACTTTATTAAGTCTATAGACAATCAACAAAATAGTAAATCGAATCTTAATATGTGGTGTTAGTGAATTTTTGAAGTGTAAATGCTCATGCTGAGAATTTAACAGTTGGTTTCAGCACACTCCTGATTCATATTATCATTTGATTCTCACAGAAACTCCAGGCTAGATAGTATAAGCATTATGCCCATTATACAGATGAAGAAATTTGAAGAACTGGAAAACAAAGTGACTTGGACAAGATCCCATTCAATTCATAAGGACACAGAAACCATCTAGTTTAACCCCTCTTTTCTTATTTTTCTAGAGGAGGAAATTAAGACCTGGAGTGTTAAAACAATTCTCCCAGTACCACACATGGCTTGTAAGTGGCAGAGTTAAGATTTGCAAATAGATCTTCTGGTCTCTGAGTCCAGAGCACTTTCAACTGTACTGCCTTAATTCATGCTGATTCAATTTAGCTCAACACAACAAGACATAAACAGCAGAGCTGGAAGGGGAAAAAAATCCCTATCTTGATGGCATTTACATTCTACTTAGGTACTTTATCACTTATAGGTGGCAGAATTGGCAAATAGACCAATGGAAGAAAATTGGGGCCAGGGGACAAACTGTCACCAAGAATGAGGGTCCCCATTGGCTTAGGGAACAAAGCAGTTAGGTCTTTAATGAAGACTGGTGGTGTAGGTCACCTTGACAGGTCAACTTTCACAAGATTCCCAGAAGATGAAAGGATATTCCCCTCTCCCTATCTCCTATCCCAATTCTTCTTCACTTTTTAATTATTCAAAGAAAAATCATATGGAAACAGGCAAATCAGTTCTATTTGTTTATATTCCACATTGCATTTAAAATTCTGAACAAAGAAAAGGTTTTTTGGTGTGCTAATTAATAGGAATAAATTGTGTGGTGGTAGCCCACATTTTCCAAATAATACTGACTTTTCTCCCATTGTCTACATTTTTCATCTGCTGTGTGTGTGTGTGTGTGTGAGAGAGAGAGAGAAAGAGAGAGAGAGAGAGAGAGAGAGAGAGAGAGAGAGAGAGAGAGAGATCACCTCCAAAAGAATTTAAGTTCTTTGAGGGTAGGTACGTTTTGTCTTTCCCTAGTGAGAGCTCAACTATTGCTTGGCATTTAGTAGGTACTCAATAAATGTTTCTTGCATGATTAATTCTCTTGGGAGGGAAGATTGCTTCCTCAGTGAGATATCAATTCGAGATCATCTGTTCATGTTTTTGTGTCTTTTTTTTTTTTATTCCCAGGCAAACCAGGGAGCAGGAGACACCTCCCGACTTTTTTTATTTCTCTGACTATGAAAGACATAATGCTGAGATTGCTGCCTTTCATCTGGATAGGTAAGCTATCATTTCTTGTCTTTGCTGACAATCCTAGTGCATCTGCCCCATCATTAGCCTCACTGAATTACAGAATCTCAGTTCAAATAAACCCATGGTGAGTCTGGGCAACCCCTTTTTCTTACATCTGTACCCCCAGCCCCCAAAAAGAGTCATAGTTTCAGTTCTCTGTGAGAAATACCAATGCATGTAATCCTATGCTGATAAAGTATAATTCTACATAATATTGGATTGCTTTTCTCTCCTTTCTTCCCCACTCTCCTTCCCCAGCAATTGCTGCAAATGCATCAAAAATATGGACCCATTTCTAATGTTCAGCAGAGCTAAATATCACTAAACAGTAAATCAATAGCTCAATGTAGTCATGTAAGACATTTACTCACACACACACAGGCACATATACACTATAATGTTTTTTTACAGATAGAATACAGTTAAATACAGGTAAAATACAGTTAAATACAGATAAAATATAGTTAAAATGAACATAAATCAAAGCCTAATAAGGGGAACTGGAGAGGAAATGTCAGAGAAAGACATATAAAGTATTTCTAAACATTATGTGCCAGGCACTATAAATGTTAAGAATATAGAGACACAATTAAAATAGTTCCTGCCCTCAAGGATCTTACAATCTCTTAGTAGAAAGAATGTGTTGAGTCTTAAGGCCATAAGAGGAGGAGGTATCTGTGGATGGAATTAGGCAACTGGGAGAAGTACCAGTCAATAGGAAAAGGGAGTAGGATATTACCAGCCCACTCCACCGTAGCCTCGATTATGTGTACTTGAGAAACCTAGGTTTATTTTTTTTTAGCATCACCAATCTATCTCCAACCTATCTTTTCTTTCATGAAATCTCAAATTACATTATCCCTATAATAGCACAGTCCCTCAGTCCCTAATTTTCAGTATTTAAGGAATGGCTCTGTCCAAGGACACAGAAACCATCTAGTTTAACCCCTCTTTTCTTATTTTTCTAGAGGAGGAAATTAAGACCTGGAATCATTTTCCAATGAACTGCTTTTGGGGATTTCATACTGTTTCCCTTCAGCTAGTATCATTAATTTGAATCTATCTACCTACAGAATGTTCTTGGTATGTCTGTTGTTTTCTTGTAGAGACCCAGCTTTCATTCCTGCAGAGCAGTGGACAGAAAAGAGTAAGAATCAGGAAGCAGCTGTCCAGAGGCCCACAAAATTAAGAACTTAGGCAAGAGTGAATAATGGGAAGGAAAATTCCCAGATTTCCTTTCCATTTCTACAGCATATCAATCATTGAGGACAAATCACTCTTTGCAAATCCTAAAAGTTTTCTCTCCAGAAGGATGTTATCTGTCCTTTAGCAATAAAATATATAAGTAATAGAATCATTGATGAAGTTGTTATGTGTATCTAAATAGATTTGGGAAAAATGTTTGGGTATAAATTCTTTGTGGACAGGAACTATGTACAGTGAGGTCTCTACTTGTGAAGTAGAGTGAAATCAGAATTATAGTAACATATCAGGAATATAGCCTATACCTATGTGCAAGCATATATATATATATGAAAGGCAAACAGTAGCCACAAAGCCCATGTATTTTATTCTTTAGGAAATAATTATGCTTTGCTCCAAGGGTTGAACACATGGAGGCATGAATCACCAAAAAGAGCTATATAAAATTTAAAAATTGAATCTGATAGCAATAATAAAAACTAACAGCTGACTATGAAGAAAGGAGACAGAAAAGCTAAAAAATATACTAATTTTCCCATATGATTTCTAGTTCTTCAGAACAACAATCTATAGTTATTTCATATAAAAGCAAACATTCTCTTCACACCTCAGTAGTCTATTTTATAACAATACAAAAATTGATGCTTGTTAATTATGTTAGTGATGATTGGTAAAAGGTTAGATTATGTTCAGAACATCTGGTTTAAGAAAATAAGGGGATGATAGGCATGGTGGTACATGCCTGTTACTGAGGAAGCTAGTTGAGTCACATGAGCTCAGGAGTTTGGAGCTAAAGAAAGGCTAAAGCCAATTGGGTGTTTACATTAAGTTCTGCAGCAAAATGATGAGCTCCTGGGAGTGAAGAGCCACCAAACTGCCTAAGGAAGGGTAAACTGCCTCAGATCAAGGAAGGGGAAATGGAACATGTTAAATAAATCTTTTGTGCTGATCAGTATTGGGATCAGTACAGTGGATGACAACTTCATTTCTTTCCTGAGTGAGATAGAGAGGGAGGGAGAGAGAAAAGGAGGGAGGAAAAGAAGAAAAGAGGGAGGGAAGGAAAGAAGAGAGAGAATGAAGGAAGGGAGGAAGAAAGGCATAAGAGGAAGAGAAAAGGAGGGAAGGAGAGAGGAAAGGAGGAAAAAAGGAGCATTTACTCCAACATATAAAGATTTACATTTACAACTATTAAATAGTTTTAATGTTTTATTGACTATGCATATCTGATATAAGGATTTATTTTTCTTTTATTTAGGAGGCCCAGGAGACTAGAAATAGAAATTCCCCAAAATGAAGGGGGAAAAAAAGGAAAAGAAAAATAAGAGGAGGATGATCAAAGCATTTAAAATGCATAGAACAGAACAGAACAAAAGTTAGTAAGAAACATAGACAAGTAGGACATCTTGAAAAATAACATGTTGGATTTATTATATACTTAAAAAGAAAAGCAAGCTATGATTCAGTTTCATGTACAACTTTTTTTTTCTCTGCCTGTCCTACTTTACATATAGAAATTCTCTTATTTGGTGTTAATTAGGTTCAGAATTTTAAAAGGAAAGAAAATCATAGCATTTTAACTAAAGGGTAGAAAAAATTTCACTTATGTGGAAAAGAATGCTTCATTCCTTAATGCTAAAGGACATATCCTCCAGCATTCATGTAGCCTTTCTCTTTTGTGTCCATCTCCCACAACATGAGGCAGCAAAAGAATGTACCCACTGGGTGTTTTTAATCCCAGCAGTCTCCTCACTAAAACTCAGTCTCAAAAATAGTAAGACAAAATTTCAAGTCATTTAGTTAAGTTAAAAATAACTCAGTTGAGTTGAGCTATTTTGTGCCATGGTACACATGGCACATATATACACGTACACATGTAAAAGAGTCTCACTACAATATTTTTTGTTTAATTATTGCTATTATTGTTGTTTTTTTTTTTACTACTAGAATCTTAGATTTCCGCCGTGTCCCTCCAGTTGCAGGCCGGATGGTCAATATGACCAAGGAGATAAGGGATGTCACACGAGACAAGAAACTGTGGAGAACATTCTTCATCTCTCCAGGTAGCATTGCACAACTACACAGCTACAGCCACAATGACTCTCATTTCTGGAATCCTGGGAAGATGGGAAGGGAAAAGGTCCATCTGTTTGGATTATTCTTACCCCAGGGGATATTGAACATTCTCTGTGTGTCGATTAGATTTTCTTTATAGTTAAGGACTAGCACTGAGTTTTTCTTGTAAATCTGGTAGCTTCACAAGATAAATACAATGAAATCCTGGAATGCCAGGATTCCTGCTACAGATAATGAAATAGAATAAATAAGGAAATATTAAATGGAGGAAACAATTCTCCAGGGGCCAGTTTGGGACATTTTATAGAGGAATCTATTTTTAAAAAGCATTCTATACAGGGGAATTTTATAGGGCAATCTGTTAAAAGCAGGAATGAGGTTTCATGTTGAAATAGATTAAATTTGCATCCAGATAGCTTACCATGACTCATCCATTTTACAAAAATATATTAAGTACAGTATGTAATAAGAATTGTGTTATATCTGAGTCTATAAAATATCCTCTTGATAATTTGATTGGTATAGCATTAAATCTATAAATTAATTTGATGGTATAATTTTTTATTGGCACAGCCCAAACATGGACACTAAATATCTCTTCAATTATTTATATAGAAATCACTGGGTTTGGCATATAATATTTAAAGAAGATAAAAATTCCTTCTTCAGGTAGTCATAAATCATGTATACATATAACTGATATGCAGCATGGTGATGTGTGGGAAAAATTCTGATTTGGGATTGACAAACCTGGGATTTGACTCTATCACTTCCTATCTTTATTGACAAGTTATAATCTCCCTAGACTTCCATTTTCTCTTCTGTAAAATTAGATTTTGTCAGACAATTTCTCTAAGAGTTCTAATTTTTATTACCTTATATTACATGATAATTGTATTAGAGACATCATTTATTGAGAATTTTTTACATATCTGCTATGTGCCAGGTTGTGTATTGGGAGGCTGAGAATATAAGTATGTAAAAAGAACAAAACAGGAGGCAACTAGATAGTGCAGTAATAGAGTACCAGCCCTGGAATCATGAGGACTTGAGTTCAAAATCAAAACTCAGACACTCAATAATAGCTGTGTGATGCTGGGCAGGTCACTTAATTCCAATTGCTTTATCAAATATAATAATAAAAGAATGAAATGGTTCTTTTCTCTCAAAAATTTTACACTGGGAGAAAAACAAAGATCCCTGTGGGGTTAAAAAGTGTCAAAACTTCACTTAATGATCTAGCAACTGAATTCCATCACTGCATCTAAGAGAAGTCTAAATATCCAAATTGGAGCATAGAGTTGAAAATTGCCTGTATAGTAATTTTTAGATTATTCTCAGTTACCTGGATTCTTCAGACAAAAGTGATTTTTTAACTTCAATTATCCAAATAAATACTTTATTTCATTTTGTATCACCTTGATCTGCCCCTTTGGGTTCCTGCCCATCCATTGTAAAGCAATGCCAGCAATCCTTTATAAGTGGTTATGCTGTGTTTATAGAGAGATGTACCACCTAAACAGATTTGGAGCTGGTTGCTGTTGTTTTAAAGTACAGCTATTCATATAATGGTAGAAACCCAAAACCTCGAAAGATGCCATATTAAGCCAGTTACTGAAATTTTTTACCTAGGATGCTTCAACTAGTGATTATTCTCTGTATGCTTGGAGTTGTGACACTTTGAATGTATGGATAGATGAACATTTATAAAACACCTACTATATGTAGTAAGTGCTAAATTCTATGATTACAAATGGAAAATTCAGTCCCTATTCCCAAGGAGGTCTCATTCTAATTAGGAAAAACAACACATAAAACATGCTTTGATCTCATGGAGGATGGAAATCCAGATTGCCCAGAATTCTGGAAGATATAGCAGTGTATATGGCAATACCACTTTATGCCATGTAAGACTTTTAGAAAAGTGGAGTCAAAGGACATCATGAAATCAGTAAATAACATTATATTCTAGTTAAATTATTAAAATCAATTTATTTAATTTTGAGAAGCCCACTTTGTAAATGAAGACTTCCTTGATCACCCCAAATGAAAGTGATCTCTTTTTCCTTATTTTATGGAAGAGGTAGCTGATAAACAGAAGGATAAACTGACCTCAGGTCACCCAGTTAATGGTGAAGTCACTGGTCAAATTGAGGGCTCCTGGTTCTAAGAATCCCTAGGGTAACATTCAGTCCCCTTCAGCAATTTCCTTCCAATAATATGTTGTTTTACTCATTGATAGTTAACAGTATCAGGTGGCATAGGCTGTTTTCATAAATGTCTTGTCTTCCTAATTGGATTGTCAGCATCTTGAAAGCAAAGGACTAGTCTTCTTGAACTCAGGAAAACCTGACACTCACAGCTAGTAAGTGGGTAAGCCACTAAGCCAATGTCTGCCTCGGTTTCCTCATCTGTAAAATGAGAATAATAATAGCATCTACCTTCCAGAGTTGTTGTGAGGATCGAATAAGATAATAATTGTAAAGCTCTTACAGAGTGCCTGTTACATGGTTGTTATTGTTGATATTTGTCTTTCCTTCTTGAAGAAGACCAATGATCTCCCAAGGGTGATATCTTGACTTGTGCATGAAGTGGATTTAATTTGTGAGGCAGAGCTCCACAATCAGTCTCATTCTTTCCTCCAGAGTTAACAAAATCCAGTAATAGACAAAGCTCAATATGACTGGCACATAGTAGGTACTATACAAATATTAGTTATTATCATTATTTTATAGCCTTGTTACTCCAATTCCTACCTCACATCCTCTAACACAGTGTCCTAACTATAAGTATTCAGTAAATGTTTGTTGATTAACTGAAATGTATTCATTTCATAAAACTCCTCAATATGTTCAGCTCCCAACTGATACATCACAAAGTCAATACAAGGATTCTCTGGCCAAGCTATCGAGTAGCTCCTTGCTGCATCATTTTTTTAACTTGGTCTGATTGGATCTAGGTATAGCATTTTACATGGGATCACAGACTTTATACTAGAAAAACTTTTAAAGGTCATTCAGTCCAGAAGAAGAAAGACAAACTGATTTATCCAAGCTTACATTCGAATCCATGACTTCTAACTCTAAATTTAGTTAATCCCAATCACTCTATATATCATTGTACCTCATCATTAAGAAACTTTTCCATGTTCCTGTCTTGCTTTTGGAAATGCTGATCTTATCCCAGGGATTAGGATAGTGGAATCATTTGATGATATGCTATAGGTAACTGAAACTGCCCAAAGCACAAAAATCAACAAAGAAAGCTTCTGGTTAATGTTAAAGATACTCATCTAGTCTCACAGTTTCAGACATTACAAGGATGCCTCGGCCAGAGGATTTTTTCCTAGCTTTCTCTAATTCATCCAGATAAAAACCAATTAAGATATTTGATTATCTGTGCCTCAAGCTTTGCTTGAACATAAAAGCCCAAACTAACAGCCTTTTTTCTATAGATTTTCCAGATCAATATGCTCTGCTCTTTTCCTTAATTGTGCTCATAAGTTTGTCAAAATCAATCTCCATAAATCCATAATTTAATTAACTCTATTCTCATCACCAAAAGTACATCAAGTCCCTCATATACTTCATTCATTTCAGAGCACAGTTAACCAAGGACAAAATCATATATGAAAGGCCCAAAAGTATCCACTGGAAGAATACATTCCCATTCAGCATCTCATATAAAAAATGATTCAGCCCCATAGGACCTTAAAATTATTGACTTAAGAGAGTAAGCAGGGAATGCTTAATTAGATCTTATTAAAATCGGAAGAGGCCTTGGTAGTTCTTTTAACAAGCCACCCAGTGTAGGAGTCCTTCCTAAAGTATATTGGATACATAGTCTATTACCCTTGCTTGAACACTTCCAGTGGCAAGGAACTCATTACCCCACAAAATCATTTTGGACAGTTCTGTTTGTTAAGTTTTTGCACTGTCATAATTGACATCCTTAATAGATTCCAACCAGTGGCTCATAGTTCTGTCTTTTGGTGAAACAGTCAACTTTTTTTCTTCAGCCATATGATAACTTTTTAGATAATTTATGGAGGCTTGCTGAATTTCCCCCTTATCATTTCTTCTCCAAAATAAGCCACTTTGGATCCTTCAGTCCATAGCAAAGGGTCTGGTCTTTTAAGCACTTAAAAATGCTCGCTTGCTTGATTCAATCAATTCAGAGCCCTCCTCCACTCCAATTCTGGACTCACCTTAGCTGAAGAATCCAGGACTATCAGAAGGACTGATGAGTAGCTTTAAATTGTTTCCTGTTGAAATTGTTTCCCAGGATCCTGCTGTATTCCCAATGTGGTCCAGCTCAGAGCATAGTGAAATTAATACTTCCCTTTATCTGAACATAACCAAAGATTGAGACACTTTGTTTCCCTTCTAGTCAAGCCCATTTAAGCAAATATGTCCAATTGGGAGCTTAAATGGATGATCTTGGAGATGGTCTGTCTACAAGTGACTACTACCAGAAATGTAGATTTTGATTGAATATAAGCCTAAAG
This sequence comes from Myrmecobius fasciatus, assembly GCA_023553655.1. Classification (NCBI taxonomy): domain Eukaryota; kingdom Metazoa; phylum Chordata; class Mammalia; order Dasyuromorphia; family Myrmecobiidae; genus Myrmecobius; species Myrmecobius fasciatus. The sequence continues at coordinate 396,003 of JAJPUD010001654.1, read as the reverse complement.
ATTTCACTGGAATAAGTCCAGGGAATCTTAGCACATTCTTCTGCTTCAAAACCGATGGACATTATCTATTTCAATTCAATTGGATATAATTCAGCATAGTGTAATTCAGTAAGCATCTTTAAGAGCTGGGGTTAGATATGAAGTTATTGAAAATGTTTCCTCCCTAGATAACATGCATTCTACTGGAAAACACAACATTTAGAGAGATAATTCATTATAATAGAGCTAGAGGAGAAAGAGAATACTAGGTAGCGACTGCTAGATGGCTCAGTGAATAGAGCACAGGACTTGGAATCAATAAAATCTGAGTTCAGATCCGGCCTTCAACATTTATTAGCTATGTGATCTTGGACAAATTACTTAATACTGTTTGCCTCAGTTTCCTCAGCTGTAAAATGTACTGTAGAAGGAAATGGCAAACCATTCTAGTATCTTTGCCCAGAAAACCCCAAATGGGGTCACATGTCTGAAAAACAACTGAACTAACTTCCTATGGTTATTATGCAGATTAGATGAAATAATAATATTGTAAAGCACTTATCAGACTTTATTAAAGTATTCTACAAATGCTATCTATTATTATGATTAGCAGTAGAATTACTAGTGGCATTAGGGAAAGCATCCTGTAGGCCTGAGGCATCTGAGATAAGGTTGAGACTTCTAAGGAGCTTTCTAAATGAAATACTAGGGAATGGAACTAAGTCAATAATTATTTAACTTAATTTTACATCCTTTGTCACAGAGTGGACTCACACTAGCATGACTACTAATGAATAGTAATTTACCAATATAAAAAGGAACAACATTAAAGATGTCAGCCATAGTCTTTAAAATAATTGAGAGAGCCATTTAAGGAATCCATGCTACAGATAGTGCTTTTATTCACATTTTACAATTTCAGAGGGCCATGGATCCCCATCCCCCACAAGTAAAAGACCATCTAAGTCAGTTATTATTCTGGGCAGAGTGACTGAAGTGCTTCACTTCCCATTTGGGACAGTGATCTGACATTTTCACTCTGACCTCAACTTTGAGTTTGAAATGACCATCAAAGATCAAAATAAACCATGAGGAGCTTCTTTGAAACAGAGATTGGACCTGGAATTTAATTACTATAAGGAAATCACAGATGAGAAAACATCCTCTCAATCCAGAACAGTACCCTCTACAGCTAATGGTGTTAAGGGATGTGGAAGTTAAGGGGGTGTGGCTTGGTGACGCAGTGGATAGAGCACTGGCCTTGAGGAACAGACTCATGTTCCTGAGTTCAAATCTGTCCTCGATCACTTATTAGCTAGCTGTGTGACACTGGGCAAAAAATTGCATCTTATTTGTCTCAGTTTACTCGTCTGTAAAATGAGCCAGAGAAAGAAATGAAAAACCATTCTAGCAAATTTGTCAAAAAAACCCTAAATGGGCTCCTGACTGAAATTACTGACTAACAAACACAGGATGCTTTATCTTGCCATCTCTGAGAGGGCAGATACTACTAACAAATGAAGGACTGACCTTTGAATCAGTACTTTGAGTCAGATTCAAGTACTTCCTCAGATATGTATTAGCTTGGTGATCATAGAAGGTCATTTAATTGCTCAGTGTCCAAGACAACTATCTAAAAAGGGCTGGTTAACCTTTTTTTATATATCTAGGATGCATTACCCTCACCTTGGCAATTTGGTGGCATCTGTAGACCCCCTTTGCAAAATAACATCTGTTGTCAATACTCATAATTAAAGTAAATGCTAAATTTCTTTAGAGGTTAGTAAAAATAAAGCTGTAATTTTTTTTTTTTAAACCAGCAAGATTTATGGATCCCATAGAATCTACCTATAGCCAACATAGGGGAGGCCCATGTTCTAAAGACTATAAATTCCACTCAAACTATATTTAATTATCTTCAGTGGAGGGAGCTGCCAAGGCATTCCTGGGCAGATGAAATCACAGGTCTAGACACCCTGAAACAATATATAGATAGATTTAAAAACTTCAATATAGCTTTAGCTAATCCAAATGATCTCTGTTCCAACTATCCCCATGTCCAAAATGCATCTATCAACCAAATTTCCAAATGTTCATCTGGTTAAAAGCCATGAGATGTATTCAATTTTTGCTCATACAGTAGAATGATATAATCCAATGTCCAATTCATCATATCTTATTTCTTTTAACCTAATGCAATTCATTTGCATAATTTTTATTTTATATATCCTTTTAAATCCATTCAAAAGGAAGTTGAAATAGTGAAAAGAAGCACTGGATTTGAAGTCAGAGGATTTGGATTCAAATCCTAGTCTCTGCTGGATTTACCTGTGTGACCCTGAATAAGTCACTTAACATTCTGAACCTATTTCCTCAAATGTGAAATGAAGGAGTTAAAATAGATGACCTAAATCTCCAGCCCTACATCTGTGATGTGATGAATGTTGCTTATATAAAGCTCTTTTTGAGCTTTATTAGCCTAGATGACCATCCTTCATGGATGACCAAAAAGGAAGAAATTTTCATTCATTTGAGTTGCGACCCCATTTGAGGTCAATGAGGTCTTGGCAGAGTTCATTTTACAGAAAGGAAGATGAAGCAAAAGGGTGAAGTGGCTTGCCCAGGATCATACAGTTAGTAAGTACCAGAAGCCAGATTTGAATTTCAGATTAGTCTTCCTTACTCTAGACCCAGCACTCTGTACACTATGGCATCCCCTGGATGCCCAAAAAGGGAGGGAATGGTAAAGTGGGGAATGAAGAAATGGAATGGGAAAGAGTCAAAAGTCTTGGATCAACCTCCTTTGTGAGCCCTAGTTTTAACATATAATAGTTGCCAGGGTGTCAAATGAATAGGTCTTATGTCTACCAACAACTGAAATATATACTTGGGGGGTGGGGGCAGTATTTTATCTGAGGACATCTTGACTCTCCAAGCATTTCATTCCATTTAAAAAGTCAGTTTCTTGAGTAAATGTTTCCAGATTATAGTCCATGTAGCAATGGTGGAAACTGAGGCTATTAACGAATTTGGATGAACTAAGAATAACAGTAATGTATTGCTAATATTCCCACACCTTATGCCAGTAACAACTTACTACACAGTGCACATATCAGTTAATCAGCAAGCATTTATTAAGTATCTACTATATGCAAGAATCCTCACACTATTTGAATAGTACAAATTTTATAAGATATTTTCCTGCTAGGGGCCGCTAGGTGGCGCAGTCAATAGAGCACCAGCCTGAAGTCAGGAGGACCTGAGTTCAAATCTTACCTCAGACACTTAACACTCCCTACCTGTGTGACCCTGGGCAAGTCACATAATCCCAGTTGCCTCAATAAAAAATAAATAAATTGTCCTGCTATTAATTTATTCCATGTATGCCATTTAAAGGAAATTTTTTAAAGTTTCCCTCTATATTATATAGGCAAATTTAATTTATTATAAATGATATAATATTTAATAGATAAATAGTTTATACATAATTGAGTGTGCTTATATTTATTTTATTATAAATAAAAATGTTACAGATTTATTGTTCATTTATTATTTTAATTTTTATTTAATTTTAGTCTATTTCTTATTTTTTCACAAAATTTGCAAAAACCAATTACTAACGTCATTAATTATTAGTGCTAAAAATACCTTGCATTTGTATAGTGCTTTTAGTTATACAGAGTGCTTTCTATCTATTGCCTTATTCAATTGAGAGGCATAGGATATACAGAAAAAGATAATGATTGAACTTAGTGTCAGTTTCAAGACTAATACTTGGTCTTTTAATACCTGGACAAGTGATTTTCTATCTGTAGTTGTCACCATCAAATGGAAGAAGGTAACATAAGGTTTCCAAATTCCCTTCTGACTTTAACACCTAGGATTCTAGGGTCCACTGGTTGCCTGCTACAGTCAATTTTTTTCTTCCACCTTATACTAACAGAAAACAATGTCCCCTGAATTCATGAATCATTCCTAAGCCATTATAGTCCATACTTGTGCTTAGGGGTCAGAGAATATGTCCACCTGCTAGAAATATGGGGAATGTCCTTTAGCTGAGCCAGTTAAAATAATGAATTCCAGAAACAACATAGGGAATGTAATAAAATGCAATCAGGGAAAATTATTCAGCACTCTTGTGCCAATGGTGTTTCATCCCTGCCAAACTAAGGAGGATGGATAGCAAAGCTGGGGATAATTGCTCAAAAGCTGGGGCTCAGCTGAGATTTGGTATGCTGTGGGTAAGGTTGGTTCTCTTCTAAAGTACTCAAGGTAGATCTTTGTGTTTCTTGCAAAGTGGGGATTTCTTGATTTCATTAGCTCTGCATGGTTGAAGCCTAGGAAAGAAGGACCTTTTAGAATTTTGCTAGAAATTTTCTTAAAACATCAAAACAACAGTTTTTTTTTTAATGTAACAAAGTACTAGGCTACATACTATGTGAACTACAAAAGACACATAAGAAATGGTAATTGCCTTCAGAAGGCTTACAATCTAAGTCTAAATCTGTGAATACTTTAACTCTGTAAGAGAGGAAACACTGTATACTATATTGAAAGCAGAGCTCTAGATTAAGAGATGAAAGACCCAGGTTCTAGTTTTGGCATGTAAACTAAGTATCTATGTGCCTTTCAAGTCATTTTACCTCTGGGTCATAGGTTCCTCCTGTCAACCCTAAAACATTGTATGAATGTGAGTCATTATTGCAATAACAGTTACTTGTCATGTTTTTTTCCCCCCAGACCTTTGATTTTATTGGTTTACAAAGCTTGCTCAGAAAGGAAATTATCTAGTACTCATATAGATTGCCATTTGCTTTGCAACTTTAAAAAATGACAGCTGGACATTTATTTTTTATTTTATTTTATTTTTTTGAAATTTTGAAATAGATACTTTATTTTTTGTCTTTTCACTTTTCTTTTTTTTTATTAAAGCTTTTTGTTTGCAAAACATATGCATGGGTAATTTTTCATCATTAACCCTTGCAAAGCTTTCTGTTACAAATTTTCCCCTCCTTCACTCCCACCCCCTCCTCCCCTACATGGCAGGAAGTCTAATACATGTTAATTATGTTAAAATACTTGACAAATCGAATATGTGTATACATATTTATACAGTTATCTTGAATAGTTGGATATTTTAAGGTTTTCAAAGTGCATTTACTTTTCATATGATCCTCATAATAACTCTGAAAGGTAGGTGGTATTATTATCCTTGTTTTACAGATGTGGAAACTGAGGCTACTTGGCCACTATATCTCATAAGGCCCTAAGGCATATTTGAACCCAAATCTTTTAGATTCCAAGTCCTACACGACATCTATTCTAGCTCCATCTGGGTCCCTAGGAGATCAAGTGATGTGCCCTGAGTCACAAAATCTAGTATGTTTCAAAGGTTAGGACTTGAACTCAGGGTGCTCTGACAATAAGGCTGATTTCCTGTGCACCATGTCATGCAGCTCCTATACGTTGCTTGTAGTAGTGCTTAATCAAAGCATTTGGGGAGCTTTGGTTACTGTTTAAAACTTCTACTAAGGTCTTAGGGTTTCTTTGTAGCATGGAAGTCACCCAGAGTTCTTAAATGCAGTGCTAACACAAGTTTACCCAGGTCCTCTTAGGCTGGAAAGGTTTCTAGTATCAGTGTGGAAACAGGCTCAGACCTAGTCCAGTTAGGTTCAGAAAAATTAATCAGAAGATTGGCCACTATATAATAATATTTGGGACCACAGAAGCTCACAGAGATCATCCCACTAAGATTAGAGGAGTTGAAATCAGTTGAAGACAGTGGAGTTAATGCTTACTGAGAATTCTTAACATCTCAAGGGACCTGAGACAGTAAATATTATCTTCCCTGTTTTAAAAGTGAGGAAAACTTGGATCAATGACACAAAACAACTTGCTCATGGGCTCATGACTTGTGGAAGTGTTAGAGGCAGGAATTATTCTAAGGTTTCTTCTGATTTGCTCTCTGCCAACTGACTTTCCTCCTTTAAAAAGAAAAATTCAAAAACTTTCTTAAAGGTTAGTTAATTGTTCTTGGTCCCTCATTAAAAACATTTTGTTAGAGGGGTAGATTTCAACTTGTAAACAACAACAATTAAAAGTGTGGGACTATTGAGGAATATAGCAAGATCCTTATCAGTGGAGGTCAATCAATATAGGCAAGATGGCCACTTGTCAGCAATGTTTAGATGGCATTCCTCTTCAGCTCAGACCAAATGATCTCAGGGAAATTGCCCCCCACCCTCAACCCAAATTGGCTCTATAGCTGCTTTTTATATGTTTTAAAGAGTAAAAACAGTATGACATTGTGAAAAGAAGGCTGGACTTGGAAGTCAGAAAAGACTTGACATCAAACCTTGTGTCTAATACTTACACAAACCTGGGCAAATTGTTTTCTGTCTCTGATCTTTGGTTTCCTCATCCATAAAATGGAATGATTAATAATATCTAAATGACCTATTTTCTCAGGTTGTTGTAAAGATCAAATGAATTTACATATGGAAAGGGCTTTATGAATCTTAAATTGTTGTATAAATGCCAGCCATCTCTACTATTAAATAAAGCCTTTGTTTCAAACTATATCATGCATTCCACAGAACTGGATTTTATATATGATTAGCAGGTCTGTCAGTTCCACCAGCCAGGGGCAGGCTGAGTTCTAAGCAGTAGATCAGATCACTATTGTTAGCATTGTATGGCAAAACTGGGTTCAAAAAACAACAGCCAAAAAAATTAATTAGTGCTACTTTTGAAAGGATATCTTTGAATCTGGAGGGAAAAGATGTAGGTGGAAACATTCTGGGCTAACACAGTTTGGTAGCTGGGACTTGCATGGTTCTGAGAGATGGTTTTCAGAGGAGTCTCTCAGGTTGGGTTTTCAATGGATTTAGGATAAGAGGAAGGATGTTAAATTAAATAAATGATGGGCTTAGGGAATATTAGCTCCCTTAAGAGAGAGATGAAGCAATTTTACCAAGATTAGGGCTGCTAGATGTCAGAGATTAGGAAGCTAACTTTGGAAATTTTCTAGATTGGCCATTGTTCCAGCCCTGCTTTCATATCTCAATGAAGAACACTGGATTTGGTGGTGTCAGATCTGAGTTTGAAACTCAATTCTGTCACTGGACAGTTAGGTGGCACAGTGAGTAAGCAGGCAAAAAGCTGAGTTCAAATCTGACAGCAGACATCTGGACAAGTCATTTTCATCCCGTTTGCCTTAGTTTCCTCATCTGTAAAATGAGCTGGAGAAGAAAAAGTCAAACCACTTTATGATCTTTGCCAAGAAAACTCAAAATGAAATCAGTATCCACTGACTGATATCCCTTGTATCCCACAAGGGAGCTAAGACTAGATAAATTCTTAAATTCTCTTCCAATATTTAATCCTAGGATCCTACTAAGAATTTGGGTTACTGCTTTGCCAATTGAACTTAAAAGTCAATCCTGGGCCAGAGTTAAGGTTGTCCAATGTGCAGTCATGAGATAAATGCATCTCCTTTGGCAGTTAAAGTCAAGTGGAACATGATAACCCTCTGTCAATCTTGCAACATGTCACCAGAATAAATTCAGGGAGCTCCAGAATCTCAGTTTCTGTAGAGATCTTGAGAGCATTTTAGATTTTCAAGGGTAAATGAACCACATTTATCAAATTTCAGCCTCGTTATACATTCATCATATTACTGTCTATGCTATAGATTTGTGTTGACATATGAATCCTAGGAGGTAGCCATTTGGGAGATGGTGAGTCTTCTCTAATTTTCTATCTTTCCCAGGGCCTATCAAAATATATTGCACACAATGGACTTTGACTTACTGCTGGCCTAGCAGTGTGGGAGGTGAAAAGAATTCTGGCTTTGGAGCCAGAGGATCTGGGTTCTCAGTGTAATGGCTTCTCTCACTTAGATGTTTTGATTTGTTTTAAGTGTGAATTATTATTATGCTCTCCAAAAATTCTCCCTAAATAGGAAAAACCTTCCCATCACCACTCCTCAGGAGGAGTAAATTCCTAGAAAGTATGGATTATTTAATTTTTGGTTTGGTATGCTTATTAAATGAATGAATGAATGCTATATGAATGAATTTAAATGAAAGCTAGATATGGACAGTAGGTTATGAGCCATCCTTCAGAAGCATAAGAGTTCTCTCTATATAAAAGCTGATATGAAATGTAGAGAAAACTAACACTTTATTCTAGGTTTAAATATTATTCTAATGATGCCCCCCTTGTCATTAATCCCAGATGTTTTCTTTAATAAAATGAAAAGGGAATGATAGATTCTTATTGTAACAAAAGTTACATTCATATGTAAATGCAAATGAAACTCATTTCTGCATTGAATTTGGATACTTTCTGAGAGAACTGCAGTGGAATCGTTGTGTTCCACCTCCTTCAATTTTTAAAATTATGCCTTTAAAATTTGGCTCCCTTAAATGCAACAAGAGAGTATTGTATGTAATAGACAAATTTCCTGGACCAAGATAATGGGAGATCAGATAACAGCTTTCCTGTGTAAATAGATTCAGTAATTCTGTTACAGGCACATTGTCTCAAAATGGGAGGCTACAAATTAAACAGTATCAACAGATGCACAAGTACTGAGTGATCTTTCTTTGATCATTCCGTTAGTAAATATCAGACATCAGCTATTTGTTTTCCTGCAGTGCAAGATATTTCCTTAGAATTGTTTCTTTGCTTATCAGATTCAATAAAAATGTTTTGTCTGCCACAGATAATTGCAAAGTTAAACTTTACTTAGGGTAGCATCCTAGATTCCAGGAATTTTCACTGGCTATTCCCCATGCTTGGAATTCTCTTTACTCAGTCTTCTACTTTCCCTCAAGCCTCAGGTAAAATATGACCTTCTATAAAAAGTCTTTTCCAGTCTCTGTTAAGGCCTTCCTCTTGTTGATTATTTCCAATTTATCCCATATATATGTTGTTGTTTTTAGTTATTTGTGTGTTTTCTCTTCCTCTATTAGATTGGGAGCTTCTTGTGAGCAGGGACTTTTTCCTCTCCAGAGCCCAGTTCATAGGAAACTCTTAATAAATGCTTTTGATTGAATGGATTAGGCACTGGGCTTGAATCTCAGTTCATCTACCGAGGAGTCTTAAAAGGAGCTGAGAGAATGGGGGTAGGGTGTCAATACCAAAGAATTGAAGCCACAGTAAATAAATAATGAAGTAAATAAATAAATAAAACACTTGTAGACTTGGCCTACATGAAGCTTAAGGTCCCATTACTTATTTAGAACTTTACCCTGATTAATAAGGCAAACTCAGAACAAAGAAAATTAAAAGGAGTTTATTACAAGTACTTCAAGATAGCAATAAGTCAAGGGGCTGATCACTGGAGGTCTGGAATGGCTTCAAAGTGGGGCCAGCTTTTATTGTTAACTTGTGTAATGAGATAAACAATTCAGATAGACCATGTTAGAAAAAGAGATTTTTTTCTCTTTTTCTAGCAACTCAGTTCCTCCCCAAAGTAGCAAGGATAAGGCTACATACAGATACATACAGGTGTGTATGGAGGTGTGTATGTGACTTGATCATGTGACAGATATCTGGGGACCTCCCTCAATACTGATTTATTAGCAGATCTGGGAACAATGAGTCACTTAGAATAATTTTGAATGGTTATAAAGTGTTTTGACTTGAACTATCAGGAAAATTGTTGAATCTACTTCTGAAAAGAATTCATGATTAAATAGGACCCTTTTTAATAATGGTATAATGCAGTAATGGACAACTAGATGATACAATAAGATAGAGCACTACACTTGGAATCAAGAAGACTCATCTTCCCTAATTCAAATCCAGCCTCAGACACTTACTAGCTATGTGAGCCTGGGCAAGTCACCTCACCCTGTTTGCTTCAGTTTACTCATCCAGAAAATGAGCTGGAGAAGGAAAAGGCAAATCATTTCAGAATCTCTGTCAAGAAAACTCCAAATGGGGTCATGAAGAGTAATACATGACTGAAAATAATTCAACAGAAACAACATGACGCACTAGTAAGAACAGTTGACTAGAAACCAGGAAGTCTAGTCACATGTCTGCCTCTCTTAGATTCATTTTCCTCATCTTTAAAAGCAGGTTAGTCTAAAAAGATCACTAAGATAGCTTCCAGCTCTAAATCTAGTCCCTTCAAGGCATTATTTTTCTGGGAATGCCAATGTCTAATTTTTTAGCAGAAAGAATCCACTTCCTGATTGAATCATTTTACAGATAGTTTCATGCACAGAATTCTGAAATATTATAGCTGGAATATGATGAGATTAATGTTCAGGAAAACAGTAATGAGATTTAGGAGAGCAACTTTCACCAAATGTTGGGATTTAACACCAAATGTTGGGGTGCAATCATGTGAAGAATTCACAATGGCCTTTCTTTTTGACAAAAGATAGGTTTATTTAACAGAAGAAGTTATAAACAAAATGAAGAGGTAAAATAAATGCCAGGAATGATAGATGTGAAATAGTTAGGAGAATATATAATTAACAAGGAGTGGTTTTAACACTTAATAGTGGAAAAGACAAGTTCCCTAGTGGAACTCACAATCAGGAGAAAGGGAATGCTCCATGAGATGGGAGACCCCATTGACTGGCAGGCTAAATCTATGGAGAAGTTCAACATTCTAAAAAAGTTAGTTAGAAAACAAAGAGAAAAACACCATGAGACATGATAAGGGGATGAGAGGAAAGACATCATAAGGCATGGGGGGAAGAGGAGAAAGACATCATGTGGCAGAATGCTGTAAAAGACTAGCCTAAAAGGGATTCAGCAAGAATGGCATGGGCCATGGACAGATTGATAGAGGAAATTTAACCTTGGGGGTTTGACATAATTTGGCTTTTTGATTGGAGACAGTAAGTTGGAGTGATACAAGACCCCCATGGGGGTAGGCTTGTAAAGTTAACAGATCCCAAATAGTGCCTTTCCCTGCTTGTCTGAGGGAGTAATTTTATCAGTACTTGAGGCTTTCACTACCAACCCCACCTAGTGGCCTAGGTCCTCATCAGAAGCTTTTCTGGTCCAAAAGCCATATGTTATAGATCACAAAATGGAATAGAATTTGGAAACCATCAAGTAGAACGGCTTTATTTTGCATTCAATTCAACTGAAGCATTCTGCTGTAAAATGATCTCTGCCCTCCAGAAGCTTATTCTCTGGGAACTGTGAGAGAGACATGCACATAGGCAAGTTCATATAAAATAAATACAGGGGAACTTGGGAAAAATGAGAAAAAAACTTTTAGTAAAAAAAGAAGTGATACCTGAAGGAAGTTTTAAATTCAATGGGGTAGAACCTATCTAAGGAGTGAGAAGAGTCTCAGTCTATGGCTCAGGAAATGGAATATTCTCTGTACAAGGACCATCAAGGGGTCAAACTGGATATAATGTAGAATATATGATGGAGAGTGATGCGGAATCATCCTCAAAAGACAGCTTTAGAGCCAGACTGGGGGTGGATTTAAAAACAAATCAACAGTCTGTATTTCATCCTAGAGTTAGTGGAGAGCCACAGAGGTTTCTTAAGACTAGAGAATTTTGACAAGCACAGTGTTAGAGCTGGGGCTGGAACACCACTCATCATTCATTGTCCCTCCTATCCCCACAGGGTTTAATTAAGATAGTTTGAATTAGGAAAACTTTTTATGTAGAAGTATGGAAAAAAAAATCTTAGTAGGTTGATGTTGTTAAATCAAACCTCTGCTTATGGCAAATGTTTCCAAGTGCTTTTTTTTTTTTTTTTTGCAAGGCAATTGGGGCCACATCACTATTAAGTATTGTGTCTAATTCCAGACTTGAACTCAGCTCCTCCTGACTTCAGGGCTAGTGGTTTATCCACTGTGCCATCTAGCTACCTCTCCAAGTGTACTCTATACTTTCAACAATTCAAGAAATAGGTATTTAGACTACCATATGTAAGACACCGTGCTAGGTAGGAATTCAAAGATTAAAATGAGACAAATCTGGTCCTCATACTATAAGGTGAATGATAGAAAAAATATACAAGTTCATTTCAAGGAGAATTGAGGAAGGGGAAGCTCTAAAGCTCTAAAAACTGGGAAGGTTAGAGATAGCTCCCGGCGGAAGTGACCCCCTAACCTGGGCCTTGAAGGAAGAATGAAGTTGGAGTCCATAGCAGTCATATGCAAAAAGCAGAAGATGAATTTTCTCATCTGGGGAACAGTTAAGTTGTCCAATTTGACTGGAACTTAGAGCTCAATTTGTGAGATGTGGGTGGAAAGGGAGACACATTTGTTGGACTCACTCTTTTTTTTATTTTTTTATTTTTTTGCTTGTCTTACTGACCTGGAAAGAACTGAAATGAATAAGAACAGAGGTTCTCTGAGCCAGCATTTTTCAAAGGGAGACATAAAATGCAATCAAGTCTAAACTCATTTATGCCAGATGCTTGAGGAAGAATATTCATTCCTGCTTCCAGGCCAGTAAGAGACTCTTTAGCAATCCAGATAAATCATATACCTAAGAATTCTTTATTCATAAAGAATTAACAAACAGCTAGATGTTCAGTAGATAAAGTACCAGCTCTGAAGTTAGGAGAACCTGAGTTCTAATTTGACCTCAGACATATACTAGCTGTATGACCCTGGGCTTATCATTTAACTCCAATTGTCTTCCAAAAAAAGAAAAGAAAAGAAAATTAATGCAACTCTGAGAGGAGTTTAGACTAAAGAGTTGAATGGACATATTGGAATTATCTAGGCAAATGAAGCTCATGGCCTTGCAAGATTTTGATCTGAATAACCAGCATAGCTACTGTTTATAGACTTGTCCTGAGAAGAAGTTGCTCGTTGGTGGATTTGGTGTGTTTTTATTAAATATTGTGATTTAGTCATAAGAAGAGTGAACTAGAAGCCAACAGGCCTGGGTTATAGTCCCAGATGTGTCAATAACTAGATATGTGACTTTGAACAAATGACCTCACTTTCCTGGGCTTTAGTTGCCCAATCTATAAAATAAGATCAGATTAGATTGTATCCAAAGTTTCCTTTAACTCAGAAACTTTCTGTGATTCTTAGAGAATTGGTTTATATATAAACTAAATTTTCAATAGAATTATGTATATTGCATTCTTGGAGCTCAGTACTGGGAAATTCCAAAGTTCCAAGAAAGGATGAGGAGAATGTGTGGTCATTGCTCATTTTCAATGAAAAGAAAATGAGGTGATTTTTTGGCATCAGTTTAATTCTCCTCCTACCTGAATTACAATAAAAACTGGCATTCATACAAGGTATCTCAAAAGTCTTTGTGCAGTTTGAAGTTTTAATTGCTATTAAAGCTTCAAATGTCACCATGACTTTTGAGACATATATATATATAATATATAATATAATATATAAATATATATTGTGGCTTAAAAGAGATTCTGATTCACTTATTTGATTCCAACAACAATCCTGTGGAGTGGGTACTACAGGTATTATTACTCCCATTTAATAGGCAAAGAAACTGAGGTCCAGTATATTAAGCAACTCACCTGTAGTCACACAACTAATAAATGTTGAAGGCAGTATTTAAACCTAGAGCTCCCCAAATTCTAAGTCTTGCATTCTTTCCACTGTACCCTGCTGCTTCTCAGTAGAAAGTTATTGAATGGTTTTCTTGGGGGTTTTTTATGTATATTTATTTTTGTGGATTCTTTTTAAATTAGCGGGTTGTCTCTTCTCCATCAGCCAACAACATCTGTTTCTACGGGGAGTGCTCATATTACTGCTCTACGGAACATGCTCTGTGTGGGAAGCCCGATCAAATAGAAGGATCTCTTGCAGCCTTCCTGCCCGACCTGTCCCTGGCAAAGAGGAAAACATGGCGAAATCCGTGGAGACGGTCGTACCACAAACGCAAAAAAGCAGAGTGAGTCATTCCCTTTGCCAGCAACTGTTGGGAGGCAGAAAGCAGAAAACAGCTTTCATCTCAGGCAGGGGGGTACCCAAAGCCAGGGACTTGACTCCTGGAAGAGTATGAAAGACTAAGTCCCACTGTAACTCCTCTTCTCTCCCTTCTCCTTTCTTGTTTTTTAAGATGAAGTTTAAAATACTAGTGTAGATGATGATTTAGGATTATATATTTAGAGCAGAGACTCATTAATCTTTTTGTGCTATTGGGAGTCTAATAAAACCCATGGATCCCTTCTCATAAAAATGTTTTTAAATGCTTAAAACAAAATATATGTAAGCTCACAAAAGAAACCAATTTTATTGAAATACAATTATCAGAATATTAAATATTTTAACCCCAGGTCAAGAACTCTTGCTCCAGAGCTTCAAGGAACCTTAGAGATCACTAAGTGCTCTTTCATGCTATGAATATGAAAACTGATGGCCAGGGAAATTAGATGACTTAGCAGAAGCCATGGAAGCTGATGTGGCTGCCCATTGCATTAAAAAGAAAACTAAATCTAGAGTTGAATCACCTAGGACTGGATGCTGGAATCTTGACTCAGCCTCTTACTACTTATGTGACTATAGAAAACAAATCACTTAACATTCCTAGACCTCAGTTTCCACAGTTCTCAAATTAAAGAGTTGTACTTGATAATTTTAAAAATCTAGGGGGCAGCTAGGTGGCACAGTGGATAGAGCACCAGCCCTGAAGTCAGGAGGACCTGAGTTCAAATCTGGTCTCAGACACGTAACAGCTGTGTGACCCTGGGCAAGTCACTTAACCCCAATTGCCTCAGGGAAAAAAATCTTGTTCTATTCTGGATCATGAACCTATTTTATTTGCTGCATAGATAAGGGTTAGTTGTAATTCACCCACTAATTTTTCAAGTTAGTAAGTGTTGATAATAAGCACATTAAATTTGACTTTTGTCATCTTGTTTATACTATATTTATACTTGTTTAATAAACGATGGCACAAAGGCAAGCTTCAAGCCAGACCTGGCTAATTTATTTAAAAAATTGTTACAATCCAATTTAATGAGGTTTTATTTACAATATTGCTTAATATAAGTGAGCTTCAACTGGGACATCAAAAATCTTTTTCCATATGAAGACTTTTATAATAGTATTTATAATTAAATAAAAGAGATGCTTTGGACCTGAGAAGATCCCTTTGGGGAAATAAAAGGAGAAAAGCCTTTTTTGCACCTTTCCTCCCAATAGAAACCTGGGAGGTTGATGGGATTGTGTTCAGTACTCCTCACCTTTGTTTTCTGAATCCATCCCTTCCCCATTCCACCTCCTGTCAATGCCATCATTCACTTTAACTTCACCACTATATTCTACCAAACATACACAACAGCCCTTCTCCTGTCAATATAGATAGCTCCCCACATATACTGATGCTCTTTTCTCTGTAAAAAAGAGAAGCAATCAATTCACACCTGGGTGCCAACTAGATAATGTGTTAACCCTCCCTGTAGTGCTTGGATAGAAAATCCTCAGAGAAAAACTAGTTGTAAATAAAGGAAAGATTTAGTAATGGTAGAATTTCAGACAAAAGGCAATAGCTCAGTGGGGGAGATATGCACTTCCCCTTAAGGCTGTCTCTGTCCCCTATTTAACAAGATATCCCAGCTAGCTGACTTTTTTTTCTATAAAGCTGGGCCCCAAATACTCCTCTTATTGAAATTTTTTACTCATTGTCAATGTAGATGCTGTTACTGATTTAAGTCCATAGAATAGGTCGTACTTTTGTGCAGGTATGTGCATGTATGGCTTTGCCACGAGCTAGGCTCCCTAAGAGTATGCTATTTATTTATATAACTGAGAACTAAAGGAGAATTGCAGAGAGAGAATGGTACTTAGTGCCCAAAAGGAAGGAGAATTAGGGAAAAGAGTCATGGCACATTCCTAAGAATCTTGATTTTTGGATGAGTTTCTCCTTCAGTATGATTAAAGAATATCTAGAAATGATTTTGTCTATCCTTTTAAGGTCAGTGGTCCAACTTAGTAAGAAATGTTACCTAAACTATTCTTAAAAAATGGCACTTTCCCTATTCACAAGGAACTTACCACACTGCTTTTTTGATAATTTATCTAAGTGATTAACATTCTTTTTAAAAATTAATTTTATTTTGTTAAATATTTTTCAATTATATGTAAAAAAATTGACAATCATTTTTTAAAAATTTGAGTTCCAAAATTTCTCACTTCCTCCTTGAGAAGGCCAGCAATTTGATATCAGTTATACATGTGAAGACATTCAAAACATATTTCCACACTATCCATGTTGCAAAAAAAAAAAAAAAAGAAAGAAAGAAAGAAAGAAAGAAAGAAAGAAAGAAAGAAAAAAAGAAAATCCACAAACAAAATAAAGCAATAAAAACAATGAGGGTTAAAACAAAATATCCTTTAATCTGAATTCAGAGTTCATCAGTTTTCTCTTTACAGATGGATAGTATTTAGGATTGTCTTTGGCAATTGTCTTGATCACAGTAATCAAATCTTCTATAATTGATCATCCTTAAAATTTTGTTATTACTGTATATACCATTCTGCTGGTTCTGCTCACTTCACTTTGCATCAATTCGTACAAGTCTTTGCAGATTTTTCTGAAACCATCCCACCTTATTATTTCTTATAGCACTATAGTAGTATTCCATCACAATGTTATACCACAACTTATTCAGCCATTTTCCAATTGATAGATGTCCCCTCAATTGCTAATTTTTTACCACTACAAAAAAACCTGAGTCCTTCTCTCCCTCCCCCCCCTTTTTTTTATCTTTTTTGAGTTACATACATAGCAGTGGTATATTACTGGGTCAAGAGTCTGCATGGTTTGTAATTCCAAATTGTTCTTCAGAATGATTATATTCTAGTTCACAATTCCACCATAGTGAATGAGTATGCCAGTTTTTCTACATCCCCACCAACATTTGTCTTCCTTTTTGTATCATGCTGGCCAATCTGATTGGTGTGAGGTGGTATCTCAGAGTAGTTTTAATTTTCCTTTCTGTAATCAGCAGTGATTTAGAGCATTTTTTTTCATGTGACTATTGATAACTGATTTCTTCTTCTGAAGACCACTTATTCACATCCTTTGAAAATTAGGGAATGGCTCTCATTTTACTTCCTGTGATGCCTTCTATCTCTTATTTAATCATAAATTTTTCTCTTAATATCTCTGACTTCTATACTTTTCTATACTTTCCTAATTTACTTATGATATTACCATTTGTATCTAAGTAATTTATTCATTTTGACCTTATCTTGGTGTATAGCATGAGATGATAGTCTATGCTTAGTTTCTGCCAAACTGCTTTTTAGTTTATCCAGCAATTTTTGTTGAATGTTGAGTTCTTGGATCTGTAGACATTTGTTACTATGTATTGTGTTCTTAATCTATTCCACTGATCCACCATTTTCTATTTTTTATCAAGTACTGCATTATTTTGAATAATTATCACTTTGTAATACAGTTTGAAATGTGAAACTGTTAGGCAGCCTCCCTTCACATTTTTCCCCATTAAGTTCCTTGATATTCTTGACCTTTTGTCCTTCCATATGAATTTTCTTATTTTTTTCTAACTCTATACAATAATTCTTTGACAGTTTGATTGCTATGGCATTGAATAAGTAAATTAATGTAGAATTATCATTTTTATTGTATTATTGGCTTAACTTACCCATGAGCAATTAATATTTCTTCAATTTTTGTTTAGATCTGTATTTATTTCTTTGAAAAGTGTATTGTGATTGTATTCATATATTCCCTGGGTTTGTCAGGGCAGTAACTGCTGTTCTTAAAGGTAGAAAGACATTTCTTACTTAGGTTTAATGCATAATATTGCCTACTGCAATTTGAAGTCATTTCTCCATTTTTGTCTTCTTTCAATAAGGAGCTCCTTAAAGCTGATTCATTGTGTCTTCAATTGTCCTTAAAATAAATTGGTTCATTATTAAGATAAGAATTGCCTTCATGCCAGTTGTTCCTTTCAGATGGGAAGTGGACCCAGATTACTGTGAAGAGGTGAAGCAGACACCACCATATAATAGCAACCGCATTTTGGATATAATGGACATGACTATTTTTGATTTCTTAATGGGTATGTGTCCGATCCTATTAAATTAACTGTAAAAAGAATTTGAATTATTGGGAGGGCCATGTGTAACCAAGCAATTTTTGATACACAGCATGAATATATGAGCCTATTTTTTACGGAAGACAGATCTACTTAAGTAACAAAATAGATTAAAATCATCAAATATTAATACAGATGCATTGTTAAAAATCACAGGGCATAATGCTACAGCTTGTTATTTCTATGAAATTGGTCTAATAGTTTGAGCAGGCACCTAAGATTTACTATTTTTATTATAGTTGTTAGGGCTTAGAAATTACATATAAGGAGAGTAAGAAATACCCTGCTCTGTGCAAGAAGCTAATGTCTCTTATTTTATATGCTTGAATTTTCACCTTCCAAGATTCAAAGTTCTTTTTGGTTCCCTCCACAGGAAACATGGATCGACATCATTATGAGACTTTTGAAAAGTTTGGCAATGAAACATTTATTATTCACTTAGACAATGGAAGAGGGTAAGGTTCTTTGTTCTTCTAGATAAAACAATAGAATTGTAACATTTCCATTTAGTTGTATATTCATCTTTCCAAAACTTCAAACATCTGGTAGCCTTCCTAAAAGTGGAATTAAGCAAAAGAGTCCTGTTAAAAAATAA
Source organism: Myrmecobius fasciatus (assembly GCA_023553655.1). NCBI lineage: Eukaryota > Metazoa > Chordata > Mammalia > Dasyuromorphia > Myrmecobiidae > Myrmecobius > Myrmecobius fasciatus. The sequence continues at coordinate 377,372 of JAJPUD010001654.1, read as the reverse complement.
ATGAGATTTATTAAAGATGAAAGCAAATTTGCGTACTGAAACAAAAAAAGAAAAGAAAAAGGAAATAAGAATGGAGACAAATCTGTTACAGTGTCTATGTACCTGCTTTTTTAATAGAAGTACCAAGCCATTCAGGTCCATTGATTTAGAATTACATGTAAAATTGGGGGGAGGGAGATTTTTTAAAAAATTATTAAATTAAAATTAATTACCTTTTGGAAATGGAAAGATAACTGTGAGATAAAAGTGACATTTGATAGTAGAGAGAAAATGGAAAGATTCCTAGCTTACCCACAGTCTGGGACCATTTGATATAGGGTCAAACTACCTTATTTGCCTTAATATCTGATATATGTAAAATACTTTGTAGATTTTAAGAGATTATATAAATGGTAGCTATTTTTATCACTATTGCTAGCAATAGTCTCTGTGGGCATCTCTGGATTATGTTTATATTGATAACCCTCAGTCATCAACAAAGGGTGGGGACAAAAATTTATTAAGCACTTACTATGTGCCAGGCAACTATGTTGATAAGTACTTTACAAATATTATCTCATTTGTTCCTTACAACAACCCTGGAAGGCAGGTGATACTGTTATCCCCATTTTACAGATGAAGAAACTGAGGCAGGCAGAGGTTAAGTAAATCAGGTAAAATCACACACAGCTACTAAGGTCTGAGATGAGATTTGAATTCAGGTCTTCACGCTTTAGGCCCAGCACTATCTAGTTGCCTTATCCCCTTAAAGCATTAAATTGTGTTCATTAAGCTCAGTTTAAGACCCAAGAAACTATGCTGCTAGCAGTTTTATAAAGATTTCCCACCAAAATGGGTAAAATAAGAAATGCTTGGATATATGAAACTGAAAGCTCCAGTTATCTGGAAAATTCATTTATGTAGAACACCCCATTCCATGTTGAAACTGGCTAAATGAGCCATTACTGTAATTATACTATACAATAAACTATTTGACAGTTCATATCTCCCTGAATTTCCATCTTTACCCAACAACTCTCTGTTCATTCATCTGTGCCTTCTCTTTTTCTGGTCTAGTCAACTCCAGCCAGCTCCAGCATAATGACAGGCTTCTCTTACGCCTATGTGTTTTACAGAACACATATAGATGCATACTTGACATTCTGTGACTCCCAATGTGACTATATATAATGTATTTCTTGCTTCAAATAGGTTTGGAAAATACTCCCATGATGAGCTCTCCATTTTGGTGCCTTTAAATCAATGCTGCAGGTGAGTTCTTTTGTGATTAGTCCCAGTTGTTAATGAACTCTTTTGTCCATCAATTATCATTACAAAAAGTCCTGAAAATATAATGTTTGAAATTAAATCAGCCATTTTTTCAACCCTTGCATGATAAGCAGAGCTGTAACTGGTCCAAGGCAAATCTAGCTTTGCCCATGTCACCAACATTTGGTGGGAAAGCATGCTTACTCCCTGAGAAAAGTATATGTCTTTTCCTCAATATCTAGTGTCCCAATGCCTCTTGAACTTCCTAGCCATCTATGTATTAATATTAATTACTACATATAGCATAACTACCTATAGGGTCCTATTGTTTTGTTTTTTTTTTTCCTCTCCCTGAGTTCATTTTCCTTACTGGTTCTCGTGGGAAGTGAGGACCAGACTTTCTTTTCTTTTCTTTCTTCTTCTTCTTCTTCTTCTTTTTTTTTTAATAATAATAGCTTTTTATTTTTCAAACTACATGCAAAAATAATTTTCAATATTCACCCTTGCTTGTGTTCCAAATTTTTCTCCCTCCTTTCCTCCTCCCATAGACATCAAACAATCCAATATGTTAAACATGCAACTTTTCTAAATATATTTTCACATTTATCATGCTGCACAAGAAAAATCAGATCAAAAGGGGGGAAAATGAGGGGGGAAAAACAAGCAAGCAAACAACAACAAAGAAGGTGATCCACATTCAGTCCCCATGATCCTCTCTCTGGATGCAGATGGCTCTCTCTATCACAAGTCTATTGGAATCTGCCTGAATAACCTCATTGTTGAAAAGAGCCCCATTCATCACAGTTGATCATCACATAATCTTGTTGTTACTGTGTACAGTGTTTGTTCTCTTGGTTCTACTCCATTTAGCATCAGTTTATATGTCTCTCCAGACCTCTCTGAAATCATCCTGCTGGTCATTTCTTACAGAACAATAATATTCCATAACATTCACATACCATAATTTATTCAGCCATTCTCCAATTGATGGGCATCCATTCAGTTTCCAGTTTCTTGCCACTACAAAAAGGGCTGCCACAAACATTTTTGCACATGTGGATCTTTTCCCCTTTTTAATGATCTTTTTGGGATACAGACCCAGTAGAGATATTGCTGGACTAAAGGGTATGTTCAGTTTGATAGCCTTTGGGCATAGTTGCAAATTGCTCTCCAGAATAGTTGGATCAGTTCACAACTCCAGCAATAATGTATAAATGGTGGTGGGCCAGACTTTCTAAGGGATAATTGACATCTATCTGATTCTACTGTACCCACTTTCAGAGGCTGTCCTCTGCAATGCTATACCCTTTCATGCCCAAATGAAATTAATCCAACTAGCTACTCCTCTGATCACAAGAAAACAGAGACATGATGTGAGTGGTACTGAATCAGTTTATATTTGAATACAATAATACATCATTTTGAGAAAAAATAGCATTAGAATACAAATACCTGCTTATTTAAAAAAATTCCAGTTATTCATTAATTGTTTTCAAAATAAGTGGTTTGGTCAGAATGATTGAATTTTAAAACTAATGGAGACCTAAGAGACCATATAATCCAATTTATATATAATTTATGTATCCAATTTATGGATTAGGAAAAATCATTCCAGAAAGAATAGGAATTATTTTGTTGTCTTTATTGGTGTCCTAGCACCTAACATGAGTGCATGACATATAAAAGTTGCTTTATAAATGTTTGTCACTTGACTACTTGATTAATTGCTCAAGCTCTCACAATAAGTTAGTATTAGAGCTGGGACTAAAAATCCCATCTCCTGAATTCTGAAATATTGGGAACAGAGCCATTCATTTCCCAAGTGATCTTTCTCCTAGGTAAGGAGACCAAGGAGGCAGCTGAATGCCTGGATAGTCTTTTGGCTGGGAATGGTAATAGCTCTTCAAGGTGACCCATTTAAAACTAACCCCTTTTTAAAGCAGCTTAAAACCAGTAGAAAAGAAGCCAAGTTTTCATTGGGATGGTTTGTGAGAAATCACATTTCTACAGAGATTCCTACCTACCCCTAGACTTCTTTATCTCCCACTCATCTATCCATCCAAATATCTCCTACATTAAAGATGAAATTATTTTTAATTGCTAATCAATGACTTCTAAGTAATCAGAGCAGTTCTGTGAAGATCCATTGGGAAATAATTCTGTAGGAAAGGTTTTCCTTTAATTCACTTTAAATGAACTCCCTGGATGACATAGATACTTGTGATATGATAAAATGTTCCCTATTTTCCTCAGCTAAGAGTTCTTTGAGAGAAAAGACATAATAACAATAATCATAATAATAAACATTTATATAACACTGAAGTTTACAAAGCACTTTACATACATTATTTCATTTAATCATCACAACTCGGTATAGGGGATATTATTGTTCCCATTTTACAGATGAAAGAATTGAGCTCATGAGAGTTTAAATGATTTGCCTGGGGTCATAAAGCTAGGAAGTATCTGAAGCAGGTATCAAACTTAATAGTAGGTTATCAAATTCCTAAGAGCGATGCTCTAAATCTTATAACACCTAGTTATCCTCAAGGACATGTGCTTTATCCTCTTCCTATATCATATCAAATATGAAATCAGCTACCTGCATTTTAGAATTGCCTTCATTTATTATTATAATCATTATGTATGTTCAATTGTCTCTTCTCCTTTTGCTTGTTTATACAGTTTATATGAGTTTTTTCATGCTTTTTTGAATTCTTTTTTTTAAGCTATACTAATATTTTATTTATACATAGTGCCACTGGTCATTCAGCCTTTTACTAACCCATGGGCACCTGCTTTGTTTCTAGGTTTCATGTTTTGTGCTTTGTTTTGTTTTGCTAGCACAAAAAGTGCTCCTATCAACATTGAACTCTTTTCTAAAGAGCATAAAGTGGGATAGGATTTAGGATTATGGTGGGGGTGGGTAATGGCAGCTAAGCCCACTTTCAGATTCTATATCTTTTTTCTTTTTTTTTTTTCTTTTTGCTGAGGCAATTGAGGTTAAGTGACTTGCCCAGGGTCACACAGCTAGGAAGTGTTAAGTATCTGAAATCATATTTGAACTCAGGTCCTCCTGACTTCAGGGCTGGTGCTATATCCACTGCACCACCTAGCTGCCCCAAGATTCCATATCATTTGCTTGGAGATTATAATAGAGGCCCAGTGACATAGCTCACTGCCCCCATTCATAGGTTCCTAGAACCATAGACTGAGAGCTGAAAGAGGAACCCTAAGAAATCCAATCTAACCCTTTCATTTTACACATAAGAAAATGCAGCCTTAAATAGATGATGTATATAGGTAGTAGAATTAGAATTTATATTTTCAAGTCATGACTCCAGATTTACCTATTGCTCTTTTTGCTATGCTATACTGCCTTCATAAAATCTAGAGCTGGAAGAGATTTAACAGATCATCTAATCCAACTCCCACTTTCTTGGGGAAAAAATGTAATTTGTTTGAGGTTATATAAGAAGAAAAGCTAGGAATTAAACCCAGAGGATATCATTACAATCTAAAATTATTTACTGTTATCATTCAATCAACAATCAAGTTGGAGATATAAAGGCAAAAAAATGAAATTAGTGCCTGCCCTCAAAGAGCTTATATTCTCTTGGGGGAAACAGCATTTTGCATACACAAATATATGCTTATAAATGTCAAGTTAATACAAGGTAATTTCAAAGAGGAATCACTCATAGGTGATGCTGGACATTCTGTTCTCACAGTATTGACCTCCTCCATCCATATTTAGGGTCCCTGAGTGCAAAATTACACCTGTAAAAGTTAGCTAAGATTATAGTAGCTTTGCTTAGACTGTGAGAAATGCCATTTTAGACCTTCGTGAGGTAAAAGAAGTATAGTTAAAAGAACACTGGATAGGGAGTCAATGAGTATGAGGCCAGACTGTGCCTTTTACTGGCTATGTGACCTTGGAAAACATCCTTAAACTCTCTCCATTTTATAAAATGGTGATTTTGGTGCTCTAGACTTCACTGCATTGTTATGCAGATCAAATGAGATAATGATGTAAAGTGCTCCACCATCATAAAACTGTGGTGAGTGGTTCCCATTATTGTACTCTTTATGGGCAGATGCTCCGAAATGCCTTCCTGACTGGCAAAAATAAGGTGGAAAATTGGGTACCTTCGTTCTCAAACAGCTAAAATGTGGCTAATATTATATTGACACCCAGGACTGTAGGAAATAAATTTGAAGTGCAATAGAATTAGTCTTTAAGGCTCTTCTTCCTGTATTCCTCCCCCTGCCAGCCCCTCTGTCCCTGGGCTTTTAAATTATCCTGGTCTTTCCCCCTGGGAAGGAGAAACTCATTTATACTCTAGTGTTAACTCACTGATGGACAGCTAAGTGAATAGAGCTCTGGGCATAGAGTCAGGAGTTCAAATTTGGCCTCAGACATTTACTGTGTGATCTTGGGCAAATCACTTCATCCTGTTTGTCTCAGTTTCATCATATATAAAATGAACTGGAGAAGGAAATGACAAACCATTCTAGTATCTTTTCCAATAAAGCCCCAAATGGGGTCGTGAAGGGGATGGCACAACTGAAAATGATTGAACTGAAGACTTTAAAAGTATTTGTTTTTGTGTGTATATGTGTATATATATGCATGTGTTTATATGTATGTATATGTGTATATATGTATGTGTGTATGTATATTAAACATTTTCAGGTCACAAAGAGTCAGATATGATTGAACAGCAACAACAATGTTAACTCATTGACACTGTAGAAAGCTGACTTATGGGGGAAAATAGTAGAACATCAATACAAAGGAATGAGTCACTAATGGTAGAATTTCAGGAACTGGGGGAGGGGAACCATACTTTAAGGTGGCCCACTTGACTTTAGTCCACTTCCACATAACATCTCCATGACTAGACAAACACAGAATGTCAGAACTAGATAGAGAATATCAGAAATCATATAGGCCAGAAATTCTCAAAACTCTTTTTCTTTTTTCTTTTTTTTTTTCCTGAGGCAATTGGGGTTAAGTGACTTGCCCAGGGTCACACAGCTAGGAAGTGTCTGAGACCAGATTTGAACTCAGGTAGTTCCAACTTCAGGGCTGGTGCTCTATCCACTGCGCCACCTAGCTGCTCCTCAAAACTCTTTTTCATTCTTAAAGTTATTTCTCCCCGCAAAAAGTTTTTGTTTGTGTCTGTCACTTTTTACCATATCAGAAATTAAAATGTCAGTATTATTATGAAAATTGTTTTAGCCCCACATTTCCCAGACCAGATTCTAAGAGCCATTGACTTAAACCAGTCAATGTCTTCATAAGATTGCACCAGAAGATCATAGATCAGAGCCAGAAAACTTCTAAGGCCGTCTGTTTCCAACCTCCTCAGTTTGCTGAGAGGGACCTTGAGGTCCAAAGAGCGATGAAGCTGTTTATCCAATGGTAATAAAAGTAGGAAGTAAAGGAGACTGGATCCAAATTCAAGTCCCCTAAGACTCCAGCTCACTGTTTTCTTATTCCTTGTACAGTATTCAGATGAATAGACTTTGCTCTATAGAAATAAAGTAGTTTACCAATGGTCATGTAGGTAATTAACAGGAAAGCCAAGACTGCAGCCTGCATCTCCAGGATCTTAATCCACTTTCCACCATACACAGAATCTGAACCATACAGATGGCAGAACTGTGAGAGTAACTAATAAAAGAGCTTGGCCTGGGTCACACAAGAGGTGAGAGATGGAGTCCTTGAAGGATATAGTGCCGAGTAGAAGCTACCTATTTCTATACCTGCAGGCAGGCAGCAAGGGCTGGAGAGAATGATTTGTTCCACAGAGGTGCAGTCATGGGGAAAGCCAGTGTGTCTCCAAACACTATAATGAGTCTTAATTGTCAAAGGAAGAGAAAGGCCCTGAGCATAGGGCTAGGCAGCGGGCAGTAGGGGAGAAAGAAAGGAGGAAATATGCTTTCTGACATCACTGAAACAGGACAAGGGAGAGAGAAAGCATCCCTCCTCACCCTGCCCATAGGAAGAGTAGAGCAAGGGGAATAAGGGGGAAGTGCTCCCCAAGGAGAGGTCAGTACTGCTCCTAGTACTTTTTAAATATCCTGTTCTGGAACAAAGCTCTGGTTACACAACCTAGCTTACCTAGATTGCCGATCAAATATATTACAGATTTTTTTTGTTGTTGAGTCATTTTCATACATGTCCAATTCTTTATGATTTTCTTGGGATTTTCTTTACAAAAATATCAGACTAGTTTGCCATTTCCTTCTCCTGCTCATTTTACAAATGAGGAAACTGAGGCAAACATGGTTAAGTGAATTGCCCAGAATTACATAGCTAGTCAGTGTCTGACTTCAGATTTGAACTCAGGTCCTCCTGACTCCAAGACCTTGTGCTCTATCCAATGTGCCATTTAGCTGCCATATATGACTGCTAGATCCTGATGAATGCAAATAATGAATCCCATGAACTTTTTTTGAATTTTTAAAAATTTGTACTGCACATTTCCATTGGATTGGCGCCAAATACAATATTTTACATAATTATTACTTCAAATAATTATAATCGGAATACATGAGGATTTTGTTGTTCACACTAATCCAAACTACCTTTGTGCTATCTCTTCTCCTTTTAATCTTATCCCATTATGAGTTCCCAAGAGCCAATGAAGTATATCTATTTTCTGTTCTGGTTTGCCAGAGATCTGGAGACTGAGGTTTTTTTGCTCTCTTTTCAGAATAAGGAAGTCCACCTACCTGCGACTACAATTGCTTGCTAAGGAAGAGTACAAACTGAGCGACTTGATGGAAGAGTCTTTGCTCAAAGACAAAATCGCTCCCATTCTCTACCAGTTACATTTAGAGGCCCTGGATAGACGGCTACGAATTGTTCTCCAGGCTGTTAGGGACTGTATAGAAAAAGATGGTTATAACAGCGTGGTTGAAAATGACTTTGACACTGCCAACACGATCACAACCAAGAGGTAGTAAAATTAAAGCAGCGTTCCTGTTTTTACAAGTGAAATAAGGAAAAGAAGAAAAAAGTCTTGCAAGAGACTATGTGTACGCCACTTTGTGAATTCAGTGAATTCAGAATTGAGATATAATTGTTCCCAAAGTAGGTAAAGACACTCTGAGAAAGATTAGATAATTATGAACTAAGTCTAATGCAATGCTTATAAGTAGTTCCCCGAAACAATATGAAAGTGTTGGAAAAATATTATGATCACTGACAGATGAAATGGATTGGTGGCAACTGCGTGCTGTCTTTTTTTTTTTTTTTTGTATGGAAAGAAGGCCTTTGATATTTTGTATTTGCATATGGTATCTATATATGTATGTGTAGATACATATGTTTATATACATATGTACATATACATACATATATATGTATGTGTGAACCACAGATCTACCTACCAAATTTCACAAAGGAAAGGCAACATCATCTGATACCTCACCATTTATTCCAGGTGACATCTGCTTGGTCGATTATGTTAATCCATCACGTGCTGTCCTGTGCTAGACCTGATCCAAAACTAAAAGTTTGGGGTGTGCAGGGGGGTTGGGCCTCAGCGCTTAAAGAACTGAGAGGAAAACTCTGAAAGCTCAGTGGTTAATCCAAATGGAATTTCAATAATTGTTCATTTTCAGAAAATACTTGAATGTTGGTTTTTACAAAGTGATGTAAAATGATGAGTTGTTCTATTTATCCATCACTAAGTAGCAATCCTGACCTTTCTAGATGGGCAAAGGGAAACCGCTACTGTCCTGACTTTGCTTTTGATAGTTTGGTGTAAATATATACATATATGAGTAAATCTGCAGTCTGCAGCCATAGGCTTACTTTTGCAGCATTTTTTATTTTATTTTATTTTATTTTTGTGGAATTGTTTGCAACGTGGTACAAGTACAATAAAAATATGGCAGATGTGTAGCTGGACTGCTTCTGTGGGTTACTTGTCAATTATAGAACTGGAAAGGACCTCAAACAATCCTTTCTGCCTGAAGCATGAATTCACTCTTCAGTGTCCTCAACAACAATAAAAATAGTTCTGACACTTTAAGGTTTGCAAAGTACTTTACAAATATCTCATTTGATCCTCACTACAACTCTGGGGCTCCGGGCTATTGTTATACCAGTTTTATAGATGAAATTGAGGCAGACAGATATAAAGTAACACAATTATTAAGTATCAGAGGCTAGGTTGGAACTCAGGTCTTTCCAACTATAGATGCAGGGTTTGATCTATTGAACTACCTAGATGCATAAGAAAAGAAAGAAAGGAAAAAAAAATAAGGGAGAATGCAATGAAATGGGAAGAAAGGAAATGAAGAAGGGAAGAAAAGAGGGAGGAAGAAAAAAAGAAGCAAGAAGAAAAAGATGTAAGGAAAGATGAACAAATTAATGTGAATTTACATGAAAGATAGTTATTCAAATGCCAATACATCTGGCAGGATAATCTAATGTTTAATGGAAATATATCTGGAGGATCATTTTAGGTTTACAGAAAACCATGCTGAAGCTACAGAGTAATGGATATAAAACAAGACTACAAAATTAAGAAGAGAGTGGATTTGTTCATCAAACACTGAAACACTAGATTCCTCATGACCATGAAGAATGTAGTTTTAGGACAAGTCCTTTACTCCTTTTGAGAATGGACAGTGAATAAATGGAACTTGTTACTGCTCCCCCTCCTGCACTTTGAATACCAGAGAAGCTGATCCTTTTTCTGTCCCTAACACATGATATTCTATCTCCCTTCTCCAACCATTTGTATTGGCATTTTCCATGACTGGAAGGCATACTCTCTTGTCTCTGCCTCATAAAATCCCTCTTTCTCTTCAAGATAGAACTCAATCACCAGCTTCTGTTTTTTTGATTTCCCCAATTGCTATAACCTCTCTCCCAAGCTACATTGATTTTAATTTTTTTCTTCTTTTTTATTAATCCTAGATAAACGTATATGTATATATATATACATATATATATATACATATAGATTTACTCACAAAGTACTAGGCTTAGAATCAGGAAAACCAGAATTCAAATGCAACCTTAGACACTTAATGATGTATGACTGGGTGCCTCCCAGTCACTTAACTGGTGCCTCAGTTTCCTTAACTGTAAAATGGGAGTAATAATAATACCTACCTTGCTGATTATTATTATTGTGAGGATCAAAGGAAATATTTGTAAAGCTTCAGCACAATGCCTAGTACATAGTAGGTATGATATAAATGCTTTTTCCTTTTCCCATCTGCCTTTATGTCTTTATGTCTCTGCCTCTTTCTGTCTCTGTCTCTCTTTCTTTCTTTCTTTTTCTCTCCCTCTCTTTCTTTTCTTTCTTTGTCTCAATGCTAAATGCTTTCTTTCAGATGATTCAAAGGCTGTTTATCCTTTAAAGAGATCATTTATACTCTGAATTTCTTTCTTGTCTTTGGAATGGGGAGTGGTGGAAAAAAGGCAGGCAAGCTACCCTGAAGGATAACTCAAGCCCTACAAGAAGCAGTAGGGGTGCAGTTGCCTCCAGCCCCAGTTCACCAACCCCTGATCTAGTTAGTCCATGACCTGCATTTTACACAAGAGCAACCTAAGGCTGTGACTTGCATGATTACTTCTAGTCTAATGATCTTTCTATTGCACCCCTGTTTCTCATTCTTCTCTAATGAAAATATGAAATGGGACAGTAGTGCTTTCACAGTTGAGATATTTTTGCTATCTAGGTGGTGCAGTAGATAGATCACTGGGCCTGGAGTCAGGAAAATTTGAGTTTCAATATTTACTAATCATGTGACCCTATATAAGTCATTTAACCCTGCCTACCTCAATTTCTACCGTTGCAAAATAGGGATAATCATAACACTTACATTCTGAGGTTGCTGTGAGGATTCACAAGTTAATATTTATAAAGTATAAAGCTTTCCATCCTTTTTTCCCTTCTTTTCTTCCTTCATTCTTTCTTCCTTCCTTCTCTCCCTTCCCTCCATCTTTCCCTCTCTCCACTCCTCCATTCCTCCATCTCTTCCTTCTTTCCTACTTCCTCCCTCTCTTCTTCCCCCTCTCTTTTCCCTTCCCTTCTTTCCTTCCTAGTTGCCTAAAACATGCCATGACGTTGTCAATCTTTCTAAACTAATTACTAGAGGATTTCAGCTATGGGTAGAATACCTGTGCTTTTATTGGCATAAAGAACTTTCAGATGAAGAAAAATCCTTTGCCAATTCAAGAGTTGCCCAGAACAGGACTTTTTAAACTTTTTCTGCTCTTGACGATTTTTGCCAGAGAAATTTTTATGTGACCCCAGGTATATAGGTATACAAAGTACATATATATATATATATATACAAAGATATATAAAGTAGGTATGTAAATAAATATTTACTGATAAAAAATCATAATTTTGTGATCTCTACATTGAGTTATGAGATCCCATATGGGATCATGAACCACAATTTAAGAAACTGCTTGGAGCAGCACTGAAAAATTAAATAACTTTCCCAGAGTCCCACAATGAGTATGTAAGAGGGAAAGAACTCAACTACAGGACTTCCTGTCCTACACACAAAGCTACTTCTCAGGCTGTGGGCAAGAGATAGAAATGTAACTATGGAATCCTTTCTCATGGGGGAAGTGAGTGAGAAAGAACATTTCCCAGAGTATTGTGAATAGACCTGGCATAATGTCTGCTAGAGAGATGGCATTTAAGCTGCTAAAACCATCTATTTAATACAATTCAGTAACTATATCTGAACATTCAAAGTGAGTTGCAGATGTAGTGGACATAGGTAGACATAAAAGGGTATTTTGGGTTTTTACTAATGTCAGAAATGGTCCTAGCCTGAAAAATATTTCATAAGAATGAGCATTGATAAGCTAGGTAGGTACAAACAAAATCAATTGCAGAGACTACAACAAGGGAGTTAGACCACGCTGATCAAGATCCTCAGAGCCCAATGGAGTGAATTTGGAGCGGAGTGAAATTATTAATTTCTTTAATTTTGGGGGGAGGCAGTTGCCTTGTCAATCTGAAATTTTAATGAAAACAGTCAACAAAATGAAGGTCTTTAATCAGGAGAAAGGAGTTGCAGCTTTTGGTACTGTGCAGCAAATACTGTAAGACCAGGGAGGAGGACTGAGAGTACCAAAATAGAAAGAATATTGCCAGTGGGACAGGTTAGGTATCTCACAATCTTTCCAGATAATTTGGTTTGTATATGATAGATAAGTCCATAAAGAAATCTTGGGAATTTGGAGAGGGGAGAGTTTGGGAAATTTACAAAATAATCATATGTCAGAGTGGCAATGTCTAGTCAGCCTATTGGCCAGGGGAACTGAAGTATCGAAATCAGTTTCAATTTTGTTTGCCAGGGGTTAAGTGACTTGTCTAGGATTACATAACTAATAAGTGTCTGAGGCTGAATTTGCATTTAGGGACTCCTAAATCCAGGGCTGGTTATGCTATCCATTGTGCTACCTAGCTGCACCACATAAGCACAGAAAGGGCAGCTAAATGGCACAGTGGATAGAGTACTGGCCCTGAAGTCAGGAAGACTTGAGGTCAAATTTGACTTCAGACACCTAATACTTATTAACTGTGTGACCCTAGGCAAGTCACTTAACCTTATTTGCCTCACAAAAAAACAAAACCCAAACCTTTAGCACAGAGCTCAGGTTTCCAATCCATTCCTTTCTTCCCCCTCCAGAATTAAGAAACCCTGCTATGGGGCATAGAGCATTTGTTTTTTGAAGATTGTCCTTAGCAGTCTGCCTATTGCAGCTTATTTTCTATTATTATTATTATTAACCAGTGAAAAAAACCAGACCATTATAATGCATAGATATAGAAACAAGTGGCCACCTATAGGGTATGATTTTGTTGTTATTAGGTGTCCAGGAGAGACTGCTCAAAAAAAAAAAAAATCTAAGCATAATACCTAAAATAATTTAACAGAAACCAACACTTTTATTCCATATTGGGAAAGAGGATTATAATAAAAATTTCCTTGGGACATGTTGCACATAAGCATAAACCCATGTTTATATATAAAGGAAATAGAACGCCCTTTCCAAACAACAGGGTGGATAGCGGGGGGGGGGGGGGGAGAGGTATGAAGTGATGGGAGATAGCATCAAAGAGCATTAAATCCCTGAGGATGATCATGTAGTGCTTCAACTGCTACCCGCCTTAAACACTGAATAGGTGCTGTCTCAGCCAAATTGAAACCTGTTGAAGATCTTTTCTTAAAAAGGCCAAGGTCTCCCAGTGCATCCAGGACCCTCTCCAATCATCTTGACCTATATCTTGCCACTGGATCTAGATGGCTCTGGAGGGGAAAGTCAGGCAGGTGACCTTGCACAGCCCTCTCATGTCGTAGTATCACCTCCCTGATGTCATGTTCCTCTTGAGAATGAAGGACAAACAACAACCTCGAGAAAATACTAGATAAGGAGCCAAGAGAACCCTAATCCTAATTCTTTCCCCTTTGAGATCCTACCAAGTCTCTTCTCTCTAGGCCTGAGTTTCTACCTTATAAAATGAGAAAAGTGTATCATGTGAAATCTAAGTGACTCTTCAGTATTAACTTTCTAGAATCCTAAGAAAGGGTAAGCCCAAGGGGGCTCTCAAGGGAGATGACACCAATTGGGGGGCAAGAGGCATTGAAAAGGGAGACTGGGAGAACCAAAGAAAATGGCAGTTTCACAATTCAGTTAGGTTGAACTAGACCTAGAATCAAGTGAATCAATGACTCAAACAGAAAATGGTTTCAGTTGATGTTTTGGAGATAATTCAAGTTGTTCGTGGATTTCAAATTCAGAGACTCCTAACTGAGTAGGTCAAGATCAGTAGGCTACATGGTGTGTCACTGAATAAGGCAGGCTCCCCATTAAACCACTGTTAGCTTCACTGAAAGGATTAGACTATTTTGAGGGTGAGGGCTGAAGGTGCTGTTTCAGATTCTCAAGGAGATTTTTGATTCCCTTTTTTAGAGTCATAGGACAGCTAGATAGCACACTGAATAGAGTTTCCAGGGTTAGACTCAGAAAGACTCATCTTCCTGAATTCATATCTGCCCTCAGATATTAACTGTGTAACCCTGGATAAATCACTTAACTTTGTCTCAGTTTCCTCGTCTATAAAATGAGCTGGAAAAAAAATGGCAAACCATTCCATATCTCTGCCAAGAAAGTCCCAAATAGGTTCACTAAGAGTTCAACACAAATTAAAAGAGGCTGAACAATGACATTTAGAGGGAATATTACTAGCTATCAGCTTTAGAAAGGTTTGAATTCAATGGCACATTATGCCAGTTACTTCCAGATCTTAAATCAAGATTTGGTATGAAATATCTCTGCTCTAATAGACCAAAATTTGGAGGGTTTAACTATGCTCATCTAGAGTGAATTTGCCCATGTTTATTTGGCAATGTATGTACATCAAGAGCTGCCTTTGAATACGGGCAATGTTATAGGGGAACCTTCTGCAATATCCTATCTGAAACAGCACAATGAGAATAGCAAGTCAATTTCTAGGAATACCATGTCTAGCTTGTCCATATTGAGTACTCAACAGGTTATATCAGGCAAAGAACAATCTATGGAAAATCTGCTTGTCCCTATAGAAGACTTCTCAGAATCATAACATGGGAATTCAGAGTTCAACTGGTAAAGTCAAATTATTTGGTGAAGGTCATAGAAGAAGTAAGAATCAAAGATAGAATTTGGATCCAGGTCCTATGACAACAGAGTCAGTATCTTTTTCATTATTATTGTTTAGTTGTATCACTCATGTCTTACTTTTTATGACCCCATATAGAGTTTTCTTGGCAAAGATATTAGAATGTTTGACATTTCCTTCTTTAGCTCATTTTATAAATATGGAACTGAGGTAAATATTGTGAAGTGACTTGACTACTATCATAGAGCAAGTAAGTGACTGAGACTGAATTTGAACTCAGGAAGATGAATCTTTCTAATTTCAAGCCCAGTGATTTATCTATCCACTGTATCACCTCGTTGCCTCCTTTTCACTACAGCATCTCTGCTTCTCTTGAGAATGATGCCTTACTTGTCTACTATTAATGACCATTTCTCATAGCTTATACCTGCATCTATCTGTGTGTGACCTTCACAATCAAACTTCCTTGGGCATTGAGCCTTGTGGATCCTAGTTATGATAAAGTATAAGCCTTTAAGAATTTTATAAATGCAGCTCTAACTCCTTCCTAAATTCTAGAATTTTCACTGTCTGTCCCGTATGCCTGGAACTTTCTCCTTCATTCCCACCTCCTGGCATCCCTGGCTTCCTTCAAGTCCCAGGTAAAATCCCACTTTCTATAGGAATATTTTCCCAATTCCTTTTTATTTTAGTACCTTCCCTTTGTTGATTACTCCTATTTATCCTGTATGTTGTTTATTGCATATTTTCTCCCCTGTTAGATTGTGGGCTCCTCCAAGGACAGGGTGTGTCTTTTACCTCTCTTTTTTATCTGCAGTGTTCAATACAGTGTTTTGCACATATCAAGTGCGTAAGTGCTTATTGACTGATCAACTCTGAAAGAGTGAGTCCTCCAGAAATCTCATGCAATCCCCATGATGATCACAAAACAATTTATGAATTGCTGTTTCCCTCTAAAACAGTGATTCAATAGTAACCCAGGCTGCTAAAACATCGTGTGCAGCTTCAAAATTTTAAGGTACATATCCTTTAAAAAAAAGTACTGCAGATAAGTTGGCCAGACCTACACAATTCAGTTACATTGCAGGACTCCAGGAAAAGACTCCTCCCACTTCCAGCACAGGTGTATGGATTATTTATAACTGATTAAAGTTCACTCTGGCCATAGCCCCCAGATCCTTTCTCATCATCAGGAGTATAAAGACACAGGGATTGATTAAATATAGTCTAAGCAGAGAAACTATCCATATATTCAATTGTGGGATCAATCTAGCTTCAGAAGTCAGTCAGAGTATCTATGCATTGACCATGCCAGAGATATGACCCTTGGCAAGTAACTGAAGGAAGAGAATTATCCAGCCTTCTACCTACCCTACCAGAAGTCCTGGGAGAATGGGGACAGGGAGAGAGAGACTATAGCTTGGACAGGATAGAGATCAGTACCCAATGCAAATTGGACTTCCAGACATGGTAGAGTTAGTTAATTTACTTATTCCAATAATCTCAGTCTTAGTTTGTTGTTGTTAAAAACTTTTTAGCTAGTGTTTTTTTTTTTTACAAATGTTTGAATATGATTTATTGAGTATTTTTTTAAATTAAAGCTTTTTATTTTAAAAATATTTTTGACATTCACCCCTACAAAACTCTGTGTTCTAATTTTTTCCCCTCCCTTCCCTTATCCCCTACCCCAGTTGGTAGGTTATCCAATACATGTTAAATATGTGCAATTCCTCTATACATATTTCCATAAATATCATGTTGCTCCAGAAAAATCAGATCAAAAAAGAAAAAAAAATGAGAAAGAAAACAAAATGCAAGCGAACAACAACAAAAAACTGAAAATATTATACCGTAACTACATTCAGTTCCCACTGTCCTCTCTCTGAGTGCAGACGTCTCTCTTCATCACAAGACCATTAAAACTGGTCTGAATCTCCTCATTGTTGACAAGAGCCATGTCTATCATAATAGATCATAATATAATCTTGCTGTTGCCAGATGTAATGATCTTCTGGTTCTTCAGCTAGTATTTTAAAAAGAAAATGAAGTAAAATCATCATAATAACTAATGTTTGAAAAGCTCTCCTCGATTTGCAAAGTGCTCTAGCATGAAATATGGCTCTCACCCAGCTTTGTAGGGGAGTGATACTGTCATCATTTGACATGCAGGAGAATATCCCCAAAACAAATGGGGCTATCAGTGAGTCAGTCAATTCATATTTATGAAGTAACTATGTATCAGGCAGGCACTATACTAAGTGCTGGAGATATAAAAAGAAGCAAAAAAAAAATCCAAACAGTTTCTACTCTTATAGTCTAATGGGAAAGACAACATACAAATCATTCTGTACAAATAAAAGACAGGAAAAAGTAGAGATAACCTCAGAGGAAAGACACTAAAATTAAGGACTGGAAAAAACTTCTGACAGAAAGTGAGGCATTAACTGAAACTTGATGAAAGACAGAAAAGCCAGAAAAAAGAAAGAAAGAAAGAAAGAAAGAAAGAAAGAAAGAAAGAAAGAAAGAAAGAAAGAAAGAAAGAAAGAAAGAAAGAAAGAAAGAGGGAAAGAAGGAAGGGCACAATTATGTTGTAAGCCTGGGTAATTAGAAGGATGGTGGGATCCTCCTAAGGAATGGGGAAATTAGAAAGAGAAGAGATTGATAATGAGTTCATTTTTGAAAATTTTGACTTTCAATTTTGGATATGTTGAGATTAAGATGTGTGTAGACATCCAATTCAAGATATCCACTGGGCAGTTGGAATGGTAATCAGGAGAGAGTTAGGGCTTAGCAAATAGACCTGAGAATCATCTACATAGAGATAATAATTAAAACCATGGGAGCTAATGAGCTCATCAAGTAAAATATTATAGAAAAAAGGCTCAGAATAGAACCTTAGAATTCTCTCATTCTGGATGAAGATTCATCAAAGATGACAGAGAAACAGTGGTCAGCCAGGCCAGAAGAACTAGGAAAGAACAGTGTCACAAAAATCTAGAGAAAAGAGAATTTCAAGAAGAGGTTGATTGATAGTGTCAAAGATTGCAGAGAAATAAAGGTATGAGGACTAAAAAATCATAATTAAATTTGGCAAATCACTGGTAACTTTGGAAAGAGTGGTTTAGATTTAATTATGAGATTGGAAAATAGATTGTAAAGAGTTAAGAAAGTGAGAAGAAAGAAAATGGAAGCACCTAATGTAGATAGCTTTTTAAAGAAGGTTACTTATAAAGAGTGATGAGAAATAGGATGATAGGGATAGACTAAGTGAGGATGGGTGAGATGTGGACATGTTTTTAGGTAGAAGGGAAGCATCCAATAGACAAGGAGTGATTGATTGTTAGGAAGAAAGTGGTGATGAAAAAGGATTAATCTGCCAGAGAAAAGAAGATGGAATGGAATCAATGTGCATACAAAGTAAGTAAAGGACCATCTGAACTCCCTCTAAATTTTGAACTGCCATTTTTATGAACTTTTGAAAGACTTATGAGAATGTTATAGAAATTAAATGGCAAAAGCTCATTTCTCCATCTTGAAAATACCCTTCATTGACTCACCAAAACACTTCAAAGCATTGCCATAGAAATCATAGATGGATAATATATTTACTGATCTGAAGAATCAGTTTTCTTAATTCTCTAACTTAAACTTCAAATAACAGAAATAGTCCCTTCTAGAGAGCAAAATATCTGATATTCGCTTTAGAATGGGAGAGGAGAAATCCTTTGATAGACCATGCTGCCCTTCATCATGGTCTGTCCGTGTGCATATTTCTCCCCCAAAAAAGCACAAAGATGAAAAGAACTATATAATCTAGGAAAAGTTGTTTCTCATGGCCAAAGCTGCATTTGAGGTTTGTATCATCTTAAGAGAATAAGGTACTCCAACATTGCCAATATTCATCCTAAGAGCTTGGAATGCTTTTAAAATTCCTTGCCCTTCAATTAATCTCCTGGGCATTACTTTTCAATATTTAGTTTCCAGAGTCTATTCCCAGACATTAAAATCTTCGATATTTAATTGCTTGATCCTGTGACCTCATTGTTGTAAATGAGTCAGAAAGAAGTCTTGGCAGATGCAGCCTTTGAAGACATTCACACAACAACACAGATCTCCTCCCTGACTATATGTTATCTTCAACCCTAAACCTTACTTCCTATTTGTCTCAACCTATTAGATTTTAGTGTTCCAAGAAAACAAGTTTTTTAACTAAATCTATCATTTGGATTATACTTACTTAGATTACAATTTATGCCTTTCTTCTCTTTCCCCAGGAAGGGATTTCTCTTTTTTGCCAGAGATAGCCTAGTGATGCATGACTGGCATACATCAATTTCCTATGGGGAAAAAGTGATGAATCTAGGGCTAGAACTCATATTCTATTTTTTTTCCTACTATATCCCTACATATATCAAAATCTGATATGGTTAAGGGACCAATACTT
Source organism: Myrmecobius fasciatus (assembly GCA_023553655.1). Lineage (NCBI taxonomy): Eukaryota > Metazoa > Chordata > Mammalia > Dasyuromorphia > Myrmecobiidae > Myrmecobius > Myrmecobius fasciatus. The sequence continues at coordinate 358,016 of JAJPUD010001654.1, read as the reverse complement.
CACACAAGAGTGAGAAATTTAAAAATGAAAAAAAATCAGTCCAAGTCAGGTATTTGATACTATATGGAAAAAATTAACAAGTTTTCAGATATTAGTGTTATTTTTTATTGCAGTGATCCAATGTAGAACCTACTTGGGGATGAGGGGGGATGGCAGGGAAGATAAGAACACACACACAGAAAGAGAAAGAATTTCAAGTTCTTCTTTCATCTGTAGACAATTGTAAGCAAAATAGATGTCAATCTAATGGGGATTGGCTAACTAAATTGTAGTTCATGAATGTAACAGAATATTACTGTGATACAAAAATAACATATGAAACATTTAGAGAAGCATGAAAAAACATATGAACTGATACAAAGTGATGTAAGTTGAACCAGGAAAACAATATGCCCAATGACTACTATAACAATATAAATGGAACATTTTTTTAAAAGGCAATAAAAATGGAAATTGAATGCTACAAAATTATAATGACTAAGCCTGACACAAGAAAGAAAAGTAGAAAAAAATGTACCTCCTCTTAATTACAGAGCTGGGGGACTATAAGTGTGGAACATTACCTTATCTTGACACATGGCTGCTGTATTAGATATGCTGAAGTGCTTTTCTTTTTTTCTGTATTTTTCTTTTTTAATCTTTGTTATAAAGGTGGTACTCTAGTAGAAGAAAGAGGAAAGAATTTATAAAGGAATATAATATAAATGAAGGCCATTTATTTTTATTTTTAAAATAAAGTCACAAATGAAAATAGGAAAATAATTCTAAAAAAGAAATTCATTGCTAGGGGTATATTTGTGTTTTGTTGATGTTGTTATTCTGCCTTTTGAAAGGGTTTGTAACCTGAGCATAATGACAGGAAAGAATCAACCCAGCCCAACATGCAAATAATGTTTCTCTGCAGCCACTGCAAATGAACATATATTTGGGGTGGGGTGGAAGATTGTGGGAGAGAAGCAGCAAAATTATCCCACTATTGTGCCAAAGTTCCAAAAGTGCTATTATTGTTGATTAGGGCAATAATCATGGAGAAGAGGAGAATGACTGTGATAGATTGTAGCATCTTTTTAGCAACGCTAGAGGCTCGATCAGCTCCAATATGCCCTTTTTAAACACTGCCTACATACATTTTTTAGCCAACAGACCGTAAAATTAATATCAGAATGGAAATCTGCATATAACTGAAGTTCTGTTAAGCTCGGGTGGATCACTAATGCATATAGTAAGCAGAGTGAGTGTGCTTCTTAATAGGATAAGTAATGTGACTTTGAAAATGCTTAATTACTCATTAACATCAGAGAACAGAATAGCTACGATTGAGCTGTTCCAATCTTTTATGGGAAGATGAACTACATGGTGATTTTTTTCACCCTCCTTTGCTAGTTTCTGCAAGGAAATTCAAAGACAAAAGTAAATATATATGGATATAGTTACACATGCATATAACATAAATCAAAAACCTTATGATTCTCATTGATTGACCACCACTAGATCCCAGACCAAACCCCATTTAGTGCTTGTTTGAGTCATTATTGACTCAGATTGAATGTAAATTGCAATTATTTCTGCTTTGGTCAGAAACACTGAGGGTCTTCCCCTCCCAGGTTTATTTATTTTTTTAGAATTTTTCTTGACTGGGCTTTCACCCAGGAAGAGTGAAAGGAGTGATAGAAGATTCTACTACCTAGCCTTAATCACTGAATGATGTACCTCAGTCAAACTGATACCTACTGAAGACCTTAGCTTAAAAAGGCCAAGGTCTCCTAATGCATCCAAGGCCATCTACAGTCATCCTGTCTATATCTGGCCACTGGACCCAGATGTCTTTAGAGGGGAAAGTGAGGCAAGTGTCCTTGTGCAGCCCTCCACCTAATTCCAATTCATTTACATATCATGGCATCTCTTCTCAGATGTCATGGTCCTTTTTGAGAATTAAGGACAAACAACAACAACATATACACATTTATGTATATATATACATATTCTTATACATGTGCTTATATAGATATATGTGCATATGTATGTATATAATATACATATTCATGTGTGTATGTATACATACACATATCAGATGTTCAATTAGTAGGAATAAGTAATGAATAGAAGAAACTATTTAAATAGAGTAGTAATAGATAGAAGCAACTTCCCTTTTGATGGCAGTTGAATAGAATAGTATCTCTGCTCCATCTTGGTGTTCTGACTGCACCTGCTGAAGTGATTTCCTAGATGTCATTTTATACCTCTCTTGGTTTTGTCCCTTGATCTCTTTACCTATTATCAACATCAATAAAATTAAAACTATGCTTATTAAAGTGTCCATGTGAACAAGGTATTATGGTAGGCCCTGCAAAAAGTTTAACCAAAATGAATTCAGTATCATCCTTGGTGAAATGATGAAAATCCTGGCTAAACAGGAAAACTGAAATCTTAGTAGTATGAATTCAAATTGCTGTTCTATCTTTTCTTTGTTGTGTGACTTGGGACAACTTGTTTGATTTCTCTGAAAACAGTTTTCTGCATTTAAATCAAGGACCAACAACCTATCTTCCCAGTTCATTGCCAGCTCAAAAACAAACATTAGTGATTCTAAAGTGTTTAGAGAATAGAAAGTATTTTATTGTCTCACATACCATGGAAGTTACAAAAGGACCAAAGTGCTTATGTGGTCCAGATGGCTTTTTTTTCTTTTTGCTGAGGCAATTGAGGTTGAGTGACTTGCCCAGGGTCACACAGCTAGGGAATGTTAAGTGTCTGAGACCAGATTTGAACTCAGGTCCTCCTGACTTCAGGATTGGTATTCTATCCACTGTGCCACCTAGCTGCTCCAAGATGGCTTATTTTTAGAGGAAGAACAGGTGGCCCAGAAGGAAATGTATCCCCAAAGTCATACAGCTTATAAATGGCAAGAAGAAGACATTCAGGATTAAGGGACTTTAGAGTTACATAGCTTGACACTTCAATTTTATGTATGAGTATCCAAGACTCAGAAAAGTTTAATGACATAGCTAATATCTTATGGTTAGTAAGTAGAAAAGTGAAGGTTTGAACCCAAGTCTCTTGGCTCCAAGTTCAGTAAATAAGACAGAGATCTCACATCAAGGAAGTTAGATGAGCTTGCTTTTTCTCAATCACAGCTAGGAGTTAGCCTTCAGAAACTATTTAACAAATATCTGCTTAGCCATCACAATTTGGGGAGGTAGCCTCTCCTTTATTAAAACTCATTTCCTTAAATGCCTCTTCTTTCTACAAAGGAAATGACAAAAGAGCCCATGCTCATGAGTTACTGGGTTAACTTCTCCAAGTACTTAGGAGCAGTAGTTTGTTTTTTTTTTTTTTTTTGGTCTTATCCTCCAGCCCTCACCTCAACTTCAAGTACCTATCTCTGTCTCTGTCTTCTCTCTCTTTCTCTATCTCTCCCTCTTTCATTTTCTTCCTCCCTCCTTGTTCCTCCCTTCCTCCCCTCTCTTATATTTTTGGGTATCTTTCTGTCCCCTAATAATAGATTTTTCAAAGATATCTCTAGGGTTAGTACAACATGCTAAGCTGCTTTGGACATCTGAGCCTGGAGGAGCTAGAAATTCAACGCAGAAAGTGCGTTCAGAACACCAAGGTGGAGCAGAAATACTATTCTACTCAACTATTATCAAAAGGGAATTTGCTTCTATCCATTTCTACTCTATCTAAATTATTTCTATTTAGCAAACACTTAAACTTTTTTTATTTTCCCAGTTACCTTAGAACATACTACTTCAAAAAACTCATTTCCCATTTTCTCATTCAAATTCATCTGATCCCTGGCCCTCCAATGTCCCTCTCCAGTTATGGCCCCATTTTATTTATGTCCTTGGAATTCCTATTTCATAATTAATAAACTTTTCTTCATTTTATAACTCTTCTTCACAAATTCCTGTTATCTTCTAGCACAGACAGAGGCTCCTCCATAATAACAGCATATTTCTGGCCATCCTTTACAGACTGATTCCAATTTCTTTTATATTTTCTGATAAACTAGTTTTTAGGAAGAACAGAAATATTTCTTATTGCCTCTTCCAGGCTCTTCCTCTGCTACCATCAATCAGCAATTTCCCTTTCTTTGATGTTAATGCCATGCAAATTTATTACCCAATCCAGATCTTGTGTGGATTATTATCTACTCACCCATAGGTCATTCCCTGTCCTCTTTCAAGGACTTCAGTTCCTTGCTCAGTCTTTTTCTCTACCCCAATTCCTGGCCTAATGTTATTAAACTTCAAAATACATACTACTGTTATCTCAAATAAAAACTAATCAACTCTCAGGATCTGCTCCTTCATTTCACAGACAAAAATGGTCCTACATTGAGCTTGCCATCACCCACAAGTATTCCACTTCTAGGATCAAGAACTCTGAAATTCCCTTATCTAATTCAAATTTCCTATCATCCTATCTCTCTGAATGCTTTACCCTTTACAAACTTATTTTTGTTTTTCCCCATGAAATCTAATCCTTTCATCCCTCAGTATTTTTCCAGGCCACGAGCCTTGCTCTAGCTTCATGCTCCTCCCCTCTCAATGTTTACCCTTTAGTTAACCAATTAAAGACTTCATTATCCTTCTACTCTTAAAGCCCCAGATCCCTTGTCCGGTTGCTGTTTATGCCTTGACAAACACCAGCGCTGGATTACTTTCACCATCTGGCTCCTCTAATTCTATCCATGAACTGCCGAACTGAGCTGAAGGAAGACCTACAACCATTCCGATTGGATCTGCTACAAATACAGAGTCCTTTCAGCCCTCCCTGTAAAATAATCCTCTCATTCCTCCCTAATAGATTCTCTCTCCCTTTTCCCTTTCTGTCAGCTGAGGATGTCAGTGTACTTTATTGAGGTTGTTGGTCAGTTCTCCACCTCCCTTCTTTTTGTACTCACAATACCTTGACATCATCCCTTATTTTCTCCTCCTATTTTGTCTCTCATAAAAATGTGTTCCTTCACCTCACCAAAACCTACATTTCTACATGTAATCTTGATTCTATCCTTTTGTAACAATTCAAATCACCCCAAGTCTCCAATTTTCAATACCTATTTATAAGTAACTTCCCTGATGACTAAAAACATAGGCATAATGGAAAAGAAACAAACAAACCCAACAAGATTCTATTAGTTAGATGGATAGAGCAAAGCTTCTTAAATGGCCCTGAAAAATTGACAACAGTAAAAAGTATCAAATATTTCATCAGGATTTAATTATGTAAAAATAAACAAACATCCATCTAATTACATGAATATTTGCTTTTGTTTTTAACAAATGGTAAAATTATAAGAAATACAGAAAATTGTTTTTAAATAAATTTCTTTATGATTTATTATAAGTAAATGTTTGATTTATATACTTATCTTATATACTTATATAACTAGAGTTCCATAAAAATTTTTCAGGTGAAAAAGAATTCAAGAGTGGAAAAAGTTTAGATGCCCTGGGATAGAAAACTAAGCCTGGAATCAGGAAGACTTGTTTTGAAATCCTGCCTCAGGCACTTCCAACCTGTGTGATCCTGGACAAGTTTACTTTACTTGTCTGTCTCAGTGTCCTCACTTATAAAGTAGAAAAAATAAAAGTATCTACCTCAAAAAACATTGTGAGGATCAAATGGGATAATATTTGTAAATATTATTTTGTTTGGTAAATATTAAGTATCTAAGAAATGTTTATTCTCTTGTCCTTCCATTCCCTTCTGGCTATGGTTGTCCTTTAGCACTCTGTCTTGGACTCTTTTCTCTATATGTTTTCTTAATCAAGGATCTCATCAGCAACATGAGCTTGATCAGCATGTCTATGCAGATGGTTCCCAGATCTATAGCCCCAACACTAGTTTTTCTTCTGATCTCTAGTTTCACATAACCACTTCAAATGAACACTTTAAATTGGATCTCCTGTAGGCATCACAAATTCAACATTTGCAAACCAGAATTCATTATCATTTCCCCCAAACTCACCTTTCTTCCTCACTGCCCTATTTCTGTCAAAGTCATCACCATTCTTCCAGTCACCTCATTGGAACCTCATTATCTTCCTCATCTTCTCACTGTCCCTCATTTCCCACATATTGATTAAGTTATCAATATTGTCATTGCTACCTAAAGAACATTTCTCAAATTCATCTTCTTCTTGCAATCTACATAGTCACTAGCCAACTAATCATCTCTCCTAGGCTACTGTAAAAGGTCCTAATTAATCTCCCTGCCTTGAGTCTTTCTCTATTTCAATCCATCCTCCACAGTTTCCAATGTGATTTTCCTAAAGCAGGGGTCTAAACTGTCACTCTCCAATACAATAAATCTAGTGATTCCCTATTACAACTAGAGTTATATACAGACTTTCTGTTACTTAAGGCCCTTTACAAAGGGCTAGTTGATTCTGGCCTCAACATACCTTTCCAACTTTATTATATATTATTTTTATTCATGCCAATGTGGTCTTTTTACTATTCCTCAAACACGATACTCCATCTTCCACCTCCAAGTCTTTGCAGGGGACTGTCTTTCAGCCTTGAAACACACTTTTTCTCATTTATATTCCTTAAGATCCCTAATTTCCTTAAATACTCAGGTCTCAGTAACGGTAGAGAGATGGGGATGAAGGTAAAAGATGTTCTGAAAATAAAAATGATTACTCAGTTAAAACAATACCTCCTACATGAAGTCACAAACCTCCTTACTCCCAATGGCTTTGCATTTTGTATGCCCATACTAGTGCATGTATTTTCCTTTGAAAGGGTATGAGAGTCAGAATTATTTTGTTTCCATATTTATATTCCTAAAGCCTAGCACAGAACCTAAAATACAGGAAGTGCTTAAAAAATGTCTCATCAGTCATTGAGTTTGACTTGAGAATTCCTATTTGAATTCACCAAATTCAATTCCACAAATATGAATTAATGTTTAATGTAATAGAAATTATCCATCTTATACCTCACACTGATTTCTACAAGTGTGTTTATTCATAAATTGTTTTTCTAGCCATAATTCTGAATTCCATATTCTTCAAATTTTCTTGTAATATTTCCTTTTATAGCTAGGTTACATATTCATTTTGACTTCATCTTGGTAAATGGTCTATGACCAATTTCTGCCAAGCTGTTTTCTACCTTTGGGCATAGACAATTTCCTTCTCTGAGTTATAGGTCATAGATTTGCATCTAGGAGGAAGCTTAGAGGCCCTCTAGTACAATGACTCAGAGAGGTTAAGGGTTTTTTCTCTAAGTCAGATGTAGTATGTATTAGAGTGGATTTTTGAACTCAGGACCTGATTCCACAGACGGTGTACTTTCCAGTGCTATACTCCCTCATGTAAAAGAAAGGTCTTAGTCAGACTAGATGGCCTTCCAAATTCTCTGCAGCTCTAAATTCTGTTAATCTTTATTATTTCTGGTCATGAGATTTTGAGAGAATTCTACCACTCCTATCTCTCACCACCTTGGAGTGAAAAACCACTAGATTCTAGTGTTTGGTTGAGTTTAAAAAGTCTGTGGAATCAGGATAGCAATCATAGTTCACATTTGGAGACTTATGAAGATAACCTATGACGGGTAAGGTTAAAAGTGTGTGGACACATGTGCAAAAATGTTTGTGGCAGCCCTTTTTTTGTAGTGGCAAAGAACTGGAAGCTGAGTGGATGCCCATCAGTTGGGGAATGGATGATAAGTTATGGTATATGCATGTCACGGAATATTATTGTTCTGTAAGAAATGATGAGCAGGATGATTTCAGGAATGTCTGGAGAGTTACAAAAACTGATGCTAAGTGAAGTGAGTAGAACCAGGAGAATACTTTATACAAGTCTACGTTATGATCAACTGTGATGGACTTGGCTCTTTTCAACAGTGAGATGATTCAGGCCAATTCCAATAGATTTGTGATAGAGAGAGCCATCTGCATTGGGGACTGTGGGGACTGAATGTGGATCACAACATAGTATTTTTATCTTTTTTCTTGTGTTTGCTTGCTTTTTGCTTTCTTTCTCCTTTTTTTCTTTTTTGATCTGATTTTTCTTGTGCAGCATGATAAATGTAGAAATAGGTATAAAAGAATTGTACATATTTAACATAAATTTGATTACTTGCTGCCTACGGGAGGGAATGGGGTAAGTAAGGAAGGGAGAAAAATTTGGAACACAAAGTTTTGGAAGGGTGAATGATGAAAACTATCTTTGCATGTATTTTGAAAATAAAAAAAAAACTATTATTTAAAAAAGTTTGTAGGCAGAGATGTGCTTTCTATCTTTGCAATAATAACGTACCTTTCTGTTGACTTTTGGGGCTTACAAAATGCTTTCTTCAGAACTATTTTGAGTATTATTCTTTTCAGATAATGAACCAAAGTTCAGAAAAATTAAATAACAATACACAGCATTTACAAAGCACTTAAAACTTTGTGAAATGTTTTATATGATCTCCATTTGATGCTTGGAAAAAGTATTATACCCATTCTATAGATGAGGAAATTGAGGCTAAGAGAAGTTGAATAGCCCAGGATCACACAGCTAACAAATGACTAAAGCAGAATTTGATCTTCATGATTTCGAGTCTAGCTCTTTCTCCCCTACGCTATTGTCCTACATGTGGGCACATAGCCAGTAAGTTTCAGAGACAGACTGATCACCTACTCTTTCTACTAGACCTCCCTGCTGGGGATCTAGCTGCTGAGGCTGGAACAAGAAGCAGAGCATACATTGAAAAAGCCTTAATTAGTCATCATACACCTGGGTTATTTCATAATCCAATGGTCTTACATCCCCCATTTGCTCAGACAGAATTGCTCACACACCTAATGCCATTTTACACTTGGCATCTGCTGGTTTGATCTATTTCCTCATTACCTTGGATAGAAAGGCAAATATTTTCTGTTTACCTCAATAATTGGAAATTTTGGAGATGGATATCTTTGAAGCACTCTTCCACACTCCAAAGCCCACAGTTTAATGCCTGATGACCAGAAACACAGTCTGGATGCACCTGTGGTAGGAAGGTGGGGTGTGCTGTGAATACAGTGGTTCCCCTTAATTGTACTAGCATCAGAGGATAGAACTAACATCTGCTTCAGAGCCAAAATGTATTCTACCAGGAGCTTACTGCATGGAGCTGTTATGTTTCAGGGGATATAATTTAAACCAGAACATATCCCAGGTGATAGGGCTAGACTTGTGATTTCATAGAGATGTGGAACTCCCCTTATCAACACAGGGCTTCTTGTCTTAAAATGTTGTCTGGGGTATTAAGAGGATAAGCGGCATATATAGGTCCACACAACTAATATGAATCTTTTAGGTCTTCCTAGTTTCAGGACCATTTTGCTGTGGCTGCCTTTAAAATATCCTACTCCATGGATTAATGAGTTACATTAAAACAGAGCTCTACTGTATTTCTCCCCCCCCCTTGTGATTTCAGAACTCAAACCAGAAGGTATTCATTAAAGACTAGATTTTCTGTGTAATAAAGAGGAAAATACCAACTATCAGGAGTTTTCTTAATACCGGAAATCTCAAGAAAGATTCCTAAAATCTAAAAATTAAAAACAAAAAACAAAAAACCTGCTCATTTTCTTTTCTGTCTTTTTCTCTTTTGTACCCTGGTCCTGTAAAGCAATTTTCAATAGAGAACACAGATATTTTGCCAATCACATCATAGTTTAGGTTGGGTCTGAGAATGGAGGTCTAGTCTCATTATACAGTTTAAGAAACTGAGGCCCAGAGAGGCAAAGTCAAGCCTTCATTCATGAAGCCAATTAGTGGCCTAGGATACCTGATGGAATAGGAATAGATTTTGAAACGGGGAGGACAGGATTAGTAATTTCTAGCAAGCTCTCCGCTAGCTTCACTTAGTGCAATTCAATAATATCCAAAATGTCCCAAGAAAGCCCTGTTTTTCTCCCTCACTTTTTCTTTCAAGTAGCCTGCAGTCATCCGTTTTAGAAGGGAGGATTTTGCATTTTATCCCAAACTAGGCTGTCCCTAAGTCTCTAATTTCTAGCCCAGGGAGGAGGGGGGGGGAATCATCAGTTGAGGGTGATACCAGAATCCACGGGCATCATACCTGGGTTTTCACAAAATAAGTAGCCCAGAAACATTGTTCATTTTCCCAATAGCTCTTTTGCCAAAACAGATATTTCCTTCTCCTCCTGAATGAAAGAGCTAGAAAATAAACAGCTGGCTCAAGCTCCTTTCTCTTTGCAGCAGCCATACCCTCTCTCTCCCTCAGCCCTACCAAACAGGCCTGGTACTCTTAACCCTATCTTTTTTTCCTTTTTTGCACATTATCTTTTTCCCATTGTAGATTCAGGAAAGGCATGGCTGAAAATGGCAGACACACAATCTCAGCTGTTCTTGTCTGGGCTCCCTGCCTTCCCCAAGCACCAACACTTCAAAACCTGAATACTCTGAGAAGTTACCCACAAGGCCTGAAAAATCAGTTGTTATAGAAATATTTGGAAAATCAGGGAAGCACTTTGAAATTGGGCGGAAAAAGGGAAGAAACCGCTCCTAGTGAATCAATACTAGTGCCTGCTGTCTGTGCGTTCTCATTCAGAAGGGCTCCGGTTTCTTGACACAAACAAATCTTTACAGCTTGTCAGCACAGCTGCAGAAACACAGCCGTGAAGGAGTAATGGGGAGAGCCCAGTTTTGCCTGACGCTTCATCTGGACCGAGGGGCTTTTCCCTCCCCGGGAAATATGCAAGGCAGAAGAGATGATTTTGTTAGGGGCTCCGGCCCCCTCCCAGAGGAAACGGGCTCCTCTAGCTTTTAGAAATCTCTAGTTCACGTCCCAACTGAACCAAGCGAGTAAAAGAATAAATGGCAAACATGAGAAAGAGCAGAGAGCTTGCGTCAGCTTTGCCTGCTACCTCGCTGACCTCCTCCTCTCCTTAAAGACTAAAACAAAGTTATTTCTGTTGGGCACTTGGCAGCTGAGACGCGCACCATTTGGAATGGAGCTTTCTAGCGTGAACCCCGGGGCCTTTTTTTTTTTTTCCTCTTTTTTAAAAGACTTCTCATGTAATTTAAACACATACGGCGCACACACTGCAGCTGCTTTGGGAAGAGATCAGTATAAATAGCGATCGCGTTGATTTTAAAGGCTTCTCTTTCCGGCTCTTCCTGCGCCCAGCTGGCAGAGTGCTGCGCTCAGTCCCACCGCCTCCAACCTGGGCTGGAAGAGCATTTTATGGGTCACTACCCCAGGCATTGGGACCGATCCCGACTTCCTTGCGCGCCTCTGGCGCCGGCTTGCGTGCAGTGTGCATGCAGACGAAGGCTAAAGATAGCCCTGCCATTTGGGAATGACCATTATCGCGAAATAAAAGCGAGTGCAAAGCTGACCGTTATGCCCCAGCTGTAAGGCTAACGTGTTTAAAGGGAAGGGCGGAGAGGGGAAAAAATTTAAAAAGGCTTGGGTCAGTGGCAGTGTAGTGTGTAGTGGAAAAGGCCTTGGGATTAATTAAGAGGCAGGAGGCTGGGCCCAACTTTCACTGACTGGGCCAGCCTCAGTTTCCACTTCTGTAAAGTATGGGTTAGTAAGGCTTGCATTCTCTGCTTCATGGGGTTCTTGAGTAATTAAGACAGAAGTTTTAGAACTGCAGAGGATCTCAGAGGTAATTTACTGTGACTTCCCCAGTGAGTCCATGAGGAAATTGAGAGTGGAAGGAAAAAGGGGAAAGGTAACCTGCTGAAAGTCACTTAAGCATCAAAGAGGAAGAAGCACTATTTGAATCCAGATGCTATGATTCCAAGAGCATTGCTTTTCCCTCTTTGGCAGCTGCCTTCTTGACTAATTTGTTGTTTTTGAGTAATTTCTGTAGTGTCTGCTTGTGACCCCACTGGGGGTTTTCTTGGCAAAAAGAGTGGTTTGCCATTTCCTTTTCATTTTCCTTCGAAGGAAGGAAATTCTTTTTTTTTTTTAATTAAAGCTTTTTATTTGTATAACATATGTATGGGTAGTTCCCCAACAATGATCTTTACAAAGCTTTCCATTACAAATTTTACCCCCAGTCCCCTCCCCTCCCCTAGATGGCAGGAAGTCCACTACATGTTAATAATGTTGAAATGCTTGAGAAGTTATGCAAGAAACATCCTATCTACAAGGAAAAAAAAAAAGGATCAGAGAAAGGCAACACAATGCAAGCAAATGTCAATAGAGATCATGAAAATGTTAGGTTGTGGTCCATATTTCATTTCCCTCTCTCTGGGTGTATATGGTTTTCTTCAGTGAACAATTGGAACTGGTTTGAGACAATTCTTTGTTTCAGAGAGCCATGTCCATCAGACTTGATCATCATGTAATAGTGTTGTTGCTGTGTATGATGATCTCCTGGTTCTGCTCGTTTCACTCATCATCAGTTCATGCAAGTCCCTCCAGGCCTCTCTGAAATCGTCCTGCTGGTCGTTTCTTACAGAGCAATAATATTCCATAATATTCATATACCATAATTTATTCAGCCACTCTCCAATTGATGGGCATCCCTTCAGTTTCCAGTTTCTAGCCACTACAAAAAGGGCTGCCACAAACATTCTTGCACATGTGGGGCCCTTTCCCTCCTCTAAGATCTCTTTGGGATATAGGCCCAGTAGAAACACTGCTGGGTCAAAGGGTATGCACTATTTGATAACTCTTTGAGCATAGCTCCAAATTGCTCTCCAGAATGTTTGGATCTGTTCACAGTTCCACCAACAATGTATCAGTGTCCCAGTTTTCCCACATCCCCTCCAACATTCATCATTATCTTTTCCTGTCATTTTAGCCAATCTGACAGGTGTGTAGTGGTACCTCAGAGTTGTCTTAATTTGCATTTCTCTGATCAATAGTGATTTGGAGCAACTTTTCATATGACTAGAGATGGTTTTAATTTCATCATCTGAAAATTGTCTTTTCCTATCGAAGGAAGGAAATTCTTGACTGAATAATGCATTAAATAAATGTAGAGAGTGTTGTAAGTAGGGAGCTGACTCTGAAGACTTAGGAGGTTTTGCTTCTGATTTATTTTTTTTTAGTTGTAGTGACCAGGGGCAAACTTCAACCTCAGGACACCCAGGAGTATTAATTTACTCTAAGAATTAAGTTACTGTGGAGCTGTAGATTTGAAGTCCTAGGTCCTGACCAGGCAAGTAATGAATGTCTTATTATCAATTTGAAAATAGCTGATTGAATTCAGCTAAACTCACTGTTTGCAAAGAAAGTCCAGCAATTTTTAAAGCTGAGATTCTATTGGTCATCAACTCCAAAGCCTTGTTTTCCAGAGAAGGAAAGCAAGCCCGGAGGCATGATATTGATTTAATCAAACAAGATCACACAACTATCTAATAGCAATTCCAAAATTAGAACTCTGAGTTTCCTGACTATATATTCTAGTGGAAGTATGATTTGACTAAATTTGGCTGTTTCCTCTGCTGGGTTATATGTAGGGATATTGTTTATTACAGAATCACCTGATAAAATACTTTGGTTTGGTGTTATACAACAAACCTTTATTTTTTTTATTTTTTATTTTTTAAATTTTATTTGCATAACATATGTGTGGGTAATTCTTCGACAATAACCCTTACATAGCTTTCCGTTACAAATTTTTCCCCCCAACTCCCCACCCCTCCCCTAGATGGCAGGATATCCACTACATGTTAATTATGTTAAAATATTGGCAAATCGAATATATGTATACATATTTCCAAACTTATTATTGTTGTGCAAGAAAAATCTTATCTACACAAACGATATATCAGATAAAGGAAACACAATGTAAGCAAACATCAATCAAGAGTATGAGAATGTTATGTTGTGGTCCACATTTCACATCCCTCTCTCTGAGTGTATATGGCTTTCTTCAGTGAACAATTGGAACTGGTTTGAGACAATTCTTTGTTGCAGAGAGCCATGTCCATCAGAATTGATCGTCATATAGTACTGTTGTTGCCGTGTATAATGATCTCCTGGTTCTGCTCATTGCACTCAGCATCAGTTCATGTAAGTCTCTCCAGGCCTCTCTGAAATCATCTTGCTGGTCATTTCTTACAGAACAATAATATTCTATAATATTCATATATCATCATTTATTCAGTCACTCTCCAATTGAAGGGCATCTATTCAATTTCCAGTTTCTAGCCACTACAAAAAGGGCTGCCACAAACATTCTTGCACATGTGGGGCCATTCCCTTCCTTTATGATTTCTTTGGGATATAAGCCCAATAGAAATGCTGCTGGGTCAAAGGGTATGCACAGTTTGATAACTTTTTGAGCATAGCTCCAAATTGTTCTCCAGAATGGCTGTATCTGTTCACAGCTCCACCAACAATGCATCAGTGTCCCAGCCCTCCCACATCCCCTCCAACATTCATCATTAACTTTTCCTGTCATTTTAGCCAATCTGACAGGTGTGAAGTGGTACCTCAGGGTTGTCTTGATTTGCATTTCTCTGATCAACAGTGATTTGGAGCACCTTTTCATATGACTATAAATAGTTTTAATTTCATCCTCTGAAAATTGTCTGTTCATATCCTTTGACCATTTATTGATTGGAGAATGGCTTGAATTTTTATAAATATGAGACAATTCCCTATATATTTTAGAGATGAGACCTTTATCAGAACCCTTAAATGTAAAGATGATTTCCCAATTTATTGCTTCCCTCCTAATCTTGTCTGCATTGATTTTGTTTGTACAAAAACTTTTTAACTTAATATAGTCAAAGTTATCTATCTGGTTTTCAATTAAGAGTTCCAGTTCTTCTTTGGACATAAATTTATTCCATCTCCATAGGTCTGAGAGGTAAACTATATTACATTCCTCTAATTTACTTATAGTATCACTCTTTATATCCAGATCATGAACCCATTTAGATCTTATCTTGGTATGTGGTGTTAGATGTGGGTCAAGCCCTAATTTCTTCCACACTAGTTTCCAGTTTTCCCAGCAGTTTTTATCAAATAGTGAATACTTATCCCAAAAGCTGGGGTCTTTGGGTTTATCAAAAACCAAATTGCTATAGTTATTGCCTAGTTTGTCTTGTGATTCTATCCTATTCCACTGATCGACTACTCTATTTCTTAGCCAGTACCAAATGGTTTTGATGACTGCTGCTTTATAATATAGTTTTAGATCTGGTACAGCAAGTCCACCATCGTCAGCCTTTTTTTTCATTAATCCCCTTGAAATTCTTGACCTTTTGTTTTTCCAAATGAACTTTGCTACTATTTTTTCTAGGTCTGTAAGATAATTTCTTGGGAGTTTGATTGGAATGGCACTAAATAAGTAAATTAGTTTGGGTAGTATTGTCATTTTTATTATATTTGCTCGTCCTACCCATGAGCATTTTAAGTTTTTCCAATTGACTAGGTCTGATTTGATTTGTGTGGAAAGTACAACAAACCTTTATTAAAATCCTTTTATGCAGAGGTGATGCTGGGTTGTTTCATTCAGATTGTGATAAGAGAAGAACTTTTTGTGTAGAAACTGTGAGTCTGGGGGTATGAGGGGATGTAAAGGGTGAAACAATATAAATCTGAGGCAAGATTTGAACCCAAGGCTTCTTGACTCCCAGATCAGCCCTCTACCCACCATACTACTACTTTTCTTAGAGACATGTTATACAGGATACAAAGGAAGTAAAAAACCAGGCTCAGCTCTCAGCTACATTTTTACTTCCTTTATCATCTCAATTTCATAAACATTTTTAGAGATAGAAGGTCCAACCCCTTCATTTTCTACTCTACCATGCTGCATACACTTTTTTTAAAGTTAGTTTTTCAATTTGTGGGAGGAGGGAATGAGAGAATGTGAGTCTGAAAATAAAATGAAAGTTAATTTTAAAAACAAGAAAATGAAAAGATGTTAAAATTGAAGTTTCTTGATTCCTTAACTTTTTTCTTCCTTTATTATACTATGAAGAAATGAAGAAATCTATTGCTTATTTCAGAAGAATTTAGAATTCAATTGAACAGACATTTAACTGTGTCTTCAAAACTATGGCCTCTCCCTCTTTATCACCTGTAGAAAATCAGCTAAGTGACAAAGTAGATAGGGCTCTGGAGCTGGAGTCAAGAAGACTTTTCCTGAATTCCAGTGTGACCCTGGGCAAGTCTCTTAACCCTGCCTTTTGCCTCAGTTTCTTCATCTGCAAAATGAGTTGGAGAAGGAAATGACAAACCACTTTAATATCTTTGCCAAGACCACATGGGGTCTCAAAGAATCAGCAGAAACTGGGCTGACTTTAAAACTTTAAAAATATCATCTCATTTGATCCTCACAAAAATCATGTGTCAGTAACTAGTGCCTCTAACTAAGCTCTATAGTAATCATTATGAGAAATGAATAAAAAGCTAAATAAAACTGTCCCTGCCACATAGGATATTAGATGAATTAGATGGATCAAATGAATCCAATAGCTAGAAGGGAAGATAACCACTTCCCAGAAAAGTAAGAAATCAAAGACTAAACTCAGGATTTGTTTAGTCCTGTCTGACTTTTTGTGCCCCCATTTGGGGTTTTCTTGGCAAAGATACTGCAGTGGTTTGCCATTGCCTTCTCCAGCTCATTTTATAAATGAGGAATTAAGGCAAATAGAGTAAATTGACTTGGCAGGGTCACAAGCTATTAAGTGTCTGAGACCAGATTTGAACTCAGGAAGATGAATCTTCCTGATTCTAGGCCCAGAGCTTTGTTCACAGCACTACCTAGGTGCCAGGACACTAGGTTCTTAATGTACCTCTGCTACTAACAGGCTGTATGACTTTGTTTGAGTGTCTTGCCCTCTAGCTGAGCCTTTGTTTTCATTTTTTTAAAATGGAATCACTTCTAGTTCTATGATTTCAGGATTTATAAAGGCGGGGTTTGGATAATGATCTAGAAAGTGAAAGTTGGACCAGACCAGAGATTCTTAGCCTTTTTTTGGTGTTCTGGACTCCTTTGGCAGACCAATGAAGCCTATGAATGCCTTTTCAGGAGAATGTTTTTGAAATAATTGAAAGAAATGCTAAATTTCTGTTAGAGATGAATGAAAATAAAGATAATTTTTTTTTCTATCTAAATTTACAGACTGATGGATCTATCCATGGGAACTCACAGGGGATTGGTCCATGGATATTCCTATGAACCTCTAAATAAGAACTTCTGGACATGCTGACCTCTAAGGTCCCCTTCAGCTCTAGATCTATGGTTTTAAAATTGAGGTAGAGAAGAAAGATGAATAACTAATTGTAAGTGCTCAAGTCTCAGGACAGGAAGTGAGTGAATAGAACAGAGTAGACATGAATTAACTGTCCAACTTTTCAATATTTACCAAAACATCTGAAGGTAGCTTATTTTTCAGAGAGAACTTCAGTATGAGCTTTTCAATGACCCGGACACTCCCTCTCTGAGGTTTCCACTCAAACTCCCACAGCTGGACCTCCAAGGAGGCCTCAAAAACTTGCCTGACTTACAGCCTCTCAAGGAAGCTGGCAGTTTCTTTCTAAAGAACTCTCACAGATTTGATTAGAGAAGCTGGGGAAACTGCTCACTTAAATCTTTTTTTTTTTTTTCTGGGCAGTCCAGAGTTCCTGGCTTGCCTATTTCTTTAGAGACCAATAGATTAGGAAGAATGTCCAGTCAATATGAGACAGTAGTCATTGTGGTAGCTAGGTGGACAAATTTGATCATGGAGAAAAACTTCTGTATGAATCTTACATTAAACCCTGACATGATCTTAGACAAATCATGTAATCTCTCTTTGTCTTATTTTTCTCATCTGTAAAATAGGGATTAACACTAACATCCACCTTCCAAGGTTGAAATAAGGATAAAATGGAATAATATGCTTAAAGTGTTTTGCAAATTTTAAAGCCATATGTAAGTGCACATTTTTATAGTACTTACTGTAACAATACAATTCAACAAACATTTATTACACTCTAGCATGCACCTCCAAATAAATCTACAAGTTCTTTTTGACTTTATTTCTAAGGTTATTATACCTTAGGACCACTAGGTAGTATGATGGATAGAATTCTAGGCCTGAAGTCAGGAAGACCAGAATTAAAATCTGGCCTCAGACATTTATTAGCTGTGGGATTCTGGGCATGCCACTTTCTCCTATTTGCCTCAGTTTCCTCATCTGTAAAATGAGCAGGAGAAGGTAATGGCAAACCATTACAGTATGGGGTCAAAAAGAATCAGACAGGAATGAATAATTCATATAGCACTCTAAGGTTTGCAAAGTAATTTTTTGGTTCCTACAACTATCATAAGAAATAGGTAGTCTTAATACCTCCATTTTATGGATGACAAAGCTGAGGCAGACAAAGCTGACCCAGTAACTTGCTCAGAATCACACAGATAAGAAGTGTCAGATACTGCATTTCAACAAGTCTTCCTGATTCTAGATCCAGTACTCTATCCATTGCACCACCACCTAGCTGCCTCTGAGCTATGCTTTAAGGTACTCTAAGGATTTTAACAAATGGGCAAGCACTTCATGAACTAAATATGTGGTGTAAATATAAGATTGTTGTTGTTGTTGTTGTTATCCTGTCTCTAAGTGTGCCTGGAGGGAAGCAGAATAGATATTTCTAGCCTCTTCTTCCCCCACTATTCTCCAAAGGAGATTTTAATTCCTGACAGGAGAAGTAGGGAGCTGGGACCAGAGGCTACAATCCTATTCTCCCCAGAGAGGGATATTTAACTAAAATTATATCTGTTCACTTAAATATTATTCCTCTAGCAGATGTGATTTTTAGGTTTGAGCTAAATTTTTGATCACTATTCATTAATTGGGTGAAAGAAGGATCCAAGCTTTATATTTAAAGTTCAGCTTTCTTCTCACCAAATACCATTTCCATAATGAACACACAGAGTAAATAGTAAAGAAATCCATTTAGTCAAGTTGATACCAAAATAAATATAAGAGAAATTATCCATAGGAAAATAAATACTAGATAATACAGTATGAAGGAGCTGTTCCATTTGGATTAACGTAACACAATTCAGCCAAGAGATAGAGTCCCAGATCTCATCCAAAGGGGAAATTCCCTGAAATCTCTAATGCAGTAACCTGTGAATAGAGACATGATGGAGACTGCTAGCTCTTCTCATGTTAACTTCTTTCCACAGTCTTTTTTTTTTTCCATTAGCAACCTGAAGTGAAGGTGGAATCATCTATGTTTTATCTCAAATCTGGAAACCAGAAGAGACCAAAGAGAATGCTTCTCTTCTGCCCCAGCTAGTTCCCTCATACAGAATTGGGACATTGATCTCTACCATACCAATCAATGGCTTTATCCTTATCATCGATACCATCATATGACATCATCATGTCATTGCTGATGATGCAAAAAACAAACATCCAATCCACTGCCTCTTTCTTCAAGACCTTATAACAGTCTAGTTGGGATAGAATTGGAAGAG
Source organism: Myrmecobius fasciatus (assembly GCA_023553655.1). Classification (NCBI taxonomy): domain Eukaryota; kingdom Metazoa; phylum Chordata; class Mammalia; order Dasyuromorphia; family Myrmecobiidae; genus Myrmecobius; species Myrmecobius fasciatus. The sequence goes on along the minus strand of JAJPUD010001654.1, from coordinate 338,617 downwards.
CACTGAACTTGAATGACAAGGAATCTGGGTTTGAGCCTGGCTAAGATAACAGGAAAAGATAATGACAAATATTGGAGGGACACTAATTAATACATTATTGGTGGAGTTGTGAACTGATCCACCCATTCTGGAGAGCAATATGGAACTATGCCCAAAGGGCTGTAAAACTAGGCGTACCCTTTGACCCAGCAGTATTTCTACTGGGCTTATATCCCAAAGAGATCTTAAAGGAGGGAAAGGGCCCCACATGTGCAAAAATGTTTGTGGCAGCCCTTTGTGTAGGGGCTAGAAACTGGAAACTGAAGGGATGCCCATCAATTGGAGAGTGGCTGAATAAATTATGGTATATGAATGTTATGGGATATTATTGCTCTATAAGAAATGATCAGCAGAATGTTTTTTCACCTTTTTTGTTGTTTGCTTGATTTTTGTTTTATTTTTCATTTTTTCCCCTTTTGATTTGATTTTTCTTGTACAGCATGATAATTGTGGAAATATGTATAGAATTACACATGTTTAACATATATTGTATTACTTGCTATTTGCCATTCACTTATCCATTTAGTGGATATCTCCAACTCAAATTTTTATTTTTTTTATCCCAATTTTGTGTTGTACACAACTGGATATTAATTGCCCTTCTCTTTCTCTAATACAGTATAAACACTTTGAATGCAGAGCCTGGCATTTTCAACCTTTTATCCCAGGACAGGACAGCTAGGTGGTGAAGTAGATAGAGTGGCAGGCCTGAAGTCAGAAGGACTCAGCTTTATGAGTTCAAATCTGATCTTAGACATAACAGTTGTGTGACCCTAGGCAAGTCACTTAACCCTGTTGCCTCAATTCTTCATTTGTATAATAAGCCAGAGAAGGAAATGGCAAAATATTCCTGTATCTTTGCCAAAACAAATGAAAAAACAAATTAACCTATTTGCTAATGGATAATCAAATATGTCTCAACAATAACAAATTCCTAACAGAGTTTTGCATATAATAGATTGGCAATAAATATTTTTAATGCATAAATTTTTAGATACTTTAAATACTAGGTAGAGTTTGATTTGAGCCCTGCGTTCAACACTTACTAGCTAGCTATGTATGTGTTCCAGGGCAAGTCATTTAATCTACCTCGGTTTTCTTATCTATAAAATGGGGATAATAATATATCTTGCAGAATTATTTTAAGGACCAAATGAGGACCAAATATATATATTTTTACATGTAAAATCTCATTATACACACATACATACATACATACACACACATATATAAAATTAGCTTTTCAAACCTTTAAAATTGCTATGTAAATGTGAGCAATTATGTGATATAGTGGAAAGATTGCTGGATTTGGAATTAGAGAAACTGTTTGAAGCCCTATTCTGCCACTTACCACAAATGTAGCCTTGGGCAAATCACTTAATCTTGATATTCAATATCTTCTTTTCTAAATTGAAGGGGTTGGTCTATATGTCCTTTGAGGTCCTTTCCAATCTTAAATCTAATGAGCCTTTGATCCATTTGTGGTCAGCCACCACTAACCTCCAAGTTGAATGTTAAAATAGAAATAATAAAGTAAAAAAGAACTAGGATCCAGTCAACCCAGGTGTCATTGAATTAAAGGGTGGAGGGATCCAGATTCTGTATACTAAGATGAATTAGACCCCACAATGCGTAGACCCCAAAAGGATTTGAGGATGGATTTAAGCAAAAAAAGGAAGAAATAAAGGCCTAGGAAGATAAATTGTAGACACACCTCCCTTTCTCTTGCCTTCCCTAGCAAGGCCCTGGGGACCCTGAAGAAATAAATTAGAGTCTCTGCCAGCGTCATAAAATCATAGAGCTGGATGAAGGCTGAGAAGTCATCTATTCCACTTCTCCAACCATTCATGAATACCTTCTACAATATTTTTGACAAATGGCATTCAATGACTATTCTGTTAGAAAGCCTGAAGGTGGAGAGGAAGACTGCACATAGCCAAGAGAAGCAGACTTTTTCTGGAACTCCATTATTTGCAAGGTCAGAAGTTTCCCAGACTGCTGAAATTTCACCAGATAATGAGCACCAGAGCAGGATACAATTTTGTTCCAGCACTAGGAACTATTATTTGAGGATATCTGAGTCCCATCTGGAAGTCCCTCCCTTGCCATCCAGCTACACTTCCATGGATCCCAAGAGATGAATACTTCTGGGTTCTCATTAGTAAAATATTCCCAAATATAATAGTAAATCTGAAATGTGAGGCTCTCCCAGCCAGATTTTATCCCTGATTGATTCCATTTGTACTTGCTTTGTTTCTTTATGCAATTATTTGCATGTTTTAGAATGTTAATTGGCTCCTTGCTTTTTTTCAGTGCTTAGCATAGGATGTGAAATAAGTTGTTGTTGTTTAATCATTTTAATTATGTTCAACTCGTTATGGCCCCCTTTTGGGGTTTTCTTGGCAGAAAAACTCAAGTTTTCCATTTCCTTCTCTAGTTCATTTTACAAATGAAGAAACTGAGGCAAAAACAAGGTTAAGCAACTTGCCCAGGATCATACAGATAGTATCTAAGGCAGCATTTGAACTCAGGCCTTCCTAATTCCAGGTCTGGTTCTTTATCCATTATACTTTATAGCTACCCTTTGTGAAATATAGTAAATGCTTAATAAATGTTTGTTGACTGGCTGACTGACTTACTAGCCTCTTCAAAGAAATTTGAGGAGAGCAGAGATCCATTTCGGAGATTAGTTTGCTTTCATCAACAGCTCTTGTGCTTCTAAAAAAATTTGAAATAAGATCATGAAAATCTCATTAATTTATCTTGACACTATTTCATCCATATTACCTCTCAGGTACCAAGTTTAAATGTTTATCCTCATGATTTAAATACCAGCATACACCGAGGGAGGATTTCCTTTGAGCTGTCCTTAAAATGCTCTTTTTCCTGCTCCTTTCCCCAGTGCTGCACTTCTGTATTCATTGTATCAACTCCCTTCCAGATTTTATAGACTTCAATTCTATTTCTTCTCAGCTGTCATCTTTTCAGATTGTGAACAGATTAAAGACCTTACAACTCTAATTTTAAAACTGAAATGCCTAAGATTTAGCAGCCGGGGTATCTCTAGCAGAAAATTTCTTGAACAAAGATGACCACAAAGCATGAATGTGGTATAAGGTAAGAAGTGTGTGTGTGTGTGTGTGTGTGTGTGTGTGTGTGTGTGAGAGAGAGAGAGAGACAGACAGACAGACAGACAGAGAGAAAGGAGAAAGACAGAGGGAGAGGAAAAGAGAAAGAGACACACACACAGAGACAGAGACAGAGAGAGACAGAGACAGAGACAGAGGTAGAGAGAGAGACACAGAGAAAGACAGAAACAGAGAAACAGAAAAACAGAGTGACACAGAGAATGAGAGACAGACACAGACAGAGACAGAGAGAGAGAGAAAGACAGAGATAGAGACAGAGAGAGAAAGAGAGGAATGGAGGGAGAAGGTAGAGGAAAATCACAGAGAGAGACATACATAAGACAGAGACAGAGAAACAGAGAGACAGAGAGACAGAGAGAGAAAGAGAGAAGAGAGGTAGAGACAGAGTAGAGAGACACACACACAGAGAAAGAGAGAGAAGAGACAGACAGACAGACATTGACAGAGAAGCAGGAAGAGAAAGAGTCAGAGACTGAGAGAAAGAAACAGAAACAGAGAGACAAGAGAGAGACTGACAGAGATAGTAACAGAGACAGACAGACAGAAGAGGGAGGGAAGGAGAGTCAGAGAAAGATACAGAAAGACAGACATGCAGACAGATAGCAAAAGAGAGACAAAGACAGAAACAGGAGTGAGGAGAGAAAGAGGGAGGGAGTTACAGAGACAGAAATAAACAGAGAGTATGAGGAGGGAAAGAAGGAGGAAGAGGAGCAGAAGCAAGATGAATTTCAATTCAATTTTCAAATGACCTGTTTAAAATCACAAGCCAGAGAAATGCAGATAGAATTGGAAAATGGTGTGTTTTTTTAAATATTCTATTATTAATGAATCCCTATTAGACTGCCACTCCCTTTCAATCACTGTTATAAGCATTTCAATAGCAACATTTTAAAATATTTAAAAGTTCAATTTTAGATTTCCAATTGGAAGCTAGGTTTTTCTTCTTTTGTCTCTTTCTCATCATCTTCCTCCTTTCTCCTTCTTTCTTTTTCCTCATAGAGAAGCAACAGCACAGTAGATCAAAAACTAGCCTCAGAGACTAGGAGATCTAGATTCAACCCATGCTGGCTGTGTGACCCTGGCCAAGTATACTCAGTAGCTCTCTAATTATAAGTCACAGAGCAGGTGCTGAACTGCACTGGTAAAGAAATGCCTCTCTCATGGGAGTTCTATATGCTGATAAAGTCACAAATCTAGTTAGTAATAACAACAACAACAATAATAAACTAACATTTATATCACACTTTAATGTTTACAAAGTCCTTACTTGTAATAAGTGAATGTTGATAATCCTTAAGTATTAGGTGCAGAAAAGTTTCTAAATTAGGAGTTGGCTACTGATATTCCCTCTTAGTTTCAGATGTTTTGGTTTCGTTTCATTATCTGAATTGTCTCTATGTATAATCACTATGAAGCAAAGAGGTACAGTGGATAGAATCCTGGGCCATAATTCCTAGATGTGCGACCCTGGGCAAGTCACTTAACCTATTTGCCTCAGTTTTCTAATTTTTTTTTTTTTTTTTTTGCTTTTTCTGAGGCAATTGAGGTTAAGTGACTTGCCCAGGGTCACACAGCTAGGGAATGTTAAGTGTCTGAGACCAAATTTGAACTCAGGTTCTCCTGACTTCAGGGCTGGTGCTCTATCCACTGCACCACCTAGCTGCCCCAGTTTTCTAATCTCTAAAATGAATTCGAGAAAGAAATGTCAAACCTCTCCAGTATCTTTGCCAAGAAAACTATAAACGGGATCATGAAGAGTCAAATACAATTGAACTGAAACATGCAATTGTGCATTTTTAAGTTCTTTGTTAGAGTATAAAGTCTTTAAGATTTAAACTCTTATTTTATTCATCTTCATATCTTCCATAGTGCTTCCTTGAATAATAGAATATGACATTATGCTTTCTGTTACCAAATTTCCAGAATATTGGCCCAATCAGCCTTTTTTTTTTTCTTTTTTTTTGGAGGGGGAGAGGAGTGCACCAAGAATCCAATCAGACAATAAACATTATTAATCACCTATCTCATGCTAAGCATTGTACTAAGCACTGAAGATATAGATAAGAAAAAGTCCCTGCCCTCAAGAAACATACAATCTAATGTGGAAAGCTAAAGGGTGGGGTACAGATGCCAGGGAAGGTACCTTTGTAGAAAAGTCAGAGATATTCCAATAGCCAGGTAAGAAATAAGGTCATCTTCTGAGCTGAGCTGCCTCTTTAAGTGGAAGTTTTAGAGTTCATGACTTTATCTTCCAATCAGATGGTGATGATGGGGTGGAGTATCAAGGCTTATGGGATCTTGCAAGGGAATGAGATTTTTCTAATAATGAGCTTTCTGGGGCATGATGGAGAAAAGTTAGAAAAATCACAAAGCACCTACCTTGTGCCAGGCAACCAGATGAGCAGCCAGATAAAAAATGAGAAGGAACAAAGGTTTACTAATGTATGACAGTTCAAGATTATTTCATTTAGTATTAATCATTTTCCAAAATCATATCATTTGGTGATATTGGAGGGTATCCATGAATAAAGTGGGACAGCAGGATTTTGGAGAGATCTGGGATCTGTTCTTCATCCAGTTTTAGTCTATATCTACATATTCCTAAAAAACCAAACAAAAAGCCAAAGAAACAATACCAACTAAATCAACTTAGAACAATTCAGGGAAACAACCATTGTTAGTCCAGTGTGGGGAAAAAGTCAGACAAATTGCTTGGTTCCCTTAGTTGACCTGTTAACTCCAACATTTTTGACTAGTACGGTTATTTTCAAGTGTGATTTTGGTAGCCAGATGCACCTTTAATCTATGTATTGTGACCCAGCTTTCAGAGTTAGTCTCAAATCAAGAATCAAGTCAGGCATTTAGTCAACAAGCATTGATTAAACACTAACTTTGAGTGAGGCACAGTGCTAAGTGCTGGGAAATAGAGCCTGGCACATTGCAGTTGTTACTGTCCAGTCATATGTAACTCTTCATGACCTCATTTAGATTTTTTTTTTGGCAAAGATAATGGAGTGGTTTACATTTCCTTCTCCAGCTCATTTTACAGATAAGGAAACTGAAACAAATAGGGTTAAGTGACTTGCCCAGAATCACACAGTAAGTTATCTGAGATCATATTTGAACTCAGAAAGGTGTTATTTCTGTTTGCAACCCATTATTCATCCACTTCAACATCTGGTTGCCTGGCACAAGGTAGGTACTCAAGAAATTGATTGGTTGGGAATATAAATACAAGCAAAAAAGACATCCCCTGGTCTTTAAGGAGATTATACTTTTATGAGAGAAGGCAACACATGAAAGGTAATTGTGGTGGAGTGCTGGGTTGCAAAATTCAGAGTCAGATCCCTTCCTTCAAAAGAGTCTCCAAGAGGAACTCACCAATAGAAAGAGGCAGAATAAGGACAGAGGGACCTTCCATAATGGAAGGAAATTGAAGTATCAAAACCAGAAAATAAAAGAGTGATGAAAGAAGGTTGGTCTGGGACCCTCCCCCAAATAGCAGTCCATCAAATGAAAGCTGGAAGTAAGGAGGGAGCGTAGGTGTGTATGTGAATGCTACAGTCACACCTTATTCTAATGTCAAAGTTTTGTCTGTTTTTTTTCAATTGGTTCTCAAATTCTTCATTTCAACATCAGACACTATGGTTGTGCTTGCTTTTGGAAAGAACAAGTTGTGATGGGTCAGGAAATGGATTGAGCAAGAGGAGAGGCAGAAAGCTCTGAGGATGCTTTTTGGGAAGTCACCAATGGGGAAGATTTAGTCTTGATTTCCCATTTTCCTTATCCAAGCTGTTATCTTATCATTAAGAACCTCTCTACCTGCTGTAACACTGGGATTCTGCCAGCCGCATCTTCAAGTGGTTTTTAAATATGGTCTCATTTATCCTCAGCTGGGGAGCAGTGGGATTGTAGGACACTGTTAAGGAAGCTGTTGTTTTCACACCTTCAGGGTTTCCTTGGGAACTGAATGTAAAAACCCCAGCAGGGCTCAAGTGTACATATGAATGAATAAACCCATCAATGATAGACTTCCATCACTATGCCCATTTCTGGGTGAGGGAAGCAGCAAGTATCAATAATGCTTTTATTTTGGAAAAAAAAAATGTCAGGCAAGATTCAGATGGGAACATTAAGTCTCTGACAATCTCATTTGATTCCCCACAGCCTGTGTACCACAGACAAATTAGATAGGGCCACGATTTGTCATCCTCTCATGGGGATTTGCTGGGGGCTCTGTGTCCCTTTGAATTATTTGCATGCCAGGGCCCTGAGGCTTTCTGTAATGTCAAAACCTCTGGATATTTCTCCGCTGCCAGCTGGGCCTATAACAATCATTGCATGTGTATAGCAGTCTTTACTTTAAGCTCACAATATTTCTGTGAGACAAAGAAGACATATTTTTCCCCTATATTATAATGCCCAAGGAAGTTGTCATGAGGTCAAAGTCAGACAGCTAGTTTAGTAGAGGAATTGGGATGAGATCCCAGGTAAAACTTAACTCTTATCTCAGCTCACTTGACACAATCCTTCAATTCTACAGTTGAGGAGATAAATGTAATGAGGATTTTCAGGTTTCCTTATTCTCTAACTGGGGATTTACTAGAGATTGCCCATCAATTTCATATTTTCTACAAAATGAATGAGTTGCCCAAGGATTTGGGTATACTTTACAACTTTATCTTAAAAAAAAAAAAACATGATTCACAGATCACACTACACCCACAAGTAACCTGTAGGAAAATGAACAATTCAAACTTTATCAGATTTCCTGGTCTCTTTACTTTATCCTCAAATATTTCCTTGTGGGTACACACATTTTTCAGTTGGACAATAGCCCTGCCAGCATACCAGACTTTGGTATTAGTCATGTTGGCTATTATAAATAGAGCATAGCATCATAAGAACTTTCAACAAGAGACCCAAAGTCTAATCCCTTCATTTTACAGATGATGAAATTGAGATTATATAATTTTTCTAAAGTCATATTGATAGTGACAAGTTTGTTCAGTTATTTTCAGTCATGTCTGCTTCTTAATGATCCTTTTTGGTGTTTTCTTGGCAGACACTAGAGTGCTTTACCATTTCCTTCTCCAGCTTGTTTTACAGATGAAGAAACTGAGGCAAACAAGATGAAGTGAGTTGCTCAGGATCATGCAGCATCTTAAGCTGGATTTGAATTCATTTTTTTTTTTTTACTCCAGGCGTGGTTCTCTATCTATTGCACCATCTAGCTCCCCGTGAGGACCAGGAATTAGAAGTAATTTCCTTGTACAAGACACTTCTTATTCCAGGCATATGTATTTCAGTGCTCAAAATTCTTTACCTTATCATTTCTACCTCCTGACTTCCCTGGCTTTCTTCAAGTCCCAATTAAAATTTCACTTTATAGAGGAAGTCTTTTTTTCTAATGTAGTGCCTTCCTTCCATTATCTCCATTGATAATCTCCATTTACACTGTAAATATCTTGTCTGTACATAGTTAATAGCATGTTGTCTCCTCCATTAAACTGTGAGTTTCTTAAGAAAAGGGACTGTCTTTTGCCATAATTTGTATCTCTAGGTTTAGCATAGAGGCTAATGCATAATAGGTCCTTAATAAATATTTATTGACTGACTCTCAACAAACAGCATATACTACTTATTCAATGAGCAGTCAACCATGCCCTATCTATTCATAGAACCACAGAACTGAAGAAGAGAAAAAGAACATCTCATCAGTTTGTGGAAAAGAAACTACATCTCTGAGAGGGAAGTATTGTCTGAAATCACACATGTATCAGAATTTGAATCCAGATCCCCTGATTCCAAATCCAGTATTATTTCTACCCTATCATTTGAACCTTCAACTGAGTATATTCATTCACAAGAAAATTAAAAACCCTATTACTTTATACAGGGCCCTAGATGATGCAGTGGATAGAGCATAGGGCCTGAAGTCAGTAAGATCTGAACTTAAATTTTACCTCAGACACTTCCTAGCTGTGTGGCTGGAGGCGAGTCATTTGATTCTGTTTGTCTCAACTTCCTAATCCTAAAGCGAGCTGGAGAAGGAAATGGCAAACCACTCTAGTATTTTTGCTAAGAAAACCACAAATGGGGGTCATGAAAAATTGGACAAGACTGAACAATAACAATGTTGCTGACTATATTAACTGGTCTGCTTGATTGCTTTAACTCCTTAACTGCTTAACTCCTTAATTCTCATTATGGATAGCAAAACACTCATTTTTTTTTGTTTTAAATCATTGCAATAATTTTACCATTTATTTGGCATGAAAGTAGACAAGAGACTATTATTCTTAAACTTAGAAAGGAAAGCTTTAGTTTCTCTTTATTGAAACCTACATCTCAACTCTCTCTCTTGACAAAGAATCTTCTCAGTATTTTCATTAGAAATGTCTGAGTGCATGGACTTCTAGCCTATTTTTAGGATTATAGATGGAGAGCTGCAAGGGAACACAGAGCCTAGCTAGCCTAAACCCCTTCATTTTATAGATAAGGAATCTGAGGTGTGAGGAGATCAAATGATTGACTCAAGATCATTCAGCTGCTAAACATCTTTTGGAACCAGATGGCCAAGGCTTGTCTCATTGTATCAAGCTGCCTACTCTACTAGTGTTTACTCTCCTCATCATGTTTTCCTTAATTTACAAGTGGGTGAGAATAGAGGCTGCTGGATGGCACATAGTGCACAGAGCCCTAGGCTTGGAATCCGGAAGACAACTTTATGAATTAGATCTAGCCTCAGAACCTGGTCAAGTCACTTAGCCTCATTTGCCTCAGTTTCCTCATCTGCAAAGTGAGCTAGAGAAGGAAATGGTAAAAGGAACCTATAAGTAGTAGTAGTAGTTGTCCAACTGACTAATTCCAGTTGGGCCATCTTCCTTTCCTCCCTCCCTCCCTCCCTCCCTTCCTTCCTTCCTTCCTTCCTTCCTTCCTTCCTTCCTTCCTTCCTTCCTTCCTTCCTTCCTTCCTTCCTTCCTTCCTTCCTTCCTTCCTTCCTTCCTCCCTCCCTCCCTCCCTTCCTCCCTCTCTCCCTTCCTCCCTCCCTCCTTCCTTTGCCAAGAAATCCCCCAAAATGGGGTCACAGAGTCAGACAAAACTGAAACAAATAAACAACAATGAGACTAGAGAGCGGCTCCACTAATCTCAACAACTTTCAGAAGTATTAGATATTAATGCTAAGTGACAGAAGCAAATGAAAAAGCAAATTATGTTTTTGCCATTATTGACTTCTTGCCTCACTACCAAATGAGAACAACCTGTGGAGCTAAAAGTGTCTGAGAGTAAGGAGTCTAAGCACACAAACAACCTATAAGTAGTAGTAGTTGCCCAATTGGATAATTCCAGTTGGATCATCCTTCTTCCCTCTCTTTTTTTTCTTTCCTTCCTTCCTTCCTCCCTCCCTTCCTTCCTTCCTTTCTCCCTCCCTCCCTTCCTTTCTCCCTCCCTCCCTCCCTCCCTTCCTCCCTCCCTCCCTCCCTCCCTCCCT